>CM029602.1:9584111-10184111 GCA_017311375.1 Mytilus coruscus | reverse complement strand
CGGTATATCTTCAAAAGAATTTAATTGCATAATTCGTGGTCTTGCGGTCTCTGTAGCATTGTCATTTTCCAAAAATGCTCTGCTTAGAGTGTCTGCTAATACAAGGTTGACTCCTTTTACAAATCGGAATTCAATGTCATATCTGAATAATTTCATCATAATGTCTTGTAATCTTTTTGGTGCACGACTTAGCAGTTTACTTAATATCGCAGTAAGTGGCTTATGGTCATTCTGAACTATAACTTAACGTCCATATGTGTACTGGTCAAAACGCTCGAGACCATATAACATTGATAATGCTTCTTTTTCAATCTGAGCCCAATTACACTCTGACGGTTTTAGTGCTCTTGACGCAAATTCAACAGGTTTCCCTTCTTGCAGCAGTACGGCTCCCAGACCACTCTTACTACTGTCGACTTGCAGTACAACTTCTTTGTTGACATCAAAATAAGCCAATATGGGTGCTTCGGTAAGTCTTTTCTTTACCCTTTGAAATGCCATATTGCATTCATCTGACCATATCCACGGTACATCTTTTTTGGTGAGTTCACGGATCGGTGCTAGATCATTTGCAAGATCTGGCAGAAATTTTGCCATGTACTGTACCATGCCACACAATCTTTTCACTCCTGACACGTCGGTCGGACAGGGAATTTCATGTATCGCCTTTACTTTAACATCGTCAACTTTTACTCCTTCTCTTGTAATACGGTGACCATGAAACGTGATCTCGGTTAGTCCAACTTCTTTCTTTTCCTCATTAAGAAGAATGTTATGGTCATTACACCGTTGAAACAACTTTTTGAGTTTTCGATCATTGTCTATTAGTGCTTCCTCGTTCGTACGACCACAACCTGCAACAATGATATCGTCTGCTATTGTGAATACTCCTTCTATATCTCCCAGAGCTTCTGTGAGCTTTCGTTGAAAAATTTCGCTTGAAACTTTGAGACCAAACGGAAGTCTCGCCCAACGGTATCGCCCAAATGGTGTTATCATTGTTGTTAAATCACTAGACTCTTTGTCTAGTTTTACATGCCAATATGCCTCTCGAACATCAAGTCGGCTAAAGATCTTAGCATTTGCTAATTTCGGAAGTACGTCATCTAGAGTTGGTAGTTTATAATGTTCTCTCATTAATGCAGTATTAAGCGGTTGCGGATCAATGCAAATTCTCAGTTTTCCATTCGGTTTTCTTACGACTGCCATTTGACTAACCCATTTAGACGGTTCAGTCACTGGTATCAAAACTTGTCTCTCAACTAACTTGTCAATTTCCTTCTTAACATCGTCTTGTAAAGAGAGCGGCAGTTTCCTACTTGGTAATGTTTTTGCAGGTACATTTTCATCAACTTTCAGAGTTATCTCTCCTAGATCGCCAATTTTCTGTGTTTCAACTTTTGCAATGAAACGGTCATCATTGACAGTTATTAATCCCATTCTACGGATTGTATCCAGGCCTAGTAAGTTCATATGTCCATTTGGCACAACGACCAAAGTTGCCATGGTTTCATCACCATTTTTCGGATTTATTAATTTCAAATGTACTTCTCCTATTGGTTTCATAGGTGTTTTGTTCCACATACGCAGTGTGATTGTGCTTAGTTTTACTTGTTCTTTACGGATATATCGTTTACAAATCGTATTTACATCGGCTGCGCTATCTAATTGAAATCTAACATCGCAATCATTTACATTCATTAAAGCTGAAATGTTTTTAGACTCTGCACCTATTGCTTGAATTACATTTTCAGATGTATGGCCAGTGATAGCATTCAACCAGCAGTCATCTTCTTCTTGGTCACTTTGTGTTGAGCTGATTGAGTGTATTTTCTTGCATTTAGCTTTAAAATGGTTTCTACCTTTGCACGCATCGCATGTTTTCCCCATGCTGGACATTTTTCCTTTTTTCTTTCATGTTTGTAGCCACAGAAATTACATTCTTTGTTGTTAATTTGTGTGTTGTAAGAAGTTTTACTCTGTGATTGAGGGTGTCTAGTTTGGGGTCTTTTACTTTCAGGTTGGTAAGTTTTCTTTTTGAACTTATCATGGTGTGTAACTTTATTGACTGTGTGAGTCGAATTTGTAGATTCTCTCAACTCCTTAACATGTTTATTTGATTGTTCATAAGCTCTACAAATTTTGATTGCCTTGTCTAAGTTAATCTTGTCCTCTCTTAATAAAAGTTCCTGCAGTTTGCCCGTGACGCTAAAGATAATTTTGTCACGCATCATACGATCTTTCTCTTGGAAATTGCACGAATTTGCTCTAGTTCTCAATTCAGTTAAGAAATTGTCAAAAGGTTCTTGATATGGTACCATCCAAAATCTATGGGACTCTAGAACTTCATTTTTTCTTGGATTGCAGTAGGCCTCTAGTTTTTCGAAAAGTTTGTCGAGTTTCTTTTCATCACCTCTTTCTGTCCACTGAATTTGGTCAAATATGTCTACAATGTTGGGACCGGCACAATTCAAAATTATCGCTACTTGGACTGCACCGTCCTTTTTTACAGCTCCGCTAGCCACAAGATATATTTCAACTTGCCGTTTCCATTTCTTAAAGTTTTCTGACACATTTCCTTCTGTGACATTTAATTGTGGGGGTAGACGGAAAGTGTTTGTTAAAGCCTCGGCCATTGCTGATTCAGCGTCTTTCAACCACGTGGAGAATTATTATTTTGTGATGGTGCTTTCAGGACCACTTACGCAAAATGTTTATGATAAGTGTTAGTTTTATAACGTTTCAGACGTTGCTCACCGCTGCCACCATGTTATTTGTGGGTATACTCGGACAAGAAGGCTTATTAATACAAGAATTGCTTCAGGCAGAATAACAACATCAACTTGCTATCATGATGTGTATTGTAGACAAAAGAATATCTAATTACAGACACAACATCCGGTTTATAAATACATCTATAGATAATTAGCCATGTGTCGGTTATTATAAAATATAGACTCAAATTTGAATAAAAGAAACGAATCACAATTTATCAACACCCTTTGACATAAATAAAATGTTTTACTGGCTTTCTGTGCCAGTAGAAGCAAGTTAGATAAATAATTATGTCGATTAACAGAAGCCTGTGTCAAAAACAGGGTCGGTTGATACCAATTTTTTTTTTTTTTTGAAGATCCAATAAAAAAATTAGGGTCGGAGCTAAAAAAAAACAGGGTCGGTCGGGTTACCGGAAACGCAGATTTTTTTTTCTCGGCCTTATGGGACATACATACAAATGTCTTCTTTTAGAGAAACATTGAATGGAATGAAACCAAACATGGCATGAATGTTCCTTATGAGGTGCTGACCAAGTGTTGTTACTTTGTAGCCGATCCTTCATCCAAGATGGCCGCCAGCGGGGGACTTAGTTTAACATAGAACCCTACGGGACATACATACAAATGTCTTCTTTTAGAGAACCATTGAATGGAATGAAACAAAACATGGCATGAATGTTCCTTATGAGGTGCTGACCAAGTGTTGTTACTTTGCAGTTGGTCCATCATCCAAGATGGCCGACAGCAGGGGACTTAGTTTAACATAGGACCCTATGGGAAATACATACAAATGTCTTCTTTTAGAGAACCAGTGCATGGAATGAAACCAAACATGGCATGAGTGTTCCTTATGAGGTGCTGACCAAGTGTTGTTACTTTGCAGTTGGTCCATCATCCAAGATGGCCGACAGCAGGGGACTTAGTTTAACATAGGACCCTATGGGAAATACATACAAATGTCTTCTTTTAGAGAACCAGTGCATGGAATGAAACCAAACATGGCATGAATGTTCCTTATGAGGTGCTGACCAAGTGTTGTTACTTTGTAGCCGATCCATCATCCAAGATGGCCGCCAGTGGGCGACTTAGTTTAACACAGGACCCTATGGGAAATATATACAAATGTCTTCTTTTAGAGGACCACTGAATGGAATGAAACCAAACATGGCATGAATATTCCTTATGGGGTGCTGACCAAGTGTTGTTACTTTGCAGTTGGTCCATCATCCAAGATGGCCGCCAGCAGGGGACTTAGTTTAACATAGGACCTTATGGGAAATACATACAAATGTCTTCTTTTAGAGAACCACTGAATGGAATGAAACCAAACATGGCATGAATCTTCCTTATGAGGTGCTGACCAAGTGTTGCTACTTTGTTGCCAATTTACTGTTCAAGATGGCCACCAGGATATTTTATTAAATAACAGGGCCAATATTAAACCAAATTTGGCCTCAATCATTATTTGGGTATCTGTTATGATTTTTATCTATCTTTACATGATTTCTAAAACCAAAGTAGAGTCAGGTGAGCGACACAGACTCTTGAGAGCCTCTAGTTAATGAATAAAACCCCAAAACTCGGAAATGGTAAATCTGAAATTTATAAAAAAACGAAAGGGAGCTCACGTCAATAGATATAAACAATTCACCAAAGTTTCATGCATATTGGTTAAAGCGTTTTTGAATTAATGTCCGACATGTTGACGACGGACGGACGGACAGACAGACGGTCAACGGTATACCATACTACGTCCCGTAAACGGGCATATAAAAATTATCATTATCGTAAACCAGGAAATTATAAACATTTTAATTCCCTGTTGTGACTTTGGTCTGAAACTGTGATGAAAATTTGTGATAGAAATACTCTGTAATTAATCATACAATATTTATTCAGGCTTTGAAATAAGAACCGAAAGAGTAATTGTGCTAATAGTACAATTTTGAATTTTTCTGTGATCATTACACTAAATTATAGCACTATATTTTAAATTGTACTAACTGATCAAGAAATAAGACCAAATACATACAATATCAGTTAAATATTTACTTCAATAATAATAATGCAGTTATAACTTTTCATAAGGCACTTGAACGGCAGACTAAGCAAGTGCCTACTCATCTGGTGCATACTGTTGACAATGCAAACCTTAAGTAAAGACAGTTTTGTTGACTACAAGGAACTTTTTTTCTAAGTATATGAAGTAATTCATTTAAACTCTATGTCAAAATAAAGCATCTTTAATATGAAAAGACATTCTAACAGAAAGTATAATAATTGACAGTCAGTATTATAATAATCAGAGGCGGATTTAGAGGGTTTTTCAGGGGCCCGGGCCCCCCTTTTTTGGGAAAAATTTGGTTGATTATATAGGGAATCACTGAAGCATGACTGGAGCGGGCCCCCTCTTAGAAAGTCAGAGGGCCCCCCTTATGAAAATTTCTGGATCCGCCACTGATAATGGATTAATGTTGTGCTTACCATTGATTGCGATAAAGTAGCCTCGGTTGAAGACATAGTCCCCCCTTTCCGGTTATTCCACCAGTCTTCAACCTATAGCTAGGCAAGTAATTATGCATAGTCAATGATAAACACAATATAATTCTATAATTAATAGAAAGATACAGAATCATATAGTGTTTTAGAGATCTAAATGATTACATGGAAAATTCATGGCTGAATGGTGTCAAATGGAACATGATGGAGTATAACTTTAATAACCAATCATATAAAAAAAGCCCAACAAATGAACGACCTTAGTGTTATAATTTACCTCTAATTATCTTGAAAATTGTATAATCTGTAAATGGAAATTTGCCCCTGTTACCACTTATATTGAACTTTGCATCAGCTCATTTGTCATCACCCTGAAAACAGTGTAAAATTATATAAATAATATTATCAAATAAGTAAAGAAATGATTTACACAGTGCATAGCTAAATGGAAACTTCCAGCACGTAAGGGAACCTTCCAAACGTGTAACGGAACCTTTCAGAATAGAAGTATGAATTGACACTGTAGATCATTTAACACAAAACTATATGTATAACAATCACATGTATGCAAGCTGGATAAACATGATGTTCAGGGCATTTTTTAATATATATCTTGTGTGATGATTATTAATTTTAAAATAAAAAACAATGCACAAGTCAAAATTACATGAAACAGTGCACAAAATTACTGTTCTTTGGAGAAATAGAATTTTTCAATAAAAAATGGAGTAGACCGCTTACATTGTTACAGAAAAAAAATATTTTGTACTTCTTCTGATAGACAGTTACTAAGAGAAAAAATGAAAAGTTGAAGATAACAACAAACCAAATCGCAATCGTTACAGATGGTCCTTTGGGTCCAGTATGCTAAAAATGACATACTAGTACATGTCAAAGACACAGGCCTAAAAGACCCAGTCAAATAATTAGGGCGCAAAAAAAATCCCAATAGTTCAGGAGCATCATAATCCTTAATACTACGCATGCATAAATCTTATAATTTGACTGGACAAAGCAAACTGGAGAAGTTATTGTAAAACAAAAGAAATGCATGCATTTATATAGTGACAAACTGATTATGGAACTGCTAACTTTTCCTCAGAAACTGATTTCAACCCTGGCTTTAAAGGGGGTCTTGCTGTTTGTTTCTGTGTGTACTTTTTGCTATTTTGTGTTATATGTTAGTTGTCTGTCTCAATTTTTTTGATGTTCTTTGTTCATGGATATCATCTCTTTTTGGCACTTTGATATGGATACGTTTGCTTGAATGAGGTCTCTTAATGAAATCTAGCTAAATACATACCTTCTCAACATGTTTCTTACACCATCTTTTAAATCCACACCTCCAACTGACAATAACTTGTTTGTCTAAAACATATAATGAAAATATTTTTATAAAAGACGTGTCCATTACCAATCCAAGCAAAATTTTACAAATATTTCGATAAAGCGCGCCATGTTTTTAATTATATGTCATAGATATTAAATATTATTTTCTATTTTGCTATAATATTTTTATTGACTATATGTCAGTTTCTTTCCCACTCGAGTGTTTCGGATCTCAATTTAGGTCAAAACTGGCGACCAAGGCCGTTCATCCTCTTCAGGTGCTGTAGCCTTATAATATTGTGTAAGCAAATGTAACTAATTAAGGAGGAGCACGACACCCAGTGGATTTGTGTTTATGATTCAGTAGCGTCGTATAATTTGTTATACAACAAATACTTTATATCTTTGCGGTTGTCAAAAATTCCTTTATATTTTTATGTTTTCGATATGCAGTAATAGGTGGTTTAGGAAATAACCTGATGGCATTTGGGTTATTTTCGATCGAGTGCCAATTTTTTTTTAATACATTTACCTAAATGTTTGAATATTGGATTAAATTTAGTAGCAAATACCAATGGTGGTGATTGTCGTTTTTTTTTTTATAACATAATGTGTTAGATCTGGTTTTTTGCTTTGCTTTCGACGTTAGCATGTCTATTTCTTTTTCTGTGTAACCTCTTTGCAAGAGCTTACGTTTGAAGTATTCAATTTGTTTTGTCTGCTCATTTTGATTGAATGTTGACCTAATAATTCGTGTAATTTCTCCAATAATGAATCCTTTGAATACCGAAGTTGGATGAGCCGAAGATCTTTCTAAGTATTGAAAATTATCAGTCGGTTTACGATATAATTTAACATCCAGTATATCATGTATATGATCTGTTTCAAATCTTTTTCCCTAAAATACTGATACATCTAAGAAATTTAATTGACTTGTCGAAATCTCATAAATAAATTTGAGAAGCGAATGAATATTATTTGCGATGAGATAAAAATCTTGTATGTATTTTTCATCCGAACTGAATAAAATAAAACCATCGTCCCTCTAAATTGACATCATTGCGGTATGGGCTTTGCTCATTGTTGAAGGCCGTACGGTGATCTATAGTTGTTAATTTCTGTGTCATTTGGTCTCTTGTGGAGAGTCGTCTCATTGGCAATCATACTACATCTTCTTTTTTATATCATTATTATATTGTCCAAATTTAAATGGGTGCCGAACGTCCACAACCGCTCCCGTGTTTTTTTTGTTGCTCAGATCCCTTCCTCTAGCCCTAATGATAAATTTCTGATAGAGTGGGGTGCTCATTTTCGCCATAGTTTTCCATGTTTTCTCCAGTTAATGTTCAGGTTTTTATGTTTTTGAAGTATACTGATAATTCTATATGAAGATAACATCTAAAGCAAAATATTCTTAGCTTAAAAACGTGTTTCTTTGAAAAAAAATCATCTGAAAAGTTAGATTAAAGGCTATTTGAAATTTCAAATTGTTTGTCAAAGGGGGACACATATTCGCCGCTTTTACACATCTATTTAAAACCAAACAACTGCAGCTTTAAACAATATTTATCAAATCAATTTCATTATAGATGAATAGCAGACATTTCAAAGGTGTAAAGAACTGAAATTAAGGGCAACCAGTCAAAGAATTACTAAGAAATACTTCTTTGAAATCGTGTTTTATATTCAGGAAATTGGTCGAAAATCGTTGTTCGTTTTTTGGTTCTTTGCGGTAAGTGCCGAAATTTTGTCAAAGTTTAAATAATAATCATATTTGTTTGAAGTTTCTACACCTTTAAATCATTAAACGGCGAAATTGTGTCCCCGGCGAATATGGGCGTCCCACTCTACATAAAATGCATTTGTATTTTATATATCTAGGGCATGCTATGCCTTAACATTTTCCCAGGTGCACAGGCTTGTCTGCACTCAGAGTCAATTTTGTGGTGTAAAGGCGTCTATTTTAGCCAAAGGGTCCACATGAACCTTAATCACAATTGTAGTTTCTCCTTTGTAATTTAATAATATAGGTGGCGCATTTAATTTTAAATAAATAAAGAAAGAAAGAAACGAATGAAAAAATCAATTGACGGAAATCATATGAAAAAAATAAAACGAATTATACAATTAAATTATACACTAAAACGGTTTGTTTCCTCTATGTACTCAGATAATGCCTCTGAATAGAAAACAAACAGCACGTGTCCTAGAAGTAAAAAAGCGTGCACACATATCATGTCAATACAGTACATGAGTGCACTGCACTGTCATGGTGCACCTATTCCACACATGTGATGATCAATACAATTAGTATTACACTTATAAACATTCAATACCTTTATCGATGTTATGCTGTAAATATTTTGACCTGTAACAGTTACTGTAGCCGTGGATTCCCGACATTCCCGGTACTTTATTCTTTTCAAAATGGAAGCGGAGTTAGCCAAATGTTATTTTCGTATAACATTTAAAAAAAAAACATTCATCTGTGAAAAAAGTAAAGACATTGCATAATTGAAATTTATCAGTTCCAAATCACAAATATGCACGAAGA
Organism: Mytilus coruscus; assembly: GCA_017311375.1. Lineage (NCBI taxonomy): Eukaryota > Metazoa > Mollusca > Bivalvia > Mytilida > Mytilidae > Mytilus > Mytilus coruscus. Next base: position 10,174,952 of record CM029602.1, on the reverse strand, counting down.
TATTTAATTCATTTGTTTTGATTTTAGGCTTATACGAAGCTAATGAAATATTGCGCATGCGCGCGTTGATTTTGCCGCGAAAGTTTAATTTTCGAGAAAAGGGGTTGACAATCTGACTACTAGTTTATTAAAATGAGACTATTGTCAGATAAACTAAAGAAACAAAATTAAAGACATAATATTTTCTTGTAAGATGATAAAATGTATATATAATTATGCATACCCCTATAAATCCCCATACAAACCACAACTACAGAGATTGGATAGTTACCGTTGTGTTATCATCTCTGATATATTAAGTCCAGGGGTCCAGCAAAAAAATGCACGCCGATTGATTTATATACAATATTACTTAGAAAAAGCAACGTACGTATACGCGTAGATATATTAATTATATAGTTTGCAAAAAGACATCAATGTGACGTCTTTGATATGACGTTGAAATTATGTCACGGAAGGGACATCATACTTATGTTAGGATCGTGACCATACCATTAAAAAGACGTAAATACAACGTCTTTTCCCGACGTCTTTTACGTCGATTTTTGGTAATATGACGTCGCAACCATAATTCAACATAAAAAAGACGTCATCATGACGTCTTTTGCCTGCTGGGGTGTATGAAAATATTTTACGATGTCCATGTCCAGGTCAGTCTGGCAGATGTTATTTGATCTTGACCTCATTTTTACGGTACATTGCTCAATGTTAAGTTTTTGTGTTTTCGTCTGTTTTTCTAATACTGTTTGCAATAGGTCAACTATATTTGGTGTATGGAAATATTTTACGCTGTACAAGTCAGTCTGGCAAGTTTTTTTATTACCTTGACCTTATTTTCAGAGTTCGTTGCTCAATGTTAAGTTTTTGTTTTGGATTGTTTTTCTTAAACTTGAAGCAATAGGTCAATTTTATTTGGTGTATGGCATAATTGTAAGGTGTATATGTCTGTCTGGCAGATATCATCTGACCTTCACCTCATTTTCATGGTTCATTGGTCAATGTTCAGTTTTTCTGGTTAACTTTGTTTCTTAGATACTATAAGCAAAAGGTCAACTATATTTGATGCATTGAATGATATTAAGATGTACATGTCTGTCTGGCAGGGTTCATCTGACCTTCACCTCATTTTCATGGTTCATTTGTCAATATAAAATGTCCATGGTTTGGTCTGTTTCTTTTATACTATAAGCAATATATCATCTATATTTAGTGTATGGAATGATTGTATTAAAGGTGTACATGCATGTATTTCTGGCTTGGTTTGTCTGACCTTGACCTCATTTTCTTGGATCATAAATGTTAGTGTGATACTTGTAGTAAAACTTTATATTTAGGAATATCAACATAAAATCAATGGTCAGTATAGTAGGCAAGACATTTCAGCATGTGCACTCTTGTTGGTCAATGTTAAGTTTTTATACGACCGCAAAATATTTTTTGCGTCGTATCAGAGCTCCAGATAAGCTGCTTATTTGCGTGATCACGCAATAAAAATTATAAAAAACCCAATACAATTGCACGTTGCAGCGTTCAAAAACCCAATTCATTCAAGAAAAACCCAATTATATGCCAAAACCATGAGTTCTTAACGCTTTTATTCGCTATCGTTTGCGTTATTTACCCTTATCTATTACATAGTCGTCGTGTAAATCTATTTTTATAATATTTATAATTGGAAATGTCCTTTCGTTCTAAAAATAGAGTGTTGCATCAAGTAGTTGAAATGGGTTCCTGTTGGAATTTTCCGTTGCTCAAAAGGTACACGTGTTGATGAAAACATTTCGATCTTCTCTGCGTTTATCCAATTAGCGTTTGTAATGTTGTCATAATTTTTTCGAATTGCTCGGGATTTATCATAACACACAATGTTAAAACGAAAGTAATGTCCGGTAAAAATATTGAATAGAAGCATGTTTTCAGCTTCTTTTTGATAGCTGAGGGATAATTATAATGATAACAAGACGTAGCTAGTGTTTTTGGAAGCGTCCATCGAACGCACGGGCGTGTTTGCGTGCCTTAACGAGAAAATTGTTAGAACGACAAACACGGGGTTTCGTCAAGAACTATATCCTATATCAGTTGTAACAGTGAAAGGCCAAATCAATTATGACATGATGTGAAGTTGGGAGCATCGGAAACCAAAAGTTATAATAAGGGACTTGACCTAGATTTTATGTTAATTAAATTAAACAAAAACATTCAAGTATAATTTTAATTTATATATTATTTTTTTTATTTTATTTGATGAGTGAACACGCTTGCCTTAATTATATCCGTTTTTACGTCAATGCAGCTTGAAATTTTCTTTGTTTTTGGTCTACTTGTTCTGTATGCTAACAATGCTTAAGATAGTTGTCTTCTTGGCAAGTACAGTGTAACATTGTCATTTATTTATTTGATGTTGCAGTATTATTTGTAAATTTAAATTGAATGTGGTCGCTGTCATTAAACCACCCTATAAACCTGGTCAAGGTTTTGGGGGTATATCTTAAATCTGGGAACTTCTTATTTTTTTTTAATAAGTAGGTCTGGCAAATAGGTGATAGGACTGGCAAAACTATCTTACATCACCTAATGTTCACATATATTACATAAAAATCAAAACACTTAGCCACACCTACCCCAACTAAACTGTAGGGTGATGATCATATTTAATCTAGAAAGGTAATTAGTTACTGTCCAACTAGTGACACCAGCTGCAGTTTATATAAGTTGTGAGAAAATACAAAACTGGCAGAACTTTAACCGGACACAAATTAAACGTACAATTGCTCGTCAGTGTATAAACTAAATAAAACAGCTATCACACATACAAAGAAACATACATATTAAAGATGGATTAACATCACGGTTTGATATAATGTGTTTATAACATGCCTAAATATTCAATATTGTGTTGATGAAAAAACCCAATACATTAAGGAGCTTGGTGGTGAAAAACCCAATTTGATATTTGATTGAGGGGTGATATGGAATTGATAATGCAATTAAAAAACTTTATCACTCAATTACATAAAAAATGGTTGGTAAAAACCCCAATTTGTGAATTCTTATCTGGAGCTCTGGCCGTCGTATAATGCTATGGTGTCGTCGTCTGCGTCGTCATCGTCCGAAGACACATTTGGTTTCCGGACAATAACTTAAGTTTAAGTGAATGGATCTCTAAGATATTTTACCAGAAGGTTCAATACCACAAATGGAAGGTTGGGATGGTTTTGGGGGTTATGGTACCAACAGTTTAGGAATATGGGGCCAAAAAGGGTCCAAAAACAAGTATTTTTGTAGTTTCCGGAAAATAACTTGTGTGTTAGTGTATAGATCTCTCAGAAATTGTACCACAAGGTTCCATATCACAAAGGGAAGGCTGGGATTGAGTTTGGGGGTAATTGCAATAACGAGTCAGGAATTAGTGGCAAAAACAAGCATTTTTCTAGTTTCCAGACAGTATCTTGTGTTTAAAAGAGGGACGAAAGATACCAGAGGGACAGTCAAACTCATAGATCGAAAACAAACTGACAACGCCATGGCCATAAATAAAAAGACAAACAGAGAAATAATAGTACAGAAGACACAACATAGAAAACTAAAGACTAAGCAACACGAACCCCACCAAAAACTGGGGATGATCTCAGGGGCTCCGGAAGGGTAATAACTTACATGAGTCATAAGAAGTTGAGTGGATCAAATTGTTGGATAATCAGGTTAACCTAAATGTATGGCAATGATGCACATATCAGAAGTCTATAAGTGATATATTGAAAGTTTGATAATGTAAATTACTGTAATGTTAATAATTTAGTGATAATTATAATATATATAATATTTATCTATTCGAAACTTAGTAAACTTTATAAATCATAAAGACTATGTCAAGAATAAATTCACAATTTTTCAAATTAAATAAAGCTTATCGTCACAAACGAATTAGATCAAAATCTATAAATGAGATAAAAATGAAGTATATAAAATAATCAGTCATTACGAATAAAATTCACAAGTTACTGATTATGTGAATAAATCTGAAAATTCATATGAATCGAAACCTGAAAATACATTTAAAATCCAAGAGCTATGTAAATATTGAATCTAATGAAACTTAGTAACTATAACCATCAACTTAAATAAACATGTCAATCCTTTATTAAATGACTTAGGTGACGTCCATCAGCTAGTTATAGACAAGCGATAGTTCGACTTATAGCGTAATTCATAAGCCGTCATATAAGCCAGGCAGCTGATTTATTTAAATAAACCTAGCTAAAGAATTGTATACGTAACACATTTACAAGTATGGATTTGTATTATGAAAGACTAACTGGAAAGTCGGTCGAATGATTTAATATCAAGTCGATATTTCATTTATGAATGTGAATAATTTGCATATTTCTCTAATGTGTTATCATCTATTGAATATAATCGATATGTGCTTCAAGTAAACAAATGTTCAGATGATAACAATAAATCTAATAATCGATAACATGATATAAATTATAACAAATGTGATCTTAATACACTATCCATAATAAGTCTCACTATATGTATATGATAATGATAATATAGACCTTGTTAAATCTTCAATGATTCTCAATATAGAATTACAAAACAATTTCCAATATTTAGCTTAAGTGTTTACAGTATTACTAAATTTGTATATTGATAAGCATTACAAATTACTTCAAACGACTCTAATACTAGAACATATACTTTAAATATCTTAATAATATCTTAATCGATTATACAATAAGTCTGTCTACTTGTATACTTAGTTCTTAGCTCTGTAATTGATGAATTGACTTTAATTGAATTCATAGCTAAACTAAGATATCTGAGTCTAACATTCTACAAGTCTGTTCTCAATTTACATTCAAATTCGGATTATATTCAATAGTTGTTGGTTCATTGTCAATTATCTGTATTGGATTACTCATTAGGATTGTTCGATCTATCTATTGTATCTCTTATCATATCATTCTTTATTAGATATGTCTCATTCGTTGAAGTACTTCGATCGCGTATCTAATTGTTTGACTATCTTTTGTCGTACATTTGTAATTTTCATCGATTTAAATGTCATATATCTTGTCTGCCATGTCATCGGTTCTATGATCAGGATTTGTCGAAGATATTTCTACATGTGTTATCAATTAACGCAAGTGATTTAGATTCGAATTTATTCATTATAAATCTTTATAGTTCATTTCGTGTCTTGATCGTTGGTACATTTAGACTGCATTTTATACTTTTTAAGCATTGTCAATTCTACGTGATTCTAATAGTCATTTGATAATTGTTCTCAGACTAATCTGAATGTAAGTTCTGATTGACATTACGATGCAGTTCTTGTTTCGCAATTGTATTCTCGTATGTATCCAAGTTAGTTTCTATTTCCTAATCCATTTTGCCGATTGTTATTCACTCTTCGATTTCGACCATTTATTGTTCCTCTGTTATTCTATTCCTCTTAATTTCTTCGATTCTGTTATCATGACTAATGATTGTATTTCGGATACGATTGTTGTTTTTCATTTGTTCGATTGTCATCTTAGTGAACATTGTCTTCGGAATCTCTCGATCGGTTCTTGGACAATTGAACCTCTTCAATCAAGTTAATTTCATAACGTGTTGCTCATTTGATTTCAGATGCATGATCTTCTTTAAAGCTAATTCATAATACATAGTTTTACTTTCGACAGACGTTTGTACTACATTGTTTTTGAGATTTTGAATCCATACTCATGCATTCTTTATATTCTATTAATGTCACTGCTAGTATAACTTCTTGTAGGTTTCTTCATTAAGCTCTTGCATTCTCGTAATTAATTCGTAATTCATTGTGTTACTCATTCTTACTCTGATTCCAAATTCTTGTCTAATTCCTTAACTAATTATCTCTTGTCTCGATGATTTTATTAGATCCCTATCTTTATCTCCACATTCAAATTCTTTATGACTGTTAGCATGGTTTCTAAACGCATTCTGTTAGTCCTTTACATTTAAGTGTCATCAATTAATTGTCAATTGGTTCTTATTTACTTTGAATCACGGTATCTTCATCTGTGAACTCTTAACTACTCTTTTTCGCAACAATCGTCGGTTATCTAAATTTCTAGTATGTCTACAATTCTTCTTGGTTCATTGAAATCTGGTTTGCAACTTTCACATTCTGCAAGTACGGCACATTGCTTTCTTTAATCTCAATATCTTAATGGATTCTGATTCATCAATTCTCTTCATAAGTCATTCGTTACTTCTAACTTCATTTTCGTTAAACCGTCAATTTGTTGATTTATTGCATTCTTAATTCATGAGTTTCTTTTGACACATGCCAACAACAGTGTTACTTGTAACTCTCTAGTTAACTCTTCAATGCCAATTATTCAACGTTCGTCAAATATTTGTTACCTAATCTTTTTGCGTACATCAAACTCATCCATTGTTATCAATTTGCTCTAATTCTTGTTGTTTAAATGTCACATACTCTTCATGTTATTATCCTGTTTGACATTTTCTTGTATTGTCTAAATTTCATATACTCTCATTGACGTTTACCTCTGGATGTATCGTTTATTAGTCTTCACTAATCGTTCATATTTAACTCATTTAGATTTTGATCAATGTAATCTGATCCTACTTCGTTTTCATACGATTGGCCCAATATCTGAAGGCGTTTAGAAAAAAAGTCCGTATAACTGTGATTTTCAACAATTTATCAAAGTCCAAAGCCCGTAATTTCGGCAAAAATTAGCGGAGCGGAACGAAACTTGAACTTGATCTGTAACTTATCATGGTTAACTCACATACCAAAAATTAGCCCAATATCTGAAGGCGTTTAGAAAAAAATGCTGATAATGGTTTGTTGCGGAATGACGGAATGACGGAATGACGGACAAGGGTAAAACTATATGGCCCCGAAAACTTTGTTGCGGGGCCATAAAAAGAATATCTGGATTTATTTCCATCATCGACACTGAAGCTATAACACACCAGAATAGTTTTGGAAATATCTTTTAAATATTTTTCCTGTTATCTTTTTTTTTTCACCTGAAAAATATTTGTATAGATTATATTACAACATTATTTGTATTTTACTTAAAGTTACTTTGAGGGCGTGTCTACATGTTTACAGAACAGTTACACATATCTGCAATCGCACTATCCATCAAAAACGGTTAAGACTGCGGAGTCGTTTTTTCGGTTAACCACAGCATTGTGTGACCTTTATGAAGCTGGTAAGTATAGTTACCCTTAGGTAGCCAAGTCGTTCACCCGATTCTTAGCGGACTTCAAAACTGCTAAGCAAATCAAATCTTGTTTTGTGCTAACACTGCCATGCTTTCAAGATTCAAGATTCAAGATTCAAAGTTTTATTTAGAGTTGATATTTCATAAACTACATTAACACAAGCTCTTGTGAGCTTTTCAAATCGACTTAATAACAAAATACAATACACACATACAAAAGTTATGAAACAATACAATTTTAAACATATAATGCATAGTAAGATACCATAAATGACATATATAAGTTAAAAGCATAGTACACTTAAAACATAGCACAAATCATGCTTAAATCATTTTACCTCATACACTGTTTATGCAATGTTCTTAATATATGTCTTTTTTTTACTATTATCGTGGTAATGCTACGAATCTGTCATGTTTGATCAGAATCCATCTAATTCAAAAGAATATACATATATTGCGCATTGGGAGCTGTGATCCTAAATTAATGGAATTTAAGTAAATAGACTTAAATTCAGTTATCGCTGGGGCCACTGACGGATTGTGTTTCATGTTTTAGATTTACCTAACATAAGTGACGTTATATTCTGTGACGTAATTTAGTCCTTTACAGAATTTCATCGCAGCAAGCAAGCTGTTTAAATTTCGTTAGCGGTACAGTTGAACGGCAAACGATTTAATGGCGTCTAAGGTCAAGACATTGGTCACGTGATAAAAGGTCAGAGTTTACCTTTTTTTTGTGAACGTGTACACCTCGTGGTTTTTTACCTCGTATCGTCTTATTGTAACTCGTACATAAATAAAACTTGTAGTGTCCAAATCTTGAGTAAATAAGCTTCATTATTCTGTATACTTATTTAAGAAAGGTGTTGTAAAAGTATTCTAAAACGACGATGGAAGTGGAATTTTTAGAAAATTTGCGTAGGTCTACGGAAAATCCCAAATTATTCCTTAAATGGGTTTGGTAACGTATGGAGGGTATAAATATGAAGTAAAATCATTTTCTGGTTCTTATTTTATTCATTATTGATCCCAAATTCCCCGGCAACGAATTTGTGTCAGCTTATTCGTGGCGAAGCGGAGATCAAAGGAGATAACTCCGTACATGCATCGTAGGAAATTGCAAGTTCAAAACAGTAAATTCGAGTAAAATTAATGATTGAAGTTATATTTCGACACTTTCTTGCATAACTATTCCATATTGCATGTTCCTTTACTCATGTAACAGCAAAATAGTTCTGTTATAGTTGAATATGACATTTTTCAAGTAATTTCAGGTTTTGAAACTTCCAAAGTACAAAATTATAGATAAGTAACTTTTCTCTGAAACTTGGACTTATAAATTGCTATACATAGTATATTCTCAAACACTCTTTTGATAGATGGAATAATAGTATTTGTTCTACTTTCTTTGTATCAATATTCTTAGAAAGCTTATGAAAATAAACTCAGTGTTTGTTCATGTAGAATGTTAATATATAATAGTAGAACAGTTTTAATATTAATTTCCTTTAAAATTAGACTTTAATTAATTCAATTTATATATATAAATAAAGTATCTAAAATAGAAAGTTTTACTACGGTGCATTGAAAATGTTGCACCAGAAATGAGATTAAACAAAGTTATTTAGCCTGAAGAACTTATCTATAGGTTCTTTGTCACTTTGTATGCTGATCATATGGAGAAAAAAGAGTGATATTATACATTCTAACACAGCATCAATTGAGAAACAATAGTTCTCTCCTCTAGACATTTTAGTTTTCAAGATGCAAGTCTTGCTTATCAATATACATATTTAAGATTTCTCTGTTAAGAGTGGCGAAATAACTTTCTGACAGATATGTTGTATGGGAATGTTTCTCTTGATATTTTTAAACAGTTAATTTATGTTACCAACTATCTTTTTTCTACTATGATCTGCAAACAGATGGGTTCTTTCTGTGTGACATCATTGATTATTAGGCTAAATTATTGGTAGCCTTTTTCCTGATGTAACAATGCATATGGCAAATTCTGAGAAAAGCAAGAACCTTTCAGCAGTTCCAGCTTTTTATAAAAAGTAGGGATTATTCCTATAACAGAAAAATATATATTTTGATTTCATGCCAAAAGTTATATACAAGAGGGTTCATCAGCAGTACAATATAAATTTGCATTACATTAAAATACAATATGGATAAAAAGAAAATGCACACAATACATACTTCAAATTTGTGAATATTGAATGGAAAAAAGATAATTTGCAGTGGACAGAATTATCTTTTTTCTTATTATACATGCTTTTATATAAGAAACTATATAAGATGTACAAGTTCTGTTCCTCGCTCTAAATCAAGAGAAAAAAATTTAAAACAAAAGGCCAGAAAGGGATTTAAAACATTATAAATTAATCAATACAAAGAAAACTGAACAAAAGCTGTAATGCAATATGATATCATGCAGTTCATATTATTTCTATTATTACAAGTTTTGGATTTTTTCTTAAATTTGAATTCAAAAGTCCTAAAATAACTGTTGACTCCTTTAATTAAATTATTGATTGAATAATGAATGATTAGTTAAGCTGTTCAGTAAATAAAGTATGAAAATGCTTTTTTAAATAAATGAGTGTTATTTTAATTTATAAATTTATATGTCAAAGTATACTGAATCAACTTCAAATTTAAACCAAATTCACATTTAACTGCTCTAAAATGCATTGGCAGTTGAAATACAAAACAAAAACAAAGCTGACTTAAATACAGTATATTCAGAATTTTTTGAATAATGGACAAAAATAAGATAATTATTATTCTGATATTAGAAAAAATCTTCAAATCAGAATGCAAGTTCTTATTATTGCGATAATCAATTTAATCACTTTATTTACTTTAATATGTTAATTAAAACCTCATGATAATTTCTGAATTTACAGTACTGAGCTTATCAACCTCTATGCTTAAAAAATAAGTTTCCTAGGCCTAAATGTGGTTGAAATTTGACAATTTTGCTAACTTTACCAAAAATTTCTTTTTATGACATAACTGGATTATTACTATTTAAGAATGCTAGTTTGTATTATCATCATGATCATGATAATTGCAATAAGTTATTATTCAATTAATTAAAAACATCAATTATTTTTGAATTGATAGCCTGGAATCAGTACATACATGTGTTTTTATACATCTATATACTATTCATTAGGGAACTTATTAAAATGAAATTTTGCACAAGACAGTCATGGCAGTTCACAATTACAGTGGTCATTTTAAACATAGTGACACCATTAATACAATTTTATTTTTCATGCATAATCATTGCAGAACTATTTTTCAAATGATTTAATGTTTGTTAGTCATTTACTTCAAATACTTAACATGTTCTAAAATAAAGAGATGTGATATGATTGCAAATGAGATAACAATCTAAAACTATCCACCAGAGTCCAAATAAATGTGTCTGTTAGCAGTTATAAGTCACTTTACAAACATCAACAATGAATACAAACTTTCATTATTTATAGACAGATTAGGAAAAAGAGGAATTATAGCTTTTGGCTTACTACAAGAGAATATAAGAAATATAATAATATAAATAAGGAAAATAGAGAGGAATTAGCCACTGGACTGTATATAAAGTGCTCCTTACTAATCCTTAGAGGAGCTGCTGTATACTTAGAAAAAAAAGATGTGAGACACTACATTTTGTAGCATTTTGGTCAATCTGCCCTATTTGCTCCAACCTATTAAAATTACTGCCTATGGTGGGAATTAAACCCAAGTATGTCTATATTTTCCTCTATGTACATGCATATGAAAAATATCAAATGCAAAGTAAATATGGTAATTACAGTCTCATTTTTTTTTGTAAGGACCTAGTTTAAGTAAGTCCCTGGACCTATCCAGACATATTTCTTAAGCAAGGTGTATTATATAACTCTTGAAAGTTTTAAAATGCAATTGTAAGATTAATTATATCTGCTCTTAAACTATAATAACACAATAAGTATGTTCAGTAACAACAACGTGCAATTTAAGTAAACAAACATCAATGAACGACCACGTGTTTGTCTGTTGTGCTTGAATTTAAACGGATCAGCTTTATTTACACGAATTTTGCTACAGCATGGAATTAAACATGTCACTTTACATTATAAGTTTTATAAAAAAAATGTATTTGTAGTTATGACTTGTGTATGCATGGAAATATAATGAAGATAACATTGATTTTACCGTACAAATATGAATACAGCATTCCTGAGGTGTGCACACAAAACACACCCACTTTTGTTACAATGGATGGTAACGTATAGCCATTTATATAACAGTAAATGCCATTGGATAAGCTACCCTACACAACAAATAATATGCAAATTTATCCCCAGCCACGCTTTTGTGTCAGCTCTTGTTGTGATGGAAAATGTAAACATTGAATCCGCCATTTTGAGTTAGGAACAAAACTATTTTTTCAATCTTGGATTAAAGGAGATTGCGCACATTGCCATCGTATCATGCATAACCAGTCATGTGAAAATATATCTTTTAATTTGTTTTCTGTAATTACTTTTGCGGTAAAATTGACAAAAATTGAAAAGTAGTATCTTGTAATGGTAAAGTAGTGTTAGTATTGTATGGTTATAACCTGCCTCATGCTTCTAATGTTTATTAGAAGTAATCTTAGAAAGAATTCATTTTATCGATCGTCATTTTTTAACCATTCCATCAGATATTTCATCGCCATGTGGAGAGCACATGCAAAGACTGAAAGAGATTGGTCCCATTATTCGTTTTCATTTTTAAAAAAATATTTATTTTTTACTAATATGAGTAATTAGATGTATTATTGTCCTAAGATTTGCAGATTATAATAATGATTTCGTCATTGTATTCTACATCAAATTAGATGCATGTATAGTCTGCCTGATACCGATAGGTACTCATATATATATATTTTTTAATATTACTTTTTGTCCATATCTTATTACTATTGAAATTGAGTATTGACAGATCGTCTAGTGCCTATGGGTTAGCTTAACAAATTGCATTTGCGCTGTAACACTAACAGATCATCCAGGTTAGTAACGTGTCTATAGTGTTTATGTGTTATGGGGCAGGCGTTATCTAATGAACTCCCGAATTATAATTAAATTTTCCTTAAAAGGGTATACATCGGGAATGTGTACCTAGATCTTTCATAGCACATATTGATATACAGCAAATATTCCTTGAAAGGATATGAACGTACAAAGGTGCAAAGGGACGTACCCTTTGGGGCGAAAGGACCCAGTTTCGTAACCGGGAGTTCAACTTTCGATACAAATAAACAAAAATCTTGGAAATCTTGCACAGAGACCCTGCACGGAGTTACAAGCAGTAGCCAAAAATCGTCATGTCTAACCTGCACGGAGTTACAAGCAGTAGCCAAAAATCGTCATGTCTAAATGTTAACTTGAGGGTACCCAAATTGCACCTATTTTGACAGTTTTTTAACCTACGTTTATTTATGTTTCAGACAAAAGTTTTCATTATGTGTTTATTTTGTAGATGTATCATTATTTCCTATATGGTTTCACCAATTTAATTTTGAATCCATATGGAATCATAGAAAAATTGATCTGAACTGACCTCCAAACCATCAATGATTCTGTAATGAGGAGTACCCAAATTGCATCCATGCTTAAATTCGCATCGTCAAAAGTCGAATAACAGAGCTTTTGTTTAATTTTTTCAAATATTTTGAACAATTGGATATTAGTCCATGCTTACTCTTCATTTTTTAAGAAATGGATACTTGTAACATATTGTATTTGCTAATTTTAAAAAGATGACGTTTTGATGACGTCGCATGGCGACGTTTCCGTACATTTTGCTTTTTCAGTAAACACTTCATGTGTTGATAAATACTGTGAACGTTTTGTGTATATCTAAATGTTTTTACCTATGTTGAAAGATGTGCATAGTATCAAATCATAAAAATACAAATTGTTTAGTCTCCAGGAAATCTTGTAAAATCTTGTAAGATTTCCGATGCTATTTTTGCTAAATAGGTGCAATTTGGGTACTCGGTGCAATTTGGGTACCGTGACGTTAGCTTGCTGGTGGAGTTTAGCATACATATATCATTATATGTATATATCCTGCTATAAATTTTGCGTGTACCTACACGCTTGTTACTGAAAACTGTCAGTGTCGAGTCTGTCAACATCAGTCATCACAGTGACATGTATAGTTGCTACTACTCTCTAGCCTAGACTAGGTCGATATGGTATGAGTAGTTCAGATAAATCACAAATTTAGACATAATGTCATCAACAGGCTACAGCTTGAATTATTGTAATAACATAATTATATACAAATATTACACTATGTCACTATCAACTGACTGTGGATTTAAGAATTAATAAATAATATATACTAATTTTAAATTATTTTTTTTTAAATTATGGTAACTATCATAAGACACAACTATGAGTATACATAATATTTTTATTGTTATTGTTTCTTTGTACAGTCATTTGATTTTGTTATGTCAATGCTATGTAGCATGGTGGAACTAATATTTACTTTTTGTTGAGTTGTAGCACAATGTTGGGAAGATCAGTTAGAAAGCGATAAGTGCGACCTTGCTTGGCTACAGAACACCACAAGGGTTGTAACAATTGGACCAGAGACATAGACAACAATCAGACAATGACGTGCACAGTTTTTACAGATGGGTCACCAGACTGGACTGGATTCACGACTCATCACGCCACTAACTCAACTCCTTTAGGTCACATACATGTGTACATCGGATCATCATCATACGTCATTTATGCAAACCCCCAGAGCTCTGCATCAGTATGTTCCATTTGATAATTTACCAGGTAATCGTCAGATTTACAAAAACAGTATATTACTTTTAAGTTAACCCCCTACCTGTACATGTGATTCTAACAAATAACAAACATATGTATAAAGATATAAGGCAACTTTTTTCCAATCTTATGGTTTAGATGTAGATTTGTGTAATGATTATTTCTCAGTTTCTAAACTTAAATCCACAAAATATTGCTGAATGTGTTATTTTTATATGGGATGCCGCATCATTCGTTAGAAATAAGAAACAATTCTTAATTATAAGGTTACAATTATATATTATTATTATAATTATATATATATATAAATATATTACATGTGAAACTTTTAAATGTTGTTTTGTATATTATCATATGATTTGAAACATATAATTTGTAATGCAGAACACTATTGACTAATATAATATTATTTATCTTCATAAATAATCTGAATATTCCAAATCAGATATGCATGTACTGCATGAATACAGATATTGCAATAAAGTACCACAAATATAAAGGACAAATTTATAGAAGTGAATACTTATTGATCACTATTTTAGGACAGGCTGCAAATATTTCTGTTTGCCCAAACCCTATCAACCAGTCTCAGGTGTGTGGGAAATTTTTATTATTTTTTATTTTTATTTTTTTATATATTTAAGGGAAAATAGGGGCCAAAATGGTTTTATCTTGTAAACAACTTTTAAAATGAGACTATTAGAGAGTTTTGTGTAAATTGTGTCAGACGCAGTAAGCGAGGATATATACATGTATCCAAGGCTCCGTGTTGAAGGCCGTACATTGACCTATAATGGTTTACTTTTATAAATTGTTATTTGGATGGAGAGTTGTCTCATTGGCACTCACACCACATCTTCCTATATCTATGTATGTACGGTTTGAATGGTTTTACACTAGTAATTTTGGGGCCCTATATAGTTTGTTGTTCGGTGTGAGCCAAGGCTCCGCGTTGAAGGCCGTACCTTGACCTATAATGGTTTACTTTTATAAATTGTTATTTGGATGGAGAGTTGTCTCATTGGCACTCATACCACATCTTCCTATATCTACGTACATGTAATATCAGCAAAACTAGTACAAATTAAGTAATTATTTACAGCTTGTCTTGCAGTCTGCTCCAAACCAGTTAAAAATCTTTAGTATTTAGGTGTCGACAACAGCTTTAATTTATATATATACTAGAATTTATTGTAATCTTTATCCTGGAAAATTCTAGGAGTTGCTCAAGCATATGAGTATCGTACGCTGTACGTTTAGGTGCCAAGCTTTGTTAATTTAGGCTGGAAGCATTATGACGAGCAATTTCATTTACATAAAACCATTGGCCCTACTGGTTCCTAGGCTACAGTTGATTCCAAATTATGGTTGAAATTTATTAATGAAAATTATAGTACAGGTTGAACTTCAGTTAACATGAACACTGGGACTAATTTGAAATGTTATGCTTTTAATTACGTGGGTACCTAGATGTTGTTAAGCAGCTTGTTTGTTTTTTGTTGTTGTTTTTGTTTTTTGTGTGATGCAGGTCATCCTATTATAACTTGTCTGTTGTCCTAACTGGCTAACAGGAGCATTTACCATGTTAACTTTGCATAATCTAGGCCTTCTTATGATAATCCAAGTTTCAGGTCACCTAGACCTCAAATGGAAATAAGTTTTCATTTGGGCAACCTAGTTCAAACCCAAGACGAGACAGAAAGTGGTTGCTGCTGTTATACTAAATGTTTGTTTCTTCTTACATGGATTTAGACTCTAGTATACAGGTCCTCATAGTCATTTTTTTTAAAATTGCATTTGCCTGAGTTGATCCAGTTATTCTTGCATTGTTTTATGGGCAGTTTATAACATTATAAGAAATTCACTTCCATATAGACATCTTACACATTCAGGTATTTCCCATCCAATCTTTTATGGTAATATTCTTTACAAAGCACAAAATGTCAGTTTTACCTCAAAAGCTAACAAAACATTAATTTAAAAGCAGACTTATGAAGAAGGAAAACTGTTGCCTGCAAAAAAAAAAAAAAAAAAATTGGCATTTTTGGCTTTAATATTGATTCACTTGCACAGTCTTTGCATCGGACATAAACTCATTTATTCTTAAACCAGCTGCTGGTATGGTACGGGTTATGTTCCTCTAATATATTTTATGATGGTATGATATTAAACCCCCAATGGAGGGATGGTGCTAGATATTTCATATAATGAAAACATAATCTTTTGAACAGTTAAAATAAGGTCTGGAGCTGGCATGTCAGTAACTGTTTGTAGTCCTTTGTTGTTTATGTAATAGTGTCATTTTCAATTTTTGTTTTGTTTGTTTCGTTACCTATTCTGTTATTGGACTCGGACTTCTGTGTGATTTTTACTGTGCGTATTGCTGTGTGTTTGTTTCTTCTTCATTGGGTTGAGATTTTAAAAAGCTTGTTTAATTTAACCCCTCTGCATTTTAGTGCCTGTTCCAAGTCTGGAGCCTCTGGCCTTTGTTAGCCTTGTATGAGTTTTTATTTTAGTTCATATATTTCGGAGTTTAGTATGACATTCATTATCACTGATCTGGTTCAAATTTTTCTTATGGCCGAAGCCATTTCTGGCTTTTAGGTGGATCACTTCAGATGCTTGGTCCCAACTGCAGATGTTTATCCTGCTATAACCTCACGGGAATTTATTACTGTTATTTCAGACCTTTAGTAACCGTTTAATTGTAAGTTCCATAGCACCTAGTACATATAGATTTTTTTTTTCATGAGTTCAGATCTCTAATTGTTTTAATGAATACATTTCCTTTCTCTCTCTATGAATTGTTAAGGTATTGCTTCCTTGTACATTTTGTATCTCTCTCAACAAAATTGTGACATTACTAATTTACTAGATTTGGATATTTTTTAGGAAAATTTAATAGATGTGTCAAAAAAAATTTTGAGGTTTGACAGTTTTTAAGGAGGTATTAAACACTCCAGGCCTAAGGACAATGATTTACATTTACCTTAACCAGAGTCATGCTGAAGTCTAGCAAATATTTCCTTATCTTGTGTTGGTTAAACTTGGTATGAATTCAGTTTGTATGAAGCTGTCTTTTCAATTGTTTTTGAGGATTATTAAAGGGTCGGAGATACAACGCTGACAACTTAATACAGGGGTTACAGAAGAATTATTATTTTTCTCGATTAATTATGTTTTAAATTGTATTGGTATTACATATGTAACATATACTTCCATGTAGCTAATTGCCGTACAAGAATTGTAGGAGATCCTATATAGCTATAATATTTGGATAGTAGAATCCTCAATAGTAAGTATGTTTTTGTAGCAGACCGACATCCTCCAGATGGGGTTGACTTAGGTCTAGGCACTGAAATTAATCTTTGTGGTGGCATGATTGTCAAGCATGTTAAAAGTTAACTCAGAACAATGAAACTATGAGGATCCACAGGGGCGTAGCTAGGCCAAAATGATGTGTACTCAATGCCGTGGAAGGAAGTTATACGGCGAGGGGTCTGGGGTAAATGATGCAAAATCCTGCATTCTCGCGATTTCCTGGGACTTAAAATGACCTCACAGAAATCTTATTTTAATGAGTAACAAGTCAACTTTTTAAAATAACTAAATTTGAAAAAAAAATTTATTAGAGAAAGTAAACTTGGTAGAACTTGTTTGCCACCACCATATATATATTTTAATTGTTACCAAACCAGTCTCAACCCACTATACAATATAAAATTCAAATTTCTAGGCCAACACCGTGCAACTTAAATGGAATGTTTTTATTGAGAAAATACATAAATAAATGAAATCACATTTCTCTATGTTTTATTTTATAAGAGAACAAACAGTCTTTCTTTTAGCTTTTAATTCTTAAAGTTAATTCTGATAGTCAGTGACCATTTTCTTTCCTTTCTTCTACTGAAGATGTCCAAAACCGTGTCTGTTGAAATTTGTTTTTCACGGTATATGGTACCGATAGATCGTTCTGTCGTTGCCGTCGAGACCGCATACATGCATATCGTCGCTGGGCTTCCAAAATGTAATACATATCTAATTTTCCAACAACAAAAAATTCTCACAAACAGGCTTTGAAATTTTGGTTGAAATCTGTGCTTCCAAAATGTCGTATGTGAACTTCAACATTTTTGTAGATGGCATGGAAATAAAAAATTGGAAATTTCTGGATAACACAAAAACTAACCTTATTATCACAGAAATATAAAATGTAAAAGTTTTTGATTCCCAAAGCCATTATACAACAATTTTCAACTTTACATACAACATTTTGGAAGCTAACTTTACAAACACTTGAGATTGGCAATTTTGTCACATGTCTTATTTCAAATGTTTTAATTGGTCTAAATGTATGATACTTTGGTATATCAGACATTACCTCCCGCCAAGCCGGTTTGTGTGAAAAGGTAGTTTTAGCTATTTTAATTGTCTGCATCAGCAACACAATCACGATTGAAAAGAGTAGACTAGTTTCCGGAACGAAATATAGTTACAAAGTGACTATTAGCATATTTTTATAATACTTTTTAATTTATTCTATTACTTTGGTTTTATTCTTACTAGATTTGCAATATTTTTTATTTTTGTCAAATTTTCGATGTGTACGCAACTGCGTTTTTGCGTAAGGGTTGCTACGCGCCTGATCCACCATATTTCTTAATAAAACATGTAGCAGGTAATGACACAGATAGTTCTTGAGTGGGATTTTTGCACAATGAGATGAAGAACATGATCAGATGGATTATGCGGTTCATCAATTCTTAAGTCGTATGGTCTCAAATTTGACCAGGTTATTGCAAAGCATGGACTTGTGTTGCTATAGATCTAGAATATACTAATATATTATTGCCTTTATAATTAGCTGTCAGGGTTGCTACTTAAAATATCATGATTTTCGATCAGATCAGAAATTTTTCAACTTGATGGTTTTCACTTGTCACCTTTAACCAACATGCTTATGAAATGAATTGTTAAACATCTTGAATATTTATTTGCTGATATACTATAATATACTATATTTTATGATATACAAATACAATCAACTATCTTATGGTTTGGTGTAGTTTTGGTTAGTATTTTTATCTGTATAGGTAAATATGTTTTTGAACAGTTGTTCACAAAACATCATATTGATTATTTAACATATATATGTACCAAGTTGTACTTTAAATAAAATATCTATCTAACTATCTATAGTTCTATCTATAGTTATCTGGTTCACAGCTTTGCAGCGAACCGCCCTTTTTATGGCGGTTGACAGTCTCTGTTTTCCTCCGTCAATGTGGCAGAATTCGCTGCATAGAATCTTATTGTTAACTATGAAATTTTAGGTTTTTGGATAATACAGACTACACTTGTGTATCCCACGGTGTTTTCTAACTTTAAAGCACCAGTGTATCCCACGGTGCATCTTTACATTTTCATATATATCTATCTATCTATCTGCAAGGTTGCCATATTATCTTCGGGTAACCAACCATATATCTATCTACATATACATATGACATCTATCTATCTATCTATATATATATATATATCATATGAATCTATATTATGAATAAAAGCTGTGGCCAGATATCGCCAAACCATATATGTATTTTGTTTTAATGGCACCATCTGAGATAATGGAATTTAAGTAGATAGACTTAAATTCAGTTATCGCTGGGGCCACTGACGGATTGTGTTTCATGTTTTAGATTTACCTAACATGAGTGACGTTATATTCTGTGACATAATTTAGTCCTTTACAGAATTTCATCGCAGCAAGCAAGCTGTTTAAATTTCGTTAGCGGTAAAATTGAAAACCCGCCCTCCCACTCCTTTTTTTTTTGTACGAGATACTGCTCTTTTGTATTTATTTTTCAGGTTTTTGTCGGTGACAGTGGTAATACAGATGTGACTGATGATGTTAACTTGTTTGCTGTTGAGAAAAGTGACTTATTTGAACTTTGACCATCATAAATAGATTCCCAGTAAATGGCAGAATTCGCTGCATAGAATCTTAATGTTAACTATGAAATTTTAGGTTTTTGGATAATACAGACTACACTTGTGTATCCCACGGTGTTTTATAAATTTAAAGCACCAGTGTATCCCACGGTGCATCTTTACATTTTCATATATATCTATCTATCTATCTGCAAGGTTGCCATATTATCTTCGGGTAACCAACCATATATCTATCTACATATACATATACATCTATCTATCTCTATCTCTATATATATCATATGAATCTATATTATGAATAAAAGCTGTGGCCAGATATCGCCAAACCATATATGTATTTTGTTTTAATGGCACCATCTGAGATAATAAGTTTATCACATTTGCTGTGCTAGACGAGGAATACTTATTTCTTGATAAAAGATGAAAGAAAAATTACTACAGGCCCAATGTAAAAAAATATTACAAACGTCTCTTCTCTGCAATACAATTGAACATCAGGTATAAATCAAACATGTTTCGAATTGGTTAATTACACATATAATTGGTGGGGCATAGTGTTTCCATAAGATATACTGTTGAGTAAATGTGTTATTGTTCATACACGTGGTTCTTTATAGATATTAATATATGATGGTGCAATGTTCCAACCAGGATAATAGTATCATAGTGACGTATGTAAGCTGCATGGAAGGAGCCTATAAATATCTAAGTCAACACACAATACACCAGTGCAGGTATATAAAAAATAACATTTCCATTATCTAAATCACATAATAGTCTCCAACTGTCATACAAGTGAGAGGTTTAGCTAGCTATAAAACCAGGTTTAATCCACCATTTTCTACATAAGAAAATACCTGTACCAAGTCAGGAACATGACAGTTGTTTTCCATTCGTTTGATGTGTTTGAGCTTTTGATTTTGCCATTTGATAAGGGACTTTCCGTTTTGAATTTTCCTTGGAGTTCGGTATTTTTGTTATTTTACTTTTTTCTCCTAAGTAAGCTAGCCATAACTATTCACTTTTGCATCCTGATTGGTCAAAAAGGGGGCAGTGGTTTTGACCCCATACTATTCCTTTAAATAACATAAAATTTACGATAACTAGACTGGAAAAACGTAGGTAGGTCCTCAAAAGATAAATTTGTGTCCCTTCACCATGACTTCGCGAGGAGCGAAATGTTTTGGCAAGCATGAGGCATAAAATGTATTATCTAAATTTGACCAATTTTGGAATGAAATATAAGCTATGTATTTTAGATTTACAGACTTTTTGTAAGCTGAAGTATTAAAACAACAGCTCTACGCATGCAAAAGTAATGAACTATCCACGTTTTGTAAACCTTAAATCCGAAAACAAATAAGAAATCGATCTCATTCATTGCTACATTCGTTTTACAGCAGGGATAAAGATGTGCTAAATTGTTCCATATACGTCTATCAGTAAATTTATCAGGAATTAATAACCAGGGATATATCGTATCCAGTTTTTAGGTTAAAGTATTTAGAAAGATGCTCAGTATAGGCTTTGTTATTCAAATCTTTCTCTTTGACACAATATACTTATCGATGAATGTTGTATACTATCATTGTTCAAACAATGGATCTGGGATTTTTTTTATCATCAATTGACTAATATTATATATATGTCAAACGAATGACATGGTTAAGAGAGGCTCTTGTGGCGTATACCTCAATGAGACAGCAATTAACCTATCTACAACAACAACAAAAAAACAAAAACAAAAACAAACAAAAATATAAATCAATTGCTTTTAAAAAGCAATTGTAAACGGTCTTTCCCCCTTCTGAAACATGATTGATTGATATGTGTGTGTGTGTGTGTGTGTTTGTTTGTTTGTTTGTTTGTTTGTTTGTTTGTTTGTTTCTTTCTTTCTTTAAAGGGTCCATATTAGTGTGTTGGTTAAGTTTCTATATTTAGTTAGTTGAAACGTTTTTATTCTATTTCAGGTCCCGCGCGCGTATTTGTCTCGCGCCAGATTGTGGCGTCACGTGACGAAGCTTTATAATAGCGAAAACTTAGTATTTTTATTTCTTTTTAGGTGGAGACCTTGGACAGAGAACATGTATAGCGACGGAGTACACACAATGTATTTCTTTTGTCATTGTAGGTAATTGACGTTTCGATCACAGTTCACGAGCAGTGCATGCTTTGGATTTAATTGATCTGGTGTAACTTTAAAACAAGTTTATTGATTATTTTCTTACAATGTACATTTTTCAGCAGCAGTTTGTAACACAGATTGTATTTCAATCTAGGAGCGGACATTTTATTGTAGGATTTCAGTAAGATTTACGGAGCTAGCAAGCGAATTTTACGGCATTGCAATTTCTTTTCTCTAGGAAAATTCTTGAGAGCTTGCTGCACCACGTTGTTATATGAAGATGTAATACATGTATACTCTGCTGACTGCAAAATTTGGGGTCAATTGGACATGTAGTTTCCGAGAACATCTGATAACAAGTATGTGGATTTTTTTTTTTTTTCAGGAGAGATGTAAATACAATATTAAACACATGAGACGGAAACATGCATACAATGAATGAATGATTGATTGGTTGGTTGGTTGGTTGGTTGGTTGGTTTATTGATTGATTGATTGGTTAATTAATTAATTGGTTGGTTGGTTGGTTGGTTGGTTGATTAAACACGTGGGATAGGGTCTCTTGAAACAAACGACAAAAAGAAACAAAGGAAATCTTGGACCCCGTATTAAACACATGAGACGGAAACATGCATACAATGATTGGTTGGTTGGTTGGTTGGTTGGTTGATTGATTGATTGATTGATTGATTGATTGATTGATTAATTAAACACGTAGGATAGGGTCACTTGACACAAGCGAAAAAGAAACAAATGAGATCTTGGACCCCGTATTAAACACATGAGACGGAAACATGCATGCAATGATTGATTGATTGATTGATTGATTGATTGGTTGGTTTGTTGGTTTAAATATTGATTGGTTGGTTGGTTGGTTGGTTGATTAATTGATTGATTGTTTAATTAATGATTGGTGGGTTGGTTGGTTGGTTGGTTGGTTGGTTTAAATATTGATTGATTGGTTGGTTGGTTTGAATATTGATTGATTGATTGGTTGGTTGGTTGGTTGGTTGAGTAAACACATGGAAACGAGCCACTAGGATCATGCAAAAACGGAATTTAAAGCCTAGATACTATATCTTAACACATGGGATCTAGCTTTTGAGAGATCCCTCAACAAGTAGTAAGGTCAAAGGTCAATGTCAACCTACAAAAGCATTAAAACACAATCAAACTCTTTAAATAGTGCCAAAAACACATAATTTGCCTCTTTGTACATGACCTTGACCTTTGACCTTGACCCCAATTTCAAGGTCATGAAACAAGGGCCTCAAATCAAAACACTCTAGGTCTCTACTATATATTGTTAATGAGTTATATTAACATTCAGCTAATATTAGATATAAAAGGGGCGGAAACTCCCATTAAATGTCTACGTACCCTTTCAACTAAAATTTATGTGTTACGACATGTCGCAACTAACAATTGTGTGAAAATATTTTGTCGATATCTTATATGATTTCTGAAAATAAGTGATAACAAGCCAAATTCAAAATTTTGAACATGACCTTGACCTTTGACCTTGACCTCATTTTCATTTTTTTGGACCAAGGACCTCAAATCAAAAGACCCTAGGCCTCTATCACTTATGCTTTTCCAGTTACAAATACATTTCATTTATTTCAATACAAAAGGGGAAATAACTCTCATATGGAGTCTTCGTAAAGCTTCGGTCAAAATAAAACCTAACATCCTGAGGATATAACGAGCAATTTGGAAAAATAAATTTGCCGCTTTCTTTTACGGTTGCGGAGGAGATCAGATAACAAGAAAAACAGTGTTTGGGGAGATAACTCTTACAAAGAAAAGTGTTCGGTCAAACAGGGTCAGTTTCAAAGGCGTATAGACTGTATGATATCATATACAAAAAAACTAAGCGACATCTTTTGAAACATTTTTACACCGCAAGAAAAAAATTAGGCGGAAGAAAAAAAAAAATAATCAGAACAAAATCAATAGGTCTTTCCACGGAAAAGTGGAAAGCCCTAATTCAATCAAAAAAAAAAATCAAAAACGTAAATCTTAAACCTCCGATTGCCCATTAAAATGTATTACCTGAACTAATATATCTACTTACTATTTACAGCATTGTCCAGCGTTTTCGAGATTGTTTGTACCAGTTTGAGACCTGTTCCGAGATTCACACATTCCGCTTGATGACGATGTTTGATGAGTACAAAGACGATGTCTGCTTTATTTTGAAAGAATTAAAGAATTAGTATCGAAAATAAACTATAATCTATTTTAGTCAAACAGAAAAAAAAAAATATACTACCAACACAGTATTTTTCAATATCAACTTTGTTCGTTATATTTTGTTTTTCAGTATAATATCAAATTTCCATGAACAGATTATCGGTGCCACTTGTGGAACAAGATCTCCTTTTCCTTCCTGAGATCGCCCCCAGTTGTTCGTGTGGTTCTTGTTGTTCAATCTTTTATATGGATTGTTTTGTGGACTTGTTTGTCTTTTCGTCTTCTTTCTTTTTTTTTTCTTTGCGTTATCAAGTTCTTTTGGCTCGTGAGCTTTAAATATCCCCTTCAGGCGCGTAGCTACGTTTACGTCAAAACGCCCGGGCTTACACATGAATTTAGAAGATAACAATAATTTAATCTAAATAGATTTAAAGAAGTGATGCAAAGTAAAAGCGCAACATATTATATTTGAACATTTCAAAGGGAAACCAAGATACTGATTACAAAAGTCAAAAGGAACTTACCAACTAGCCACAAAGTTCCTCTTTGGCAAATAAGTCAAAACCGGAACTAACAAACTAGCCCAAAAGTTCCAACGGAACTTATCAACCAGTCACAAAGTTCCATTTGGAGAATTGATGCAAAGTAAAAGCGCAACATATTATCTTTGAACCTTTTCAAAGGGGAACAAAAGTGTCTTATATACTGATCCTCATTCTTCCCCCTCTTCATTATTATGGTACTTAATTCGGTCAGAATGTTGCCTTCATAACGGAATAAGTTCTAATTTATTGTTATACATTAATCTGAAATTGATATTTTTAAAAGTACGCACATGAGGAGGGGGTATTCTTCCCTCTCTTGAGGGTACTATGAATACTAAATTTGCATGATAATGCAACTTATTCCGTTTGCTACATTGTTCCGGGACTTTTCATCTAGCTACTTTTTTCCGGAACTTTTCGACTGCACTCGAAATAAAACAACTAGTTGGAAAGTTCCATCGGAACGAAATAACTATTTGAAAAGTTCCGCCGGAACAAAGTAACTGACGGAACATAGTGGCTGTTACACATCTTGTACTTCTTTCTTTAATATTGGCTTGTAATTGGAGATAAAAGTGACAAAATTTACTTTTAATCAAATGGTATGTTATGTATTTGTCCATTGTCAGTTATAGTGTGAATCTAAGTTGTGAATTCTACTTCGTATTCTATTGTTAAAAGCAATTTATTATATGTTGAGGTACAATATGCGGTTTCCATTTTTGTCGAGCATGCGTCATTCATGTTGCGAAACGAGCCTTAGCGATTCTAGATTCCGTCCACATCATCAACATTTAGGTTCAGTCTGTGGTTAAAGTTTGTTTTAAAACATTAAAAACATTGTCAAAAACTTCCGGGAATTTTACGAAATTTGGACAGTAGCTTTTTATGATCAATTTAAAGACAGTACCCAAATTTTTAAAATGTATTTTTATTTAACTGATAAATGGACGGATTTTTTTTACAGTTGATATTTGGATACAGTCTTAAAGTAGGGTAATGTTTTTCAGACATCAATAACTTTTCAAACCTTCATGGAATTTTACGGAAATAGGACACAAGCTTTTTTATACTAAAAGTCAGTATCCAGAGCATAATGGAAATATATTTCTACTTTTTTCCGCATTTTGTTGCTTTATAGTTAAAAGTATAGTAACAGTCTAATGTTTAAGTTTGTTACCCATCAACTACTTTGTCAAAACCTTCATCGAATTGAATGAAACTTTTTCAGAAGCATTTTTATGATAAGGAGATAATGTCAGAAGGAAAATTTGGAAAGTACATGTATTTGATGTTTTTTTTTTTTTTTATTTTGAAAGTATTTTATTGACTTTTAACAAACGGTCTGGGATTATTTTGTTTTTACATAATAAAATGTGTACACCTTCATAGATTGTTAGTATGAAACTTGTAAATAATCTAATTGGTATGATCAAGATCAAGAAAAAGCACCTAAATAAAAAATGTTTGATTTTTTTTCTAAAATCCTGTATTTGACTGCATGATAAAAGTATTCTTTTTACTGTCAACATTAAAACGGACAGCAGCAGTCCCAAGCCAGATACAGGGTTCCACGAATCCCTTTTGAATTTTCATATTACACATGACAATCTATGATAATTAACTATTTCGTATGTTTTCTTTAACGGAATTTGCGCATACAAATAGGAAAAAAAATAGATGAAGTCAAAATAATTAATTTAACGACAACATTGATATATTTTACAGTAACTGGTTTTGGACATTTTCCCGAAGATCAATTATCATTATATTCCACATAAACACAATAAATGAATTGAACATAAAACTAAAATATAGACTCTAAAGCATGATTGTATATTTTTCTCGATAACGTCCCTCGAACCCACTACCAAGAGGTCCTCTGCCCTAGAACCGTTGGTTCGCGGAGGTTCGGGCGTACACTTAACAATGGTCAAGCTACGCCACTGCCCTTGGTATATTCTGACTCTTTTTTTTTTTACTATTGTTTTCCTTTTTTGTTGTGTATTACTTTAAAATGACAGATGCTATCCAGGAGGGTGTGGATGGGGTTCACAGGATAGAGAATAATGGGTAAAAAACATAAAGAATAGAGAAAAATGGACCAAAAGAATGAATAATATATATAGAGAATAATGAGATGCTAAAATATAAAGAATAGAGAATAATGGGCAAAAAGTATAAAGAATAAAGAAAAATGGCCTTCAAATTAAAGAATACAGAAATGAAGGACCCCAATCTAGACCCTCATCCAGTTGTTGTATTGTTTTGTGTATTTGACTGTTGAAAACATAAATAAATAAAAAAGAACAAACAAAAATACGATATGTCTCTATTCTCGACAGTTCAATTTCAAATATTTAAAACGCTCGGCAAGCTTACTTTTTAAATTTGAAAATTTAACTGTCTCAAGTGGGAAAATTTCGTCTCGACCTCGAAACAGTGGTAGAATCTATATGAACATAATTTTTCAAATTTAGAAACAATTCAATTATATGTAATATTTTCCAATTCTCTTTTAGTAATAATAACTTAGACATTAACATTGGACATGATTGTCATTTTATTGAGAGGTCAAATCGATTCAATTGAAACACCAAGCCAATACTCTCAACACATCGATGACCTTATCGAGGTTTTTTTCCCGGAAGTAAACTTTGACGTAATTAACCTTCAGCACTGTTCCTATGCAACTGTATTCTCAAATACATCTTATGCGTTTGTTTCAAATAGAAATGCAGTAAAGAATTTGGAGAAGAAAAAAGCATACATGTACTGTATCTTTTTCACCGGTCAAACAAATTGTTTATTTTAAATATAACGATGTAAATCTACAGAACTCTAAGACATTACAGACTAAATCCAAAACAAGCATGAATAAATATATTAGAACAAATTTATGAACGCATTTTATAATGTCAATAATTTTACCATTATACTGCGAGATTACATTCAATTGTATTCAGAACAGACAATAAAATCAACATAAGTACATGTTTTTGTGTCTTTTTGTGAAGTAATCTACATGTTATAGAATCAATGTCTTTAAATAAATAGGAGTGAAAATAAATTCAATTTTTAAGGATTTAGACTAATGTCTCCTTTTTTGTTCGTATTTTCTTTGCGAAACCTGCACTTAAAAAGTCTGGACGAATAGTTGTAGTGCTTGAAAATCCTTGATAATGTGAACTTTAAGCATAATAGAGAGGATTAAGCACAGTTTGTGCTCAAATTTTGTTATATAATCAAAATTAAAATGGACGTATATGAATAAAGCTGTCACCAGTGCAAAATCAGAGGTAATCGATTTGATTTCTTTTAATTCTATTTGAAAAACCTGGCCTTCACGCAGAAATATAAATTACACAGGCAAATTTTGCTCACGTAAATTTCACATGAATCTCGCGTAAAATTCACGTCAAAAATTTCACATGAGATTCACCTAAAACGAGGTTATACATGAAACCAACGTGAATTTCACGTGAATTGAGATTCACTTGAATCTCATGTGAAATTTTTCAAGTGAATTTCATAAAATAAAAAGATAAAAAATTAGTATTTTTTTATGATTTTAATTGAATTTGGAAATTTAATTGTTATTTGAATAACTTTATTTTTAAAAATCACGTGAATAAAAATCATGTGATTTATACGTGAAATTCACATGAGTTTCACACGAGATTCACGTGAAATTCACATGAACTGCTTTCACGTGAGTTTCACGTATAAGTTCGTTTGAGGTGAAATTCACGTGAGATTCACATGAATTTAAATTCACGTGAAATTCATGTGAGTGAAATTTCTTTGTGTAACTGTTTGGGTTATTATATTTATCATACACTAATAACCTGTAGAAAAAATGTGTTTAATTCTTCTTGTACGACTTTACCCCCAGCAGAGCTATAGAAAAACAGTACATTAACGGGTGTTACACGGACACTTTTTAGATGATACACGGACACTTTTTAGTTGTTACACGGACACTTTTTATGAATAGAATCACTCGTGCATGATCAGAGAGTTCATGGGCACATTAAATTTCAATTAGATTTGAACTTTTTGTTTCACCGACATATTTCCTGTCTTAAATATTTACGTTAGCATCAATAACTATATTTCAAACAATTCCAGTAAATTACTATTCATATCAGTACACTAAGGGATTGACCATTTAACTTTAAAAAAGGGGTATGTCCTTTTCTAAAAATATTTTGATACCAAATTTTATGAGAAAAATATATTGTGGTCAAGCAGATGACAAAATAATGTTCTGATTCCCGATTTTCCGTATACCGTATATAATCGTCTAATTTCGAAAAAAATGAAAATAGTTGGATGATAGCGTTGAAAAATAAATAATGTTCTTACTCAGAAAAGAAGATACCCCTTTTGAAGCTAAATGGTCGGTCCGTAAGTGTTTTTTTTTTTTTTCCTTCAACATATGGACATGAATAGTATTCTGGACAATGCTGAAAGTAAAGAAATGCTGGTACCAACGTTTATATTTCAATAAAATAGACAGGAAATATATATAAAAATCAAATCTAATCAAAAGATAAAATCCTATCAACTCACCAATGCACGATTGGTCCTATAAATAAAAGTGTCCATGTAATACATGTTCAAATATGCAGCAAATCGTGAAGAAAAATCATTCAATTAATGTCATCAATTTTGAACGGTAAGCTGCGATTGGATCATATAGTGGCACGTGTTAAATCCTGATCAAAATTATCAGAGACATATAAAAAAAAAATCTATATGTAAGAACTATCAAAAAAAAATCCAAGTTGCATTCTAAAAAGTCTCAAATGTAAACAACATTCATCTTTTCCTTGAAATGGTTCTTTTTTATAAAGTTATTAAATTCTTGAATTTTTTAGAAAAAATTCTCGGCTTAAGAGAAGTGAAAAAAATGTGTTTAAACTGTAACTTACATTAACTGGCCATTGAAGTTTCTAATATGTTTAGTTTTGCTACCTCTTCTAAATGCAAAATGTACTACTTCCTTCCTGAAACGTCGTACAAGTCAGATACAAAACAAAGGTAACAAAAAATAGGCCGGAAACAACCTGCCGTATAGTTTGTCTGCACTTGTAGTCAGGTCAAGGTCCTCGGCTAGCGCCTCGGACCTTGACCTGACTACTCGTGCAGAAAAACTATCCGGCAACGGTTGTTACCGGCCTGTTTCTTTGTTACCTTTGTATTGTATCTATTACTTGTTCTCAACCGAACATTTGTTATCTTTTATCTTCTATTTTCGGCATTTTTGCAGCCCTAGGCTTTCATTCCATGACATCTGTATCGTGCATGACTATACCGCTGACATTGAAACTCGTTTGTTTTTAAGGTCAATATTCGATCACAAAAGATATCCTCTTGCAAGTTTTTCTACAGAGCCAATTTTCTAACTTTTAATACATATAAGAGGCGTCTACTAGTAAGTGTTCCATTTAATTTTGGCAACAATTTCAATGGGTATCTCGAGCTTTGGGTGCAGCTCCTTATTGTAAATGTATATATTTGTATTTATAGTTGATGCTGCCAGTGCTGCATTTATGTTGCAGAATATTCATTTTCATTCTGTCCTCCCCCCCTCTTTCCCCAAGAAAATCAAATGGTCGTCCCCTTAAGCTTGTTGTCTTTTGCTCATTGACGTTAACACCACATCTCTTTTAAAGGTCGTTAGGATAACTGTATCGAGTCGAGAAATATCGTATGACATTCGATGCAGTGGTAGAATTATAAACAACGTCAATTTACCGTTCGAATTTGCCACTTATTTCAGACTCCATTGTTTTTATTATGGTTCAGAAAATTATTCATCACTGAGAGCTCTACAAGTTGGTGACATAGTGCAACTTATAAAATACTTGTTGACGACTTTATCTTAAAATACATTGTAATATCCTGATTTTTTGGGGGTTGAATCAGTGTATATTTTGCTTATTGTGATGATTGGTAGAGTTCTTCCGAGACTATTACAATCGACTATACGCTCGATCTAAATGGTTAATAGCAAGTAAATGTCAATTTGCCGTATAAATCACCTACATCCAATACTCCTCCGTTTAATATTCTCATATTAGTTTAAATGCACCAAAAGGTTGACTGGGAATAGAAATATGGTCATCGTGTTCCGATATTGTACATACTAATTACCACGCACGCATTTGCGCAAATGCCATAGCCCTTTGCCACTTGATGTCAAGCAATCAGCAACCAATCAATCAATAAATATAATTGTATCAAGTTTTGTTTATAATAAATTTTATACCCTGATTCTTAATAACTATCATAATAATAATCATAATTGCAAGCTTCAGATGCAACACTATACATTGATGGCCGAGTGATCTAAGTAGTTCAAATGCTGTATTACAAGCCTGTCAAGACTGAGGTTGTGAGTTTGAATTGTACAATACAAGGATTGTCAGTTTTCCTGCCGAAGGTCGTTGTTTCTTTCCTAGCACTTCGGCTTCCTCCACCAATAAAAACTGACCGCCACAAAATACCCCAAAAGGATGAAAGTGGCGTTAAACACCAATCAATCAATCTAAACATTGTACAAGTATGACAGCATGTATCAAGCACATCATTTTATAAATGTTTTACTTATATGACAATAGAGAATTGCTGTAAAAAAATATGGCTCTTATCCTGACCGGGCATTCAAATCTTCACATACCACAGTTAATATCATGGGGGCTTTAATCTATATTGATTTTACCACGGGTTGGCCCTTTATGCCAATATTTTACCCTCGCTATCGCTCGTGGTAAAATATTTAGCATAAAGAGCCAATAAATAATATAAATTCAAGCCCCAATGAATCATTTCTCAATCATAGCCTGATTCTTATTTGGGTCATTTTCAAAAAATGTCGAACATATAAAAAGATGCAATCTTGATAATGTCATACAAGAATATATTGAAACATTTTTTGATAGGTGGTGCAATATTTTGTCTCTCCTGTTACCATGTTCAAAAGAAATTCCGGGTTATTTAGAAAAAAGTTTCGATAACATTTTAAGCTTGTTTTTCGTAGCCATGGTTTTCAGGAGTAAAAACTTCTATATATATTCATTGTGTGAAATAATAGATTATTTGCCAATTTTCCATGTTGTACTGAAAAAACGCCTCTAAAATTGGTTTTCAAAAGTTATAAAAACAACCACGAGTAACGCAAGTCTAAGATAGCAATTCATAATGTTCAGCATTTGTTCTCTCTTTCAAATAAACCCAACATCAAGTAAATCCCTCGCACGTTGGTTTAATTTTGTCTTTATTTTATAGGTAACAGGAACGTACGTTAATGATATATCACTATATTAAGTTCTATCCTGTTACTTTTTTGTCTATCCCGTTACCGACAGCAGTATTGCACCTGCAAATGTTAAATTGCGCAGATTATGACGTTATAACCTTTAGATGAGTTCAAACAACGAAACATTTCATTATGTGTGCAACTATATGTTATTATAAACTTTTTAAAGACGTTTCTGTCTACTATTGTCTATCCTGTTACTGTAACCATAGCAACCATAGTAACAGGATAGACATAACAGGATAGACAAATTTCTTCATTTTTGAATGCTTGTTGTGAAATAACTACTCCCTTTGATGAAGTGATAACGTTTTTCTGTTGTGATTTTGGTTTCCAACACGTTATTGCACTTTTTGCAAGTATATTATTGGTGTAATTAATCAATATGTTGGTAACAGCATAGACATGACAAAAAGTACCCACTATTTTTTTTCACTAAATGTCTTGAAATTTCTTTTCTCTACACTGTTATACAAGAAACGTGCTGTGTTAAATGTTTAGGTTACTTTGAGCTATTGAAATCAACACTAACTAGTTCAATATTCATAGGGAGAAAAATTTAACGGCTGATTTAAGTAGCGGTAACAAGATGGACAGGAACTTCATGTACGCTGATTGAATTTAGTTTGTAGAAAAAATGTTACATATAATGATAAAGAAGCTACGAAAAATCGTTAGAGTTATTATTTACGTTCTAAAAAAGTCCCTTTTGCAGATATCAAGGCGATCAGAAAATAGGAAAAAAATCATTTGAAATGTGTTACTCGGACACTGTACGCACATAAATTACGCAAAAATCGGACTTAAATATATTTTAATCTTATCAAAATAGATCTAAATCGTGTTTATTATTAATGTTCTGACTCATAAATCCTACAAACTTTCATTTAAACACTTACAACTGCATTTTCCATTAGAAATAAAATTTTTAGCATGGGTGTACTGAAAATTCGACATTTTTTGAAAATGACCAATCTATTATCATAATAAAAGTTATGATCTACATAATTTCTGTGTACATTGTACGAGTATAACACGATACCGAATGGCATATCTCCCGATTTCTAAAATTTTGGTACACTGGTACTTTGAATCGAGTTACATCGGAATATGAAATAAAAAATGGGGGTCACCATTTTTTTTTTGTAATTTTCATAAGAAAACGTCAATTTTGGCGACAAATTTACCTAGTTATATAGGGAAAATGCCCTTTTTTTTTTTAACTTATTTTGTTAGATTTTTCAATGGATGGCTATGTTCTTATATACGGAGAAAGACTAAAAACTAACATAATATCCAGGATTGTATACTGAATCCATGCATGTATAGAAATACATATGTCACCATCCTTGTTTTTTAGATAAATTGCTTCAAAGTTGACCGATACGCTTAGAATTTGACAGAAAACGTGTGACGTTCGACTGAATTAATTTTATTTCGTCTTAACTGGGTGCACTTTAAGCTTTTCAAAACTAAATCGTCAACTTAACCCTACCAAACTAAACAATGGTGATGTCACCGATGTATCCATAGATATAGGAAGATATGGTGTGAGTGCCAATGAGACAACTCTCCATCCAAATAACAATTTATAAAAGTAAACCATTATAGGTCAATGTACGGCCTTCAACACGGAGCCTTGGCTCACACCGAACAACAAGCTATAAAGGGCCCCAAAAGTACTAGTGTAAAACCATTCAAACGGTAAAACCAACGGTCTAGTATATATAAAAAACGAGAAACGAGAAACACGTATAAATTACATAAACAAACGACAACTACTGTACATCAGATTCCTGACTTAGGACAGGTGCAAACATTTGCAGCGGGATTAAACGTTTTAATGGTACCAAACCTTCACCCTTTTTCTGAAACAATAGTGTAACATCACAACATAGATTGATTGTTGGTTGCTTAACGTCCAGTGGCAAATATTTCATGCATATTCAGGACGAGAACAAATTAACAATAAATACAATAGGTAGGTTCTGTAAGAGGGGCGTCCGGGATTAAGGTCGGAGAAATTTAGACTGCCACGGGAAATGAGGGTATATGCTTGAATAAAATAAAGTGCTTCAAAAATTTGATCTGGTAAAGAGTGATGTTGAGGTACAATTTGAATTGATTGATTGATGGTTTGCGTAACGTACGGTGGAAAATATTTCATGCATTTTCAGGACGATACAATACAATTTGAAATAGTTGTGTCTAAAAGACACATTTGGTGCAGCCATAAAAAAAGGTTAAACATTCTGTTAGTTGTGAAAATTATAAAAAAAATCCACATCCTTATAAAATACACATTCTAAATATAGTATACTCTGTATGATGTAAACGTGTGGGTTGTGTGCGTAGTTAGACGGACAAACCTTGCAAACTGTATGCAAAATTTCACTTAAATAGACAAAGTTCAACCTTCTGTCGTTCGTGGAAAATTATTAAAAAAATTGATCCTGAGAATATATATGCACCCTCAATATAGGTAAAAAAAACCTCGGCACAATATATTATCAAAATGACAAATTCATCAACCTGTCATAAAAGAAAATAAAAATATCTGACAAGATGCGCATCTTTAGTATATGTACCAACACCAGGTACATAATTTAAAAGTTTAAGCTTAAAAACTGTAGTCCTAAGAAATCAGCCGTATAAACCCTATATACCAAGTGCGGGACAGACTGTCGAACGGACACGGTGTAAAACAGTATGCTCCCAGTATTTTGTCAAGGGAGCAAAATATATATTAGCATATACGACTATGTTCTATTTTATAAATCATTTGGTGACAAAATAAATATCTTTTTGAATAAGCATTTCATAGTGGAATGGTAATTGGTAGATCTCAAATGTAGCAACGTAAGCAAGCTAACATCTACGTCATTTGGTCTTTGATGGAAAGTTGTCTCATTGGCAATCATACCACATCTCCTTATTTCATATTGGTTTGAGTTTTGTCCTCTGAAATACAAGAAGTTCAAAGGCTAACAAATACGTACTAGGAGACTGAAATATGTTGCTGTTATAGTTAAAATCTGACTTTTGTTGTGAACATGTGATGTTATAATTTGACAGATTTAATACTTGCTATACTAAATATACTTATATATTAACTTTCTAATTCGAGGGACTAACGAATCTTTACTAAAACTACAAATTAGCAGTAAGAAAATACTCGTCCATCCTGCATTAGTCACATGTTATCTAGATGTCTTTGGTTTTGTGTGTCGTTAATCGGCCAGTTGCTGTTTTTTTTTGTTTTTTTTTTGTATATGCCACATTTCCATTTATGCACACAAAGGTATAACAACCCTTTTAATTTAAATAAACACTTGGTATACTTGTAAAAACTCCTTATAAGACTGCGAATATTCTCGGGCTTTTCTCAACGCCTATGTGAGCAATATGCCCATCCCCCCTTCCCACACACACACACAAAAGGCAAGGTGCCTTTGATTTTCGTTTGTCCCGCAAAGAGCACGTGCGATTTTTGAAATTTGCATTTTTGTCTTGAATAAATTTATTATGGCAGATATATTTTGACATATATTTTGGAAAAAGGCGATGTTACAATTATTACTTAAATTTTACGTTATTAAGAAAAGCATGCATTTTGTTTATCACTATTTATACCGTGGGTTACTTCAAATAGTCAATTAAAAAAATTATTTATTATCACCATTGTCATAGTGACCTATATTGTATTTAGGACATTAACTTATGCAACATTTTGAACATATTTCAGACAGTTACCATATTTGGTAATTTCTAATTTTACGCTGACCAAGAAAGTAATGTTGCCGCGCATAACATCAATCAAATGATTGAAACTTGTAGGTAAGTCGTGGTTTTATAATTATTAAGATTTAAAAGTAAAATATAAGTTATACAAGTTAAAGTAAAATTAATTTAAAGATAATTTAAAGTTTTCAAAAATAAAGTTTTTATTGAAATATTCATTGCTTTCTATTAAGCAAATAATAAGTTGAAAATGTTTGTTTTACTTTATTATTGTTTGAAACTGTTTTGTATTCTTTTTGTTTTTATTTATTTGATTAAAAACAATTTGAATTTTGAAACTTATAGGTGTCAGTCGATTCCGGCCTATCTCTACATCCGCAGTTATGCAAATACCTCCATGGACATTGTCCATGGCTATAGTTTTCCCCGAAATGTAAAACGCAAAACCCAGCTCTCACAAACGTAGTTCTTCTGTCGAGAATATAAAAAAGAAGATGTGGTATGATTGCCAATGAGACAACTTTCCATAAAAGACCAACTGACACAGAAATTAACAGCTATAGGTCACCGTACGGCCTTCAACCATAAAGAAAGCCCATACCGCGTAGTCAGGGTCCATGTATATTTGCGTCCATTCGTTTTTCATTTTGAAATATCAAAAACAAAAAACAAAAAACGAGAGTGTTTTCATTTTTCGTTTTTGATTTCTCAAAAACCAAAACGAAAAACAAAAGTGTTTTCATTTTTCGTTTTTGATTTCTCTAAAACCAAAACGGAAAACGAAAGTGTTTTAATTTTTGGTTTTTGATTTCTCTAAAACCAAAATGAAAATCAAAAGTGTTTCCGTTTTTCGTTTTTGATTTCACTAAACAAGAATTTTTTATTTAATTTTAATTATTTCTCGTTTTATCTCGTTTTATAATGTACAATGTTTTCCTTTCTTGTTTCACAGTCATTGATAGTAAATAATGCCAATGTAAACACCCCGGTGTTCTTTCAACATAATGTAGACAAAATAGACCGCCTGACTTATGAATTGAACTACGGTGATAAATGAATCAAAGCCTTTCAAATTACCTTGTTTATATCTTTAATAAAAATAAATTATTATATTTAAATATTAAACGAATCATAAATTTAAATTGTACAATACAATATTATATAAAGATGGTACAAATAAATAGATTGATTACAACATCACATTAACAAGGGAGGTTACTACTTTTTAAAACTTATAAGAAAACGACCCCGGTCGTTAAAGTATACATGCACAGTCACTGTGGTTATCAGATCTTTAATCGAAGATAATGTCGACGGATGCAAAAGACTTTATCAATCTGAACAATAAGGGTGCGTGATCTTTACTTTTAAATTTAGAAAGGTTGATCTCAGATGATTAGAATTCATGACCAAGGTCCATTATACGAACATTCAGGACGATAATGTGTTTTGCTTGATCAATTGATTGAAAAACAAATTTCCGCAATTTCACAATTCAAACCGGGATTAGCATTCAATCATTTTGCCATTCGGAGCCTACTCGGTATTAGTTTTGCTTATTTTTGAAAGCTATATGGTGACCTTAACTAGAGCCTGGGTGTGGATGGGTTTACGGAATAGAGAATATAGGGCAAAAAATATGAATAATAGAGACAATGGACCAAGAAATATAAAAAAAAAAAAAAAAAAAATAGAATAATGAGGTGTTAAAATATAAAGAGAACAGAATAATTGGCAAAAAGTATAAAGAAATAAAGAATAGAAAAAAAATGGCCTGAAACACTGATTAAAGAATAGAGAAAATCGGCATAGAATATCAAAGGATACAAAAATGAAGAACCCCGTATCCAGACCATCATCTTAGTTGCCTAAACCAACGTTATTTTGTCTCCGGTAGATTGTTATTGGTTATCATACGTTTTCTTTTTATATCTATAGATATAAGAAGATGTGGTATGAGTGCCAATGAGACAACTCTCCATCCAAGTCAAAATTTATAAATGTAAACCATTATAGGTCAAAGTACGCCTATCAATTAAGACATGAGCTTTCATAATTTGCCAGCTTATTACATTATAAAAAAAGACTAAGCCAAACATCACTCTGGATTTTTTCTCAAGTGGACCTCAGCTACCTACCCTACTACACCATTACCGAAAAGTTAATAAAAAAATCAACGGCAATACTAGGTGCAAAGGGAAGTTGGGTAGCTGAGGTCTACTGGAGAAAAAAATCCAGGGTGTTATTCGTTTAGTTTTTTTTTTTTAAGTAGGTCCAAAGTTGGGGTCCGGGGACACCCAACCCCACCCTTACCGAAAATTAAAAAAAAAAAATTCTAAGGCAATACATTTGTCCGCACTAAGACAAAAGGAAGCTTAGTAGCTGAGGTCTACAGTAGAAAAAACACAGGGTATTTTTCGGCTTAGTTTTTTTTTCTAAAGTAGGTCCAAAGTTGAGGTCAGATACCCTACCCAACCCTTACCGAAAAGTTAACAAACAAAAATTCTATGGCAATACTTTTTTCCGCACTAGGTGCAAACGTAAGCTAGAGACCTAGCGCCTACTTGATCAAAATTCCCAGTTTGGGTATAGCACGGATTATTTTTTAAAGCTAATAAATAATTTCCTTGCCCACCATACTTTGAATACAAAAAATAAACCTTCCGTCCAATCATAAGTAAGCGAAATCCACTGTTTCAGAAGAAGAATGTTTTGTCAAAACAGTTTTGTGTGGCAAAAAAAAAGTTAAAGCACGAGTGCAACTTTTTTTTCTTCTAATGCAGAACAATTGTTACTTTTCATGAACTATTTGACGGGATGCCCAGAATATGGAAAGCTATTTCACACAATAGTGCAATTTTGCCAACATTTAAATAATTTCATAATTATTTACGATTCTATATACACTCAAAAGTGTTGACTATTTGAAATGTAAAGCGTGCAGCACGCTGTGTGATGTATTGAAAGCGATTTCTATTGTATTTATATAATTAATAAACAAGAAATGAAATTTTGAAATTCATTGAATAGTGTCTTTGACTGCTTAATTATATATTAAAAACTGATTAAATAGTGGTTATATATTAATAAAAACATTTGAAGTACGTTTGAATCTTATGCAACATTTGGGTTTATAGAAACATCTGAAAACTGGCTGCTAGCGAAGTGGCTGCTAGCGAGTGGCTGCTTACTTGAACCTGGTCTCACAAACTCCGCATTTTCATTCACGTCTTCACATTACAGGTTTCAATAAACGTTTAGTAAATTATGTCAATGTGAAGAAAATGACCCGTATTATGCCAACAACTGGTTTTAGAACTAATTAGTTTATTTCCGATGCAAAGACCTTATAAGTGAATCAATATTAATACAAAAATATGTCATCTTTAATGATTCCTCATGGGGTTTTGATTATGTGATTACTTGGCCGTATTTTTTAGTGATTATTTGATTACTAGACCAAATATTTCATGATTATTTGATTATCTAGGACTGTATTTTAGATTAATTGATTACCAAGTTTAAACAATACATTTGTGTGTATAGCATACATATATATCGTTTGTTGATGTGGTTCATAAGTGTTTCTCGTTTCTCGTTTTTATATAGATTAGACCGTTGGTTTTCCCGTTTGAATGGTTTTACACTAGTAATTTTTGGGGCCCTTTATAGCTTACTGTTCGGTGTGAGCCTAGGCCCCGTGTTGAAGACCGTACTTTGACCTATAATGGTTTACATTTATAAATTTTGACTTGGATGGAGAGTTGTCTCATTGGCACTCATACCACATCTTCTTATATCTATATAAAATTTGGCTTGATTTTTCTTCGCCTCGCTCCGCTCGGTAAACTTGTTAAGAATTAAGTCCGAAGATTGAACGCGTTTGTCCAGTAATCTTATTAAAATTCATACAAAAAAGTTATATAAGTATAACGAAATCAGAGATATATCTTTTAATTAGATTGGTTCGTCTAATTTAGTATTTTTATCTGAAGTAAATTTACTAACTTCTTTAATAAAGGATTTGAACAAGAATGTGTCCATAGTACGTGAATGCCACACTCGCACTATCATTTTCTATGTCCAGTGGACCGTAAATTGCGGTCAGAACTCTAATTTGGCATTAAAATTAGAAAGATCATATCATATGGAACATGTGTACTGAGTTTCAAGTTGATTGGACTTCAACTTCATCAAAAACTACTTTGACCAAAAACATTAACATGAAGCGGAACAGACGGATGAACGGAAGAACAAACGGACGCACAGACCGAAAAACATAATGTCTATAAATGGGACATACATTCACAAAATGTGCTGAAATTGAATGAAGGTCTTGTAAATCTCAATTAGACCATAACAGGCATATCCAAATAAAGTTCCCTGAAGTCACAAACAACTTCCCTCACTTGTAGATCTATTTCCACTACTTCTATATTGTATTTATCAATAATAATATAAATAGAAATTGTATGCATGTAAATTAAAAACGATCAGGGTAAACTTATCAATCCTTTAAATAAACTTATTTTAAAAGATTACCAATTGAACACTGTAGATAGATCTTTGAATAATGTTTTTATTGGTATAAATATTAATTTTGTTATCAGTAACTTAAAATTGTACTACATATTATTGTTATACACATTAAGGTACTACAATCTGTTGATACCTGTGATTTGGCATTGCACAAGGTCGTGTCTTTCTCTGACTGTTAATGACGTCTTTACACTAAATCCATTGGATGTTGGATGTGTACTGATTGATATTTGAGTCTTAGATACATGATTTTTGTATTAGTTGTTCTTGGCTTTAAACTAGCTGTCAGTACTGCGATTACTCTCAGATCTGTACTTTGTGTCCTTTTTTGTTTGTTAAGGATGTATAAATACCCTGCCACGTCCGGTCTGTGCTTTTGTTAGATGTTTTTTTCTGTTTTGTATCGATCTGATATGTTAAACCCTTTTCAACTGATTTTTATAGTTTATTCTTATGTTGTTCTGTAACAAAACTCGTCCCAGGTTAACGGGAGGGTTGAGCGCTCACTTGCATGTTAAACCCCGCCACATACTGTATGTGCCTGTCCCAAGTTAGGAGCCTGAAGTTCAATGGTTGTCGTTTGTTGATGTCTGTCATATTTGTTTTTCGTTTTATTGTGTTATAAATTAGGCCGTTTTTTCTCAACTGAACTGTTTCATATTTTTCATGTCAGAGCCTTTCATAGCCGACTATAC
Source organism: Mytilus coruscus (assembly GCA_017311375.1). Classification (NCBI taxonomy): domain Eukaryota; kingdom Metazoa; phylum Mollusca; class Bivalvia; order Mytilida; family Mytilidae; genus Mytilus; species Mytilus coruscus. The sequence continues at coordinate 10,133,753 of CM029602.1, read as the reverse complement.
CCTACTGGGTTTTTTCTCATTGTTGAAGGTGGTACGGTTGCCTATATATAATTGCTTACATCCACTTCATTTGAACTTTGGGGATAGTTGTCACATTGGCAATCATACCACATCTCCTTATTAAAATGTTGAGGGGGGAAAGGGTGGGGGGTGAAATTTGTATTTCTTAGGAAAGTTCCAATGTTTTCCTCCCAGGTCACCCAGTTTTAATTGGATATTTTCTCATTTTGCTGTGCCCTTGGATTTGTGTTTAAGGCAAACCAGAGCTTACTGCCTGTTGGTGGGTAGTTGAAGACCATATGGTAAGCTCTAGGTGTCTTTTTGTGTATTGTGTATGGTGATTTGGTGATGTCTTCATGTCATTGTCCCATTACTTTATATAGACAGCTTATCAGTCAACCATATCTATCAAAGACGACAAATGATGGCCAAAGCTCTCCTAGCCTTTTGTATAGTCAGGCGAGAAACAAGATATAAACGGACTTGGCTTGGTATAAACATGTATATTTAGTAAATTCGTATAAATTCAAGTCAAATTAATATTTCAAAACAACATAAAAATATAAAAGTGTAAAACTAAATTTTTTTAATAAAATCTTGAAAATATTATTGTGTTTGTGTGTGGCCATGGATAAAGGCATGTTTTTCAGTCTGGGTTAAAAAAATTATTGACTTCGGGTACAAATCCCTGCCCCACCCCAGAGAATCGAATGGTTGCTTCCTTGGGAACAATAGAGATTGAAGATGTTGAGAATGTAGATCAGGTAATAATTTTATGTTCTGCGGCGACGTTAAAGGAACACCAATCAGTCAATCGATCTTTATGACTATGGCTTCAGTTGTGTAATATTCCTTGTTGTAAAAGTTCCTTTTCTGCTTTGTGTAGACTTATTAAGACTTTGAATAGATCTACGATGACTAATGAACGGTCGTGTATGGTTTGGCAATTTGACATGCCTACCGATAATAAAATTGACAATGGAAATGGGGAATATGTCAAAGAGACAACAACCCGACCAAAGAGCAGACAACAGCCTATGTCCAGATATGATACGATGCTACCGGACATAGAAAAAACTGTCCTTTCCATGGAAAATTAAACTATTACAGTATATTAAAGAATACAAAACTAGTTCTCGTTTCTGTAAATACAAATAAAAAGCTGACATGGGTGAGATTAAAGCTAGAAATCCCAATCTCCCAACTCACTTAAAAAGACCATATATAGATATAAGAAGATGTGGTATGAGTGCCAATGAGACATTTCTCCATCCAAGTCACAATTTGTAAAAGAAAAACCATTGTAGGTCAAAGTACGATCTTCAACACGGAGCCTTGGCTCACACCGAACAGCAAGCTACAAAGGGCCCCAAATTGACCAGTGCAAAACCATTCAAACGGGAAAACTATGCAACGGTATAATCTATATAATAAACAAGAAACGAGAACACTTATGAACCACACCAACAAACGGCAACTACTGAACATCAGGTTCCTGACTTAGAACAGGTGCAAACAAATGCAGTGGGTTTAAACGTTTTAATAGGTACCAAATTCACTCTTATCCGAAACAATAATTTAACATATGACCTTTAATATTGAAGGGCTAAACTTGCATTGAGCCGTGTTTAGGCCCTAAAATAGAAAATAAAGAGATGTGCATGGGACAAAATCGCACACAATACATAGAAAAAATACAAATTATCAATGAACAGGGCTTTTATTCCTGTTCTTCATCTTGAAAGTAGCTGGAGGGTCTTCAACGAGAAAAAGAACCATTCATACCCTGAAAACAACAGCCACACATTTGGCTATGTGGATTACAATGTTTTGCTTTATCTTACACCCTGGATTTTTTCTCCAGAAGACCTCAGCTACCCTGCTACCCTTTGCACCTAGTGCGGACAAAAGTATTGCCGTAGATTTTTTTTATTAACTTTTCGGTAATGGTGTGGTAGGGTGGGTAGCTGAGGTTTAATTGAGAAAAAATCCAGAGTGATGTTCGGCTTAGTCTTTTTTTATAATGTAATAAGCTGGCAAATTATGAAAGCTCATGTCTTAATTGATAGGCATAGAAATAAAAAGAAAACGTATGATAACCAATAACAATCTACCGGAGACAAAATAACGTTGGTTTAGGCAACTAGTATGATGGTCTGGATGCGTATTTCTTCATTTCTGTATTCTTTGATATTCTGTTCCATTTTTCTCTATTCTTTAATCAGTGTTTCAGCCCATTTTTCTCTATTCTTTATCATGTTTATTTCTTTATACTTTTTGCCAATTATTCTTTCCTTTTTATATTTTAACACCTCATTATTCTATTTTTTTTTTTATTTCTTGGTCCATTGTCTCTTTTATTTATATTTTTTCCCACTATTCTCTATTCCGTAAACCCACATCCACACCCAGGCTCTAGTTAAGGTCACCATATAGCTTTCAAAAATAAGCAAAACTAATACCGAGTAGTTTCCGAATGGCAAAATGATTGAATGCTAATCCCGGTTTGAATTGTGAAATTGCGGAAATTTGTTTTTCAATCAACTGATCAAGCAAAACACATTATCGTCCTGAATGTTCGTATAATGGACCTTGGTTATGAATTCTAATCATCTGAGATCAACCTTTCTAAATTTAAAAGTAAAGATCACGCACCCTTATTGTTCAGATTGATAAAGTCTTTTGCAACCGTCGACATTATCTTCGATTAAAGATCTGATAACCACAGTGACTGTGCATGTATACTTTAACGACCGAGGTAGTTTTCTTATAAGTTTTTAAAAGTAGTAACCTCCCTTGTTAATGTGATGTTGTAATCAATCTATTTATTTGTACCATCTTTATATAATATTATATTGTACAATTTAAATTTATGATTCGTTTAATATTTAAATATATTAATTTATTTTTTCTTAAAGATATAAACAAGGTAATTTGAAAGGCTTTGATTCATTTATCACCGTAGTTCAATTCATAAGTCAGGCGGGTCTATTTTGTCTACATTATGTTGAAAGAACACCGGGGTGTTTACATTGGCATTATTTACTATCAATGACTGTGAAATAAGAAAGGAAAACATTGTACATTATAAAACGAGAAATAATTAAAATTAAATACAAAATTCTTGTTTAGTGAAATCAAAAACGAAAAACGGAAACACTTTTGATTTTCACTTTAGTTTTAGAGAAATCGAAAACAAAAAATGAAAACACTTTCGTTTTCCGTTTTGGTTTTAGAGAAATCAAAAACGAAAAATGAAAACACTTTTGTTTTTCGTTTTGGTTTTTGAGAAATCAAAAACGAAAAATGAAAACATTCTCGTTTTTTGTTTTTGATATTTCAAAATGAAAAACGAATGGACGCAAATATACACGGACCAGTCAGCTATGAAAGGCCCCGAAATCACAAATGTAAAACAATTCAAACGAGAAAACTAACGGCCTCATTAATGTAAAAAAAATGAACGAAAAACAAATATTTAACACAGCAACAAACGACAACCACTGAATTACAGGCTCCTGACTTGGGACAGGCACATTTATACAGAATGTGGCGGGGTTAAACATGTTAGCGGGATCCCAACCCTCCCCCTAACCTGGGACAGTCTGCCGAGTATCAATACAACAGCTAACTTCACAACAAACCAAAAAGGCAATATACCATCTACACGGATATCAACGTCTTCTCTTTGATACAATAAATGTACTATACAATTATAGCCTTTGTATGAGGTCGATACAAGGATATATTGACCTGAAAGAAGTATATTGACTGAGGACGAAATCCGAGGTCGATATACTTCTTTAGGTCGATATATCCTGTATTGACCTTATACATAGGCTATAATTGTTATATTATTAAATTCCGACCATATTTGTATGAAAATCGTCGTTTGATTTTGTTGGAAATATATAGAAATCATATTGTCTCCTAGACAATAACAACATATTAGTTGTTATTTCATTTATTTTTTATGTTTGTTTTTTAAGATCTTATGTATTTGAAGATTTTTTTTCTTCAAATAATCGATCATAGATATTTTTTAATAAAACTTTTAACAATATCATGAAATTCATAACATGACGTCACAAAGTATATCGGTTTTTTAGATATTCTAAAAATAACCGTGCAATATGCTTTTTGCTATGCAGTATACTTTTTGCTATTCGCCGTTTTCTTTCTACCTTCGAAAATATAGTTTAACATGTGACTTTCCCTGAACGAATCAAATTAGTTAAAATATACGAATTAATAATATTACGAAATAACTGTTTTTTCGGACCAGTGTTTGTTATATTATGTCGGTTTTGTTTTACTAACGTCATTCTGTCGGGTTGTTCAATATAGTTTTTATAAGAATTCTTCGACTGCTTTGTTATTTGGTCTCTGGTGGAGTTGTCTCATTGGCAATTAACTGGCACATCTTCTTATTTTTATAAAAGAGAAGCGAAAGATACCAAAGGGACATTCAAACTCACAAGTCGAAAACAAACTGACAACGCCATGGCTAAGACAAACAACAGTACACAAAACACAACAGAGAAAACCAAAGACTGAGCAACACAAACCCCACCAAAAACTGGTTGCTTGGTGTTATTCATATGCTACATCGATGAAGATATCATTTGTCAAGTTGAAAATTTGTTGTTTTCGTAATTTAAGCCATGATAGATAATCCCTGGCTTCTAGTATTTTTCTAGAATGTTTTCTCCTGAACAAAAATGTTTTTCAATAAGTTTACAATATTAAGTTGTCACGAAGTTTGTAATACTAGTATATATAATAAGACTTTAACATCAGTAATCCGACATACCAAATATAAAACGCTAAATGTTAAGTTGAAAATAACCGCAAAACTATTTCTATTTTGCAAATCGCAAATATGCACTTTTTTTATATATAAATTGTTTGATTCCAAATTTCTTGATAAAAGATCATTTGTTTCTTATCCACTCCCCGTTAGTGTTACGACATAAGTGCAAAAGGTTCGATTTTTGTTTTACTATACTCTAGTGGGTAAAGATTATTAATTGTGACAGTGTAATAAAATTTGATCATTAACAAAACTTGTGTCAATAAGTTTCAGCAGATGTGGAAATTTTAATGACAAAAAGTTTGGGAAATTCAGTGAAGATCGTTGCACAACAAACTGAAAAATTATGACCCATTGATATATCACAATTGGTCAATTACTACCTATTGATATATTTCCTCGGTAAAATTGCACCCCATTGATATATTTGACGTATAAAAAAAGGGACCCATTCCAGCAGCACATATGTATATACCTTCATATAGGAGTGGACGGGAATGTGACGTCTGTGACGTTTTTAGTCCATATAATTATGCAACTTCCGAAGCAAGGTTGTCGGCTCTCCGGAATTTCCCGAAGTCCTGCGTTTAACACCCTTGCCATCAGCCGTACTCACATGTGCAAGATCTTGCAGAACGAAGACATCCACAGCGCACGCATACATTTTTTCATCAATTTCATAAAACGCTTTTTAAAACGAGCTATTGTATTAACTTTAACGATTCAATTTTAATCTAACGAAAATTTGTAGCGATTTGACTATTCTGCTGAAAGTGCGTACATGCGAACTACTTTGTTTACGTTTTCTAAGTTGACGACCCCCAGCGTACAAACCATACAGGTATGATTATTACTTATTTTAAACGAAATAACTGTTTTAAATCATTGCATATGACAAAATTCAATTGCATAGATGTTAGGTCTGATTGCCAGTGGACTATTATACAAAATTCCCTTTTCTTGATAGCAAAATGTACCAGAAATTTAAAAAAGGGAGAGGGCATTTCAAACAAGTATCATACTCTATTCTAAATAACTGATGTGATTTCCGAGTATTATCACCCAATACTAATATTACTAATACAATTCAACGCCTCTAATTGTACTAACTTACCAAATATCCTCTGATTATATCTGCTCTGGCAATATTTGCTTCGCATCACGGTGCGGAGCTATTAGTTTCAATCGAAATACACGCCATCTTGAATAAATTACTTTTCCCGTATAGATTCTGATTGGATGCGGCTGCGATACAGCAACAGCTATTGGCTTAAATGAGATAACGAATTACAGACTTTTCTCGGCCAGGATAAGACATTAAATGCCGGAAAATTGTGTGTATTTCAATTCCGATCAACTGTCATTAATTCATGTTCGTTTTATTATGCATACATTTCACAAATGAATTCAATACTGAAATATCAATTATTAATACTTGTTTATTTGCTTTGTTACTCTGCAATTTGCACGATTTGCTTTGCTAAACAATGTTCATATACAATGTTTACAAAAATGCATTATCTGTAGTTTATAACTTCTGACAATCTAGGCACACCTCCAGAGTCGTGTCTATTTATAATGTTTTCATTTTCAACAAGAAATTTAGATTTTTTAAAAGCATGGGTATAAAGAACATCAATTTTGTATCAATCAATATCTAAAAATACCACATTTCTAATACTAATTAACAACCACATGCACACATATTACCTGAAATTAGGGCAAAGCGAAGCAGTCCATTGGTTTTTTAGAAAGCTAAAACTTGTACATGCGTTATACTCCCGCCAATACGCCAACTATCGTTACCTGGTAACTATGTGAGATCTTATCCTGAGCTGGGTAGTTTACAATGGCTCATACCGGGAACCGGGCTACGCGGTATGTCTAACTACCGTACTGTCTACATAGTAATGTCACGTCCATTATACCATATTACACCCCCAACTTTAAAAGGCGTGAGCTTACTTCATATGTTAAAACATTCACTGCTAATCGTTAATCCACTCCGTCTGGTCGCACCACGGGTAAAAGAAATCTAAATATATCCAATGTTGACATTTCAACGACTCACATATATTTTACAAAAGTCAACAATTGCTCCGTCTTCGCTCTGCGGAGTTATTTTAAAATTAACATATCATCCCTTGATATATATATATATATATATGTAGATTTACTACACACAATCTATTCACATCTGATGTAATTTCAAATCACAATTTACAACTGATTTACTTTATCCTCTATGTACACATGAATCTGCTCTATATGTACATCATGCTATCTTTGTCTTATATATATGACGTTACCTTGCGGTTTCAGAGTCCTGGCACCGTGGGCATCTGAACTTTACCATTGTGTCTGCCAGCTCTGGTGTCAAATCTATACAAGCTCCATGGTACCACTCATCGCAGAAATCACACTGTATCATAAACAGTCCATCATCTGGTTTTCTGCACAAACAGTATAAGTCTTGATTAGTTGCCTTTGTTACATCTTCACCGTCCTGCAACCGGTGCTGGCACTGTTTTAACCAGGGTGGTACTTCTCTATCTTTACATGGTTTTAAACGGTCATGATTTATTGTCAGTATAGTTTTTTGTAATTTTATCTTGTACACATACGAAGATAATTTGGCACATACAAGTCCTGTACCTTTCCAAGGTGGATCCAATTTCTTCGCCCTACCCTTACTTTTTGCCGTGTCCAAAACATAAACTAAGTCTCCTATTTTGTATTCTCTCTCCAGAATACGTACATCATAATCACGTTTCATGGCATTTTGTGTAGTTTTTAGCGTGTTGCGCGCTATTTCATGTGCGGATGTTATGGCATCTCGGAGTCTTATCACATACTCAGCTTGTGACTCATCCTTTTTAGCACCAATACAATAAATCAACAGGCTGGTTAATCTCTCTCCCAAACATCAACATGTTTGGTGTGAAACCAGTACTTCTGTTCACCGACGATCGTACAGCCCCTGCCAACTGTGCCAAATGTTCATCCCAATTGTTCTGTTGTCTTGAAACGAAGCAACAGACGGCGTCCATTAAGGTTCTGTTGCAACGTTCCGCTTGTCCGTTTGATGATGGTCTGTACGGAGAAGTTCTCGCTTTGTGCATTTGCAAGATTTCACAGATGGATTTGAAAAGTTTACTTTCAAAATTGCGTCATCGGTCTGTAAAAACCTGAAATGGAAAACCAAAACGAGAAAAAAAACTTGTTCACAGTAGCTCTTTCCGTATGTTCTGCAGTTTGCGCTGGTAACGGAATACATTCCATCCATTTGGAAAACTGATCAACCATAACTAGTACATGTGCATTCCCAAATTTCGTCTCTGGCAGTGGTCCAAGAAAATTCAAGTGGACATGCTCCATCGGTGCACCTGCGTGAAACTGCGTTAGCGGACATTTTGCTTTCCTGTTCGGCTTCTCATGTAAATTGCACGTACTGCATGGTTTGACAAAATCTCTAACTCGTTGTGTCATATCATACCATTAATATTTTGCCTTGACTCTCAATGTGGTCCTATTCATGCCTTGGTGACTTGCAGCAGGAATATCATGACATAATGATATCACTTGTTCAACAAGATCTCTTGGTACAACAAAGTCTTGGTGTTTTGTCCTTCTTGTCCAAATTTCTCAATATTCCATTGTCATCTTAGTAGAACATATCTCTGTTCATCCAATATTTCTTAGCTATCGGACTGCATCTGAATATTGTAGCCTCTGATGGCTCTATTTTGTCTCTGAACCATACCAGTATTAACTCCAAATCTGGGTCTTTAGACTGGTAATCTCGCAATTGCTCTGCTGAATAAGTACTAGCTTCTATTTCGGTTTCAGTAATGGCATTTACATTTGGAAGGTCCAAAAATGTCGCGTAAACTGACATACCAAGTGTAGTAGTGACTATTTCAACTGAACTGTGACAAACATTTTGGTTCTGGCTTAATGTATCTTTGTTGGTACTGTCAAATGGTTGTTGCTTGTCCTGAAATGTACCTAAATTTCCATTAACGTGACTTGTCACGTTCTGGTCCCCCTCTTGTGATATTGAACTATCTGGTCTAGCATTGTCCTTTATAATTACATTTGTATGTTGCGCAATGTCCTGTTTCAGTATATTGTTCTCAGAAATCAAAGAACTCGGTAGAGCTGTAAGTGGTCCTGTATTGTGTGGTTGCTCAAAAGTTTTACAGTCCTGATGTGAAGCTAACGGAATAACGTTATCTACGTCTTCTTGGAAACCAAGCCAACTTTGGTGAGCACGAGTTCAATAATCACATGCTCCACAGGGTAGATTGTGTTTTAGCACGTTCCCAGCTGCTAATCTATTCTGTGTACAGGCTAAATCTGGCAGACGTGGTAATGCATCCGCATTTTGGTGTCTTTTACCTGGCCTGTGCTTTACTGTCATGTGATACTGGCTTAGTTCCTCTAACCATCGAGCTAGTTGTCCTTGTGGCTCTTTAAAGTGCAATAACCACGTTAAACTACTATGGTCTGTACGGACTATAAACTCTCTCCCTAAAAGGTAATGTCTATAATGTCTGATGAATTTCACTACTGAAAGCAATTCTTTTCTTGTCGTGCAATATCGTTTTTGCTCATGGGTTAATGAAAAACATCCGTAGGCAATGGGACGCTCTACACCATCTTGTACTTGTATTAACTCTGCACCAATTGCGAAATTGGAAGCATCTGTGTCCAAAATAAATGGATCTTTATTGTTGGGTAATGCCAATAACGGAGTTGTTGTCAATGTCTCTACAAGTTTGTCAAAAGCCTCTTGCTCTGAATCTCCCCATCTGTACGGTTTCTTGCCAATCAACTGATACGAAGGGTAGGATAGATCCGCAAAATTCTTAATGAAAGTTCTATGATAATTAGCAAAGCCAAGAAATTGTTCAACCTCTCTTGTTGTTGTAGGTTCTTTCCAGTTTTTAACAACTTCAACATATTCACTGCCAATTGCCATACAATCTCTATTGATTGTTCTGCCTAAAAAGGCTATTTCCTGTTTAAAGAAATCACATTTCCTGGGTTTTAATTTTAGCCCATACTCAAAAACTGATCTCAAATTCTGTAAATGGTCTTCAAATGTCTTTCCCATGACTAGAATATCGTCCAGGAAGGCGAGTACAACATTCCATGTTAAACCTCGGAGAACGAGATTCATTACTCATGAATATGTTCCTGGGGCATTGCAAAGGCCAAAACTCATTCGGACAAAGTTGAATAATGCATATTTTGTAATGAAGGCATTCTATTCCTTGTCTGAGTCCTTCACTTTAATCTGATAATATGCGCTATTAGCGTCCAATTTTGAAGACCATTCGTTTTCCTCCAAAGTGTCCAAACATTCGTCTATCAAGGGAAGCGGATAGACTTTTATTTTCTTCACGGAATTCAACTTCCGGTAATCAATGCACCAGCGGACGTTGTCATCGCGCTTGCGCACAAGTACTGGGGCAGATGCCAATTCTGATATAGATGGTTCTATTATACCTGCATCTAAAATTTTCTTTAAATGGTTTTCTTCTTCGTGTGTAAAACACATGGGTGTTCGTCTTATTCGTTGTTTGATAGGGCGCGCGTCACCCGTATCAATATCAATTCATGAAGTAAATTGTCTTCAGCAAGTGTACTGGATTTATCCAATATGTTCTGCAACTGTTCCGGTAGTTCATTGTTATCTCTGGTTATTCCAGTTGTTGCTACTGACGGGGTGTGCCCCATTTCAACAAAGTCAGCTTTAATTGCCTCACCTAAAAGAGTTCCCTTTTGCAAAACTATCTTGTTGTTTGTTACATTAAGTTAACTCATACATGGCAAAGAACTAGCGTTGTAATAACCACGTGGGATTAACAAATCTATCTCTTTATTTGGTTAAACTATAAAATCACTTAACTCGGCTGACAAATCAGACTCTAATTGTACAACTGAGTTAGAAGGTACGACTGTTCTATATGGAACGGTAATTTTAGCTACTCTTGCTATAACGTTCACAGGCGGTACCAGTCCAACATGTCCATGTACCATAGGTAGTGCCTCTCCATTGATGAAAAAAATTAATTTTCTGCAGTCTAAAATTACTTTTGCTTTGACTATAAAATCAAGTCCTAGTAGCATATCATTATCAATAGGCGCAACATAAATGTCTGTCCTATATGTTCTTTCGCCAAATTGTAATTCTACTGGTCCCACTTCAAAGGCATCCATGTGCATATCCCGCCCTGCTGCATGCATTGTTGTTTTTCTTTTCATGGGTGGTTTTTTGCTAAGAGATTCATAAACTTTGTCAGAAATTATTGTTACTTCTGCTGCGGTATCTATTACCGAAATTACAGACTGCCCTTGTACTTTTAAAGTGAATTTAAGCATAGATGCTGAGCCTAACTGGCAAATAGTTCCTCCTAAGTGTACTTGGTCTTGTATCTGAAGGTCAATTACTTTCTGTAAAATGATATCAGGCTCCTTAAAAATATCAGTTGTGGCTACTGGTGAATTAGACAGAATATCTGTAGATGTTGACATGTCACATGTTTTTAACGGGGTAATCCCCGAAACAGGTGTCTTGTTTATTTCGTTTGAAATAGTGTTCAACGTGAGGCGGTTAGATTTGGTCTGAGTCAGGGTTCCGCCCCTTAACCTGACTCTTTCTTGTTTAAAGGGTCTGTATAATTATTTCCTGTCGTTGAATGTAATTCAGGACAATCCTGTTGTAAGTGTACAAACTGATGACAAAAATAGCAAGCCATATTTGCTAATTTTTCAGGCGGAATAGGTCCCCAGCGCTTTCTAAATGGTGATTGTCGCTGATTATCTTGCTTATTATCCCTGTTACGCCATTGTTGGCGATTACCTTGATGTTGCTGGCTAAATGGTTGGACTGCTGGCTGGACTTCATTTTGTGTAGGAAACTGTTTTGCCTGCTGTTGTTTTTGAAGCTGCTGTTTAAGGTCTCCAATTTCCTGCTTATGAAATGCTTCCATAGCAGTCATCTTTTCTAGCAATGTTTCCATTTGTTAAGACAGTTCAGACTTTGTATCTGTCTTACCAATAGCGTGATCAGCTAGGTCGCTATCGTAATCATAACTTGGTGCATCCTCATTTGGTGTTGGGTCCCGTCTACCGGTTGGTTTACCAAATATAGCTGTGTGGTTATGTTGGAACCATTTTATCTGATCAATTGCTGCTTCAACAGATGTTGGTCTGGCTGTGGCTCCATGTTGACCAGCTTCTTTAACTGAGCATCCCTGGCATATTTTCCAGACAGCTTGTGTTAAATATAACTGTCGGGAAGATTTGTAAATGCTTTACAGGCTAACGAGAGAACTCGGTCTACCCAATCTTCCAATTTCTCATTTGAATTTTGTCGTGCACTTATAAACTGAACTTGCAAAGTCTCTGGTAAATCTTGAAAATTAAACCTTTTCTCTAATTTGTGAATTAAGTCAAAGTTATCCACACCTTGGTCTCTATCAAGTAAATTTGCATAGTAATCACCTGCTTTACCATGTAAACACCAAAACAGTTGGTCTTTTTGTTCCGTGGTGGTCCACGATAAACGATCAGCATACCTTTGACACTTGGTGTAAAAAGTTTTCCAGCTTGATGATCCATCATACTTCAGTCCTTTTGGTATTTCTAGGTTCTGTGATTTTGGTTTCGCTGGAGGCAATAATTGCGGCGACTCCCCATAACTTAAATATGGTCTTGGAGGGTACATATTTCTATTTATTGTAGAAGAGTATGTTGGATTTGGTGTTCTCAAGGAATATACTGGTTCCCTAAAAATTTCTGGTGAAGGTATTCTGCGACGCATTTCAGGTGAAGGTATTCTGCGTCGGATTTCTGGTGAAGGTATTCTGCGACGGATTTCAGGTAAAGGTATATGTGATTCTAACCGTTGATGACGTCTTGGGACTGGAACTGGCCTTTCTGATCTAGGTTTGTGCCCTTGCTGCCATCCCAATTGTTTTGTCTGCTGCTGTGTATTTTGGTTTCGTGAATAATCACGTTTTCAATGTTTTCCTCACCATTTAATCCGATACGTGGTTTAGTGTACCCTAATTCATCTGATCTATGAATGTTGTCTGGCTTAGATTGTCGATCACTTGGAAAATCTTTATCTTGGTCATCACACTCGGTTTGTAGTAACGGCTTTCTTTCATCAGGTCTTGACAATTTTGATGAATACCGGTGATACTTATACTACAAAGTGTAATTTAAAGGCTTGCTCATCGCTGAACTGGGACGTGATAACTCACATTTGACTTCCTCAGGCTCAGGTTGAAGCAAATATTCATCAGAAAGTGCGTCAGAATCTGAAAAGTCATTGATTTCAGCTGCTTGTTTTGAATATTCCGAATGAAATGCAAATGTTTTAACTTCACCAAAGTTAACATAATCTTGTAAATCATAACTGGACTGTGTCCGTGATTTGTATTCTTGTTGCTGGGTAACCGGTGAAAAATCTATCAAATCCATCAAAGTGTCAGTGAGTCGTAGTCTTGGTATTTCAGAAAGATGCTCAAACTGAATATTACCATATGTCTCTCTCAAAGAGATAATCTTGTCAGCTGTGACATTTCCAACACCAGGTAACAATAATAGTTCTTCATAAGTACAGCTATTAATTTTTGTACGCTCCTTCTGAAAAGCTAAGTCTGCCATTATATTATGATAACACAAATACAATTCAATTAAATCACTGGTGTCATGTTACAGGCTATTGTGTAATTATATTTAAGAAATACATGATTTTCCTTTAATAGTTTGAGCAGATATTTAGTTTAAACTTCATAATATTGACTGCAAAGATGTTTCATATATCAGACAGCAATATACTGGCAGTCTTATTCCAATAAAAGTACACTTTACCTTCATTTATCATCATTTTAACTGTACAAAGTGTGAGTAATTTGATACCGAACAAACAAAATAATGCAAAAGGCAATTTTGGACCATGAAATATATTCATCAATAAAACTGATTATTTCTGTACTAAGCTAGATATATAGATAGGGTCAAACAGTCCTAGTTTTGTACTTGAAAGTCAGTTTGATTGTAATGTGCAATTTTAGATGAGACTATCAATGAGAAATCAGCTCATTTGGATATTTTTTGTCAAAATAGTCAATATTTAGAGAGTGTGTTCCATATTCTAAATATGAAAATAAGCTTTTTTTTGCAAGACTTGCTGATCTGACTCTTTCATTCATAATATATTCAATTTTGGCAAAAATTTGCAAACTATAGCATATTTATTACTTCTATAATAGCAATGCACCAAAATTTTATCATAACGTAAAATAGTCCAATACACTGTTTCATAAGGTTTTCATGTAAATATTGAATTCTGTCACTGATCATGTATATGCATTTTACTAGTTCATTTGTATTCTTCACATATCTATTTGTGATTTTCCTTTTCTTGAGTTGAAGTTTAAGAGAAATGGAGATTTGAGCCACTGTAAACATACATCAAAAATATCTCTGCATATCTCTGAAGATAAAATTAAGTTGTTGGTGCCTATAATACATAGAAAATGCTTATATACATGTATATATAACATTTCCTTTATCAAAAAGTTATTTTAAAGCTGAAAAATTGAATGGGTTGAATAAAAATTATTTTGAGACTTCATTTGTCAAAATTAAATATTTGCTGAAAATAAGCTCTTTTTGGTGGCCTCCTGTTTCTGGCTATAAAATGCACATAACAAATCTTAGACAGACACATGTTTGATTTTATTGACCATATATTAAATCTCAGATATGGTTTTTTGAATTTGTATGCATATATGTATTGTAATTGTCATGCGAAAGGTGATAGGTATAATTTCTTGAATAGCTAAGAAAATGTCCAAATTTAAGTTTTTGAATTATTTCTTCTAAAATGGTATTTTTCTATGCATGCTACAAATTAATTTTCTTTGAATGAATCTCTAAAATACTTTGTGAAATATCCTTTAAGCTTTTAAAATATATTCTCTTGAAGTTGTAAAGGGAGATAAGATCAATATATAATAGCTTCAAAGATATGCAAAGATATGCAAAAATATACGTTATATTTTACTAGATTGTTGCACATGATCTCCTGATATGTTCTGAATTTCATCAAAGGTATTTTTATTTGATTGTTCATGTATCATAAGTGTTTTTTTCTTATTTCTGGATGAATTATTATCATTCATAAAGTCAAATAGTAAATACCAAACTTTAATTTTAAATGACACGCAATGCAGTATGATAAATTAATTTTTTTTTCTAGAATGGACATAGTATATGGAACTGTAACACAGAGAAGCTGACTTAAAAGAAATAAACTTTGTATTTTGTGTGACGATAGAGACTGCCAGAGTCAAGGACTTTTATACATGTTGTAATTCCAATAATTATCATAGACGCAGAAAATAAAAATACATATCTTTTGTTGTGTTTTGAAGTCAATCTTGTCAATCTATGGACAAGGGTCCTAGTCAAAATATATTTTATTTCAGAATTATACACTTAAAATACATGTTTTACGAGCCATATTGATATTATCATCATTCATGAATATCAAGTACTGCAGTCAACAGAGGCAGATCTAGGAGGGGCAGGGGGGGCTGGTCCCTTTTACAGAACTACACTTATATAGATATAGGAAGATGTGGTGTGAGTGCCCATGAGACAACTCTCCATCCAAATAACAATTTATAAAAGTAAACCATTATAGGTCAATGTACGGCCTTCAACACGGAGCCTTGGCTCACACCGAACAACAAGCTATAAAGGGCCCCAAAAGTACTAGTGTAAAACCATTCAAACGGTAAAACCAACGGTCTAGTATATATAAAAAACGAGAAACGAGAAACACGTATAAATTACATAAACAAACGACAACTACTGTACATCAGATTCCTGACTTAGGACAGGTGCAAACATTTGCAGCGGGATTAAACGTTTTAATGGTACCAAACCTTCTCCCTTTTTCTGAAACAATAGTATAACATCACAACATAGAAAAACACACGATAAAACATCAATTGGAAGGCTTAACTCAATCAAAAACGTAAATTAACACACTATGAACGGTTATTTCAGACTTTTCACCTCTTCAACTCCAAATTTTGTCTTATTTTGGGCCTGCTATCCTCCAATTTTTCAAATTCCTTGATCCGCATCTGGTCAAGGTCAGCCTGATTAAAAATATGAAAATAAAGAGATGTGATATGATTGCCAATGAGCCAACTATCCACCAAAATTCAAATGAAGTGGATGTAAGCAAATATAGACAACCGCATGGCCTTCAACAATGTGAAATAATCCCACACCATATAGTCTGCTATAAAAGGCCTAAAATGAATAATATGAAACAGTGCAATTGAGAGTTCAGTTTAAAGCCTAGCATATGTTATTGAACCAGAATACATTTTAGAAATACATTGAAATCTCTACTGAGTTTTTGGTGTCTAGGTCAAACGTAAACAGAATGTGAAATGGCATGGCCAATCTTCTTTTAATAATGTGCAATAAATTTATTATTACGCTAATAAAGATTAGACTCAGTTTGTCAGATGCTATAAGCAAGGTTAACTATATTTGGAGTATTGTATGGTATGATTGTTAGGTGTAAATGTCTGTCTGGCAGGGTTCATCTGACATTGACTTTATATATACTAGAACACACCCGTGATATCGCGGGTCCGTGACTGAATTAAAGTATATAACTATGTGCAAGCCTTATTTTAGCCTGGATTTTTAGTATTGGTATTGTCATCTGATAAAGTCATGCTGATTATAAGATATAGAAATGAAAGGATATGGAGTAAATATACATGGGACAAAATCGCACAGAATACATAGAAAATTATCAATGAACAGGGCTTTTATTCGATTATAAGATGCACAGTTTTCTCTGCTTTCAAAATCTTTCTGTTTGAACCCGTCGACCTGGAACTTATCCATTATTGGTAATATTAATTATTTGGAAAACAAAAGGGCCTGGAATGGAGTAAATCTTAATCAACAGCATTGTCCCATATTAGTGATAAATAAAGTTGAATTCTTTGATTCGACGTTTTTACGTCATGCCGGTTAACAAATTGGGAACTGTACCTACTTAGTATTCGTATTGTCATCTTATAAAGTCATGCTGATTAAAATACTACAGGTTGCACTTTGTAAATACAGCTGTTTTTCAAACCACGCCTCTTTTGGGGAGATATTTAATATTCATAGACAATTAATTTTGTTTACGTACTGGTTCCCGGATATGATCTCTATGTTTCATCTCATAGAGACATAACTTAGGAATGTTACCAGTAAATATACATATTCATAGTGATCAAGTTGAAGTCTGTGGAAATCCTTAAGTCAAGGTTGGGGTAGTATAGAAATTTAATGTAAGTTTAAACTCTTAGAAGTTCGGGGCATATAAACGTTGAAAATATGCCGCACAGCCCTATATTTTGACCTTTGAAAAAAATAGTAGTGCATATGAACTTTCCATTCTAGGATATTTTTTTTTTCAAAACTTCATAGTAAAAGTGGTACAGTTTTAGCCATGAAAGGAGTTCCTATGGGAAATTGCATTGTTGATATTTACAGAAATGCAACCTATATTGGGCAAAAAAAGGGAACATACAGAATTTCACCAAATCTGGTTTATCTCAGAGATTTTAATGAAATTAACTCTAATATGAAGTTTTATAAATATTTCATGAAGATTGAGAAAATCCTGGGTCTTAACTATGATGACTCAGCATAAATTCACAGTTTACAGTATGCATAGTTTAGTTAAAGCCCTGAATGCAAAATAAATTCTTTATATGTGCATATTAGTAATTTAAATTGTTTAGAAGTGCTTATGTTTACTCTTCGCAGTCATTGAAACTCATAGATCCTTCCTGAATATTATTGGTGGGGTGTTTTATCCTGTCGATAACCCAAAAGTAAGCCGTAGCACCTAAATGTGCTTTTGTGATCACGGCATAATAAAATACAATCTAGAAATACAAAATACCTCAGTAAAACTTACAATAGTGTGTTCTATCCTAAATATGCACTAAATATTCCATATTGCTAGAAACAGCAGAATAATTTAGAAATTTGAGGCCCCAGGGCAAAAACAGAGAAAATGCCTACCCCTAGGTCATAAAACAAATAATTTAACTTGTAAATGCTATGACTTTATTATTTTAAAGGTCTTTGTATAGAAACCAATAACTGTACTTGGAAGTTATGCAAAATCAGATGTTAGCAGTCATTTCTATAAAACTTTAGTGAATTCATACATCAGACTGGTATCTTCATACATACAACTTTTGCAAATATGGCTTTGTTTAAACACTTCTAGTTCATATATCAGCTAAACTATGTTAGATATATGGTAAGAGATGATACTGTTGTGACAAGATTTCTTAACTGACCATTTGAGGCAGTAATTGTGAACTTTCATTGACAAATAGGCATACAGTAAGATGTGGAATGGAGACAGAGGCAGGATTGGACACTTTATATAATCTTGAATGTTGGAATGATTAGCTGCTAAACATTACTTTTATAGTGTTCTGAAATGCTTTCAATTTGTTATCAAAATAGTTTCAAACAGGTTCTAGACATTTCATGTCAGAAAACATGCTTATAGGGTAAGCTGGCAATAATTAAAGTCTTGTTTTCAAATTCTGTAAAAATTGATACAGGGTGGGGTATAAAATGTACTGTAAAAGAAAACTTAGAGTATATGGAGTGATTTCTTTCAGGCTATAATTCTGAGATATAAGTATTGTTGTGAGAAAAGTGTTTTAGAAAGTTTTCTATTGAATAAATGTTAGTATAGGTTGCACTTTGTAAATACAGCTGTTTTCAAACCACGCCTCTTTTGGGGAGATATTTAATATTCATAGACAATTAATTTTGTTACGTACTGGTTCCCGGATATGATCTCTATGTTTCATCTCATAGAGACATAACTTAGGAATGTTACCAGTAAATATACATATTCATAGTGATCAAGTTGAAGTCTGTGGAAATCCTTAAGTCAAGGTTGGGGTAGTATAGAAATTTAATGTAAGTTTAAACTCTTAGAAGTTCGGGGCATATAAACGTTGAAAATATGCCGCACAGCCCTATATTTTGACCTTTGAAAAAAATAGTAGTGCATATGAACTTTCCATTCTAGGATATTTTTTTTTTCAAAACTTCATAGTAAAAGTGGTACAGTTTTAGCCATGAAAGGAGTTCCTATGGGAAATTGCATTGTTGATATTTACAGAAATGCAACCTACAATGAATTTTGTGTCAACCCTGTGATTATGACCCGTGTATACAGCGAATTCTAAATACACCGTTTGATGGTGCGCCTTTCAGATGCGGAACGTACAGATAAGGTTATATGTAACAGATGAATATACTATTGGTATCGGTATCGGGTTCGACCCGGAACTTGTTAATTTTTGGTAATATTAATTTTGTGGAAAACAAAAGGGTCTGGAATGGTGTAATTTTTAATCAACACCATTGTCCAATATAAGCTATATATACAGTTAAATTCTTTGATTTGTCGTTTTCACCCCCATGACGGCTAACAAATTGGACCTCGTTATTTTAGTATTATAGATTTGTAATCCCTTAGGATTTTTCATGTCCATTCAGCTTATACGGTGGCGTGTGTTGGTCATCAGTGCAACCCTAACGTTGGGATACCCAAATCGCCCAGTGGCAGTGTACCCACATCGCCCACCCTGGCAGTGTACCGACATCGCCCACCCCTTTATATTTTGTTACTGTCAAGGCAGTGTACCCACATCGCCCACCCCTTTTTATTTTGTTACTGGCAATGCTGATAGGAAATTTTCTTGTGGGGATCAGAGAAAAGTTTGAGGCTTGATTTGGGTTCCCTCCATTGAGGCTTTAAAAGATGGGAACGAATCTGTGCACTGAAGTCTCGATTTGGGTTCCCTCCAAAATGACGGATTCACGCTACCTTTGAGTCGTTACTGGCATTATTATTTGTAATCCCTTAGGATTCAGCTAAAGCGGGGGCGTGTGTTGGTCATCAAGGCAACCCTACACTGTAAGCATTACTTTTCAGTTCAACTGAGTTCGACTTAAAAAAGTTTTTCCAGAACGTTCAACTTATATGTTATTTTGTGATGCGACCGGATTCCGAAGCTATATGTTACATACACTATTGGTATCGGTGTCGGACTCGACCCGGAACTTCTTAATTATTGGCAATATTAATTACGTGGAAAACAAATGGGCCTGGAGTGGTGTAGTTTTTAATCAACACCATTGTACTATATTAGTTATATATAAAGTTGAATTCGTTGATTCATCGTTTTTACGTCATGACGGCTGACAAATTGGACCTCATTATTTTAGTATTATAGATATGTATATTTGATATTGTTAGGTTTATGTAATACTTGTAGTACAACCTTCAACTTACAGACTTTTAACAAAAGTCCAATCATGATAAGTAAAGCAGACAAAAATTTCAGCATATGCGCTCTTCTTTTTTTATATTTAACATTTACTGATATAATGGTTGGGCATCACTCGAAATAAAAAACACATGGTGTGTATACTGTAAAGGCCTTGTCATAGAATATTAGAATGGTTGGGATATGGTCAGTTTCCAATATATTTATTAACGATTTACAATATAGAGGATGGACAAAACACCAAAAGGTCTAATCATTTCAATTGAAAACATAATGATATGGTTAAGATGTCGAAATTCGAACCATTTTAAAGATATCTAACAATTTATAATGTGAGGGGACGGTGAACCTTCTACCCGGGATCAAACTGTTCTGGCTGCATTGGCATACAGAAAAACATGGCTTTTGGATGAACATGAAAAGTTCATAAAATCAATCATAAGACAAAATTAGCAAAACAAATCAGTGAATAATAATGAAATTGGTCAAATGTTTCACACATTTTTGTAACACAATTCTTTTTGACTAGCTTGTCGGAACCCAAACCATCAACATTGACCACCACTAATACCTTATACATAAAAAAAAGTCTGAACATTGGGACGTTAAAAAGCTTGGGATGGCTTCCTTGTGACAAGTCCGCAATAACTGGTAAATAGATTCATTACAAAAATAATCAGATATGGTATGATTGCCAACTCGACATTTATCCACCATGCAGAGACCAAATTGGGATGTGAGCAACTCAGATGCGGATTCAGGATTTTGAAAAATGGAGGGGCCCACGGGACCCAAACGAGACAAAATTTGTAGTTAAACCAGTAAAAAGTCTGGATTAACCATAAATAAAGTTCCATAAGGGGCGGCCACCCCGGTCCCCCGGCCCTAAATCTGTCCCTCCAACTGCATGTTAGGTCATTACATAGTGTATGATGGTAACTGTAAGAAATTTTAATTATACCAGATTCATAATTTGATTCACCTCGATTTACAGTAGAAACAAGTAAAATATGCATACCGGAAAATGATACCTTTTCATATATCATTACAAGATAAACCCCAACCTACTTCAAAATAAATATGTGTGCAATTTAATTACGCATCCAGTGGTCATATTGCCAGCTAACATGTTGAACCCCGCCCTTATGTGTCTGTCCTGAGTTAATGTTAATCCAACTTGCGATAGGATCATTTATATATTGAAATTAATTGTTCACTTTATAATTCGTACATTTATTTTATTATCAGTTATTTACCATCACCAAATACTTGTAATTTAGATATATGCAATGTTGATTTAATGTGAAAGTATGGAAAGAAAAGTTGACTAATAAGGTTATCAGTTACTTTATGTAAACGTTTTTTTATTGTTATGATATCATTTAGACTGTTTAAACTGTGATTTAGGGTTTCATACCGAGTGAGTATTGGATATCGCTTGATATCAACTCAAGGTATTTATTTTCGGCGATTTTATTATTACTATTATAACTATACTTTTAAATTGAATAGCGAGAGTTTATTCAATTCTCACGAGTTGTTTAACCTATTTCTCTTGTGGTAAACCTTCTCTTTGTGTTAAACAGAAAAGTCCGCGATTTGTTGATATCTTGTCCTTTTCACATACCAGTATGACGTCATATGTCCTGTTCCGGTGTCAATCCATGGAGGAAATGTACAATGCTTTGACTTTTGACAGTCATCAATGACATAACTAATAGCAAAAGGAAATGTCGCAATATAGTTTCATGAGCCTGGATTAACAATTATATAAACGCATTTTTTGTATTACTTTTTCGTTTTACACTCCTTTCACATGTTGCAGTGTGAAACGAGAATCATTAGAGAAACTAGTTTTGTTATGTCATTTCATATATTTTGTAATGGTATTTTATTTCATCATCTTTCATTCTAAAGAATAATTATTGCTTATTGAATGAACTGAGTTTACATATAGATGCGAAAATTGTTTTTTTGTTTTGTTTCTTTTATAAGCACTATCTTAATCAACATGTTAACATAAACAGGCTGTTACTAGTATAGTATCTAAACAAAATAATTTTCATTTTCTTTAAATGTCTACAAGATGAAAATACTAAATTAGAAATTGAATACAAAATTGTTTCGATGATCTCCGTTTGTTGATATCTGTTATTAAGAAATTAAATAAAAAAATAAAAAAGATCCTGGACTAGTACGAGCTGATAATAAATAATTTTGCACAAGAAAGGATAAAAATGATTATTCGGCAACACAGCATGCAGGAAACAATTGTGTACACAAATGAAAATAAATTTAAGCAATGCGAAGCCACTGAAAAAAATAATCATGTGTACCAACAGATGCATATGAATATTCAATCCGCAGAAAAATACTCAACTCATCCCCCTCGTAGAATATCAAATGGTCGTCCCCTAAAAATAAGGCAAGACGTTCCTGTGTGAGAACTCATTGATAGCACATTTGTTTGTTTTAAACTTTCACACTATATCACCTTCGATTTGTAAGTAAGCAAAATATTTAAATTGAATAATAAAATATATTTCACAACCAGGAATTGACAAGAATATCAACTTTTAAAGCTGATTTGTGTCCCTCCACAGAAATACAATAAACGTGTACCACTGTTACATGACCTCCATAAGCGTTGTTAAGTTTTTCTTTATTTTTTAGGCTTTAAACCTCTTTATATGACAAAAGGCAATGACAAAATAAAGCAATGATATTACAAAACGATTTTTTTATGAAGTTGTCTCTTATAAAGAGGAGATAAGCTGTTGTTCAAGGAATATTACATCTTTAGATTATAAACTCATTGACAATACATTTAGAGCTCAACATATTATGCACACACATTATGTTGTTTAAGACCGTACGTTGTCCCTAAAAGTCTTTTAAATTTTGTTGTTGTTGGGTTGCTGTCTCGTATTTCCCACATGTCCTTTTATTCATATCTCCCCTACCTTAAATATACTCTTCTTTCTAAATAGTTTTATTATTTTCAAGTCAAGTAAACTTTAGTATTTTTAGTTTTACAGCTAGGGTTTATCTAATTTAATTTTCAACTAACTTGAATTTAATCTATATGCACACACGACGCAGTATAAAAGTCTATTTAAAACAAACGGAAATTTTATTTCTATAATAGGTAATCTTTTGAAAATTCCAAACATGATAACAGACAAATTACAAATCATAGTCACAACGAGTTTTGTTAGATTTTTATATTTAGTTAAAAGATATATTGTTTATGTTAAAAGATATCTAATACTTTATGTAAGATATCTTATATATATTTCATTTTAAAGATAACTCGTATATATTTCATTTTAAAGATATCTTATAAACTTAATCAGATATCTAATAAACTAAATTAAATAAGATATATAATAAACTAATTGAGATCTCGCATAAATGAATGGATATATCTTATTTCTATAAGATAACTTTTAAACTAATAGACGTATTGCCATGAATCACAGTTTATGGCCAAACTGAGTAAAGACACGTCATTGTAACATTTGGTTGACACATTCATGATATTTTTTCTTTAAATCATCCAGAGTTATCTAAATATACTACCGAAATTTACCCAAAGGAACTTACTTTAAATAAATCTAACATAAACAGCAGTAGTTGTCCTTTTCTAGATTTAGACATTTCAATCCTAAAAGGAAACTCCATACTAAAATTTACGACAAAGAGACGATTTTTCATTCCCTATTGTTAATTTTCCCTTTCTAGACGGCGATGTTCCTTTGGCGGCATCATACGGTGTTTTTATATACCAACTCGTTCGTTATGCCCGTGTGTGTAGTGATGTCATA
Source organism: Mytilus coruscus (assembly GCA_017311375.1). NCBI lineage: Eukaryota > Metazoa > Mollusca > Bivalvia > Mytilida > Mytilidae > Mytilus > Mytilus coruscus. Next base: position 10,109,667 of record CM029602.1, on the reverse strand, counting down.
GATTTTAACAAACGTAATATATGCATCACTGGTAAATTGATAAGTCAGGGATTTCGATACCATAAATTACTTAAAACATTTACTAAATTCTTTCATAGATACAAAGATTTGATTAGTAAATTTGGCTATAGAAAACTTATTAAAAACGGTATTTCACATCCTAAATTTTACGGTAATATTGTACCAAAAGCGCGGAAATCACTAGGTGATCCGTGTAAACTCATCGACCCTTTAAACAGACTTATTAGTAAAGATTATCTTATTAATGTTGTAATAAGATCCTTGAATATTGTTTACATTGGCACTAACATCGATTTTGTCATCAAAAAACTAAAATATAACTAAATTTGTATTCTTTTCGACTGGATTTTGGGATGTATAAATACACATCCACGTCAATTTTCTATTTAGAGATTGCTTTATCTATATATAAAATGATACATATTTATTATAAGGTTAAATCCTAACGATCCTACTGCCTGTCGATACTTTTATTTTGGCATTGCACAAGTCATGTCTTCTTTAACTGTCCATGGCGTTAAAACACTAAATCCCTGGGATGTGTTTTAATTGATTTTAGTCTCTGATGCATGATGTTTTATTGTTAATTGTTTTTGGCTTTAACTAGCTTTAAGTAACTGCGAGTACTGCCAAATCGTACTTTCGTGTTAATTTGACCTGTTGACACAATTTGTAATGCAATTCCGTAATTCAATGTTTACTTTTTTGTGTTATATCTCGTCTCACTATTTTTAATATGTACCACCTTTGAAAAGTATTTAGTACGATATTTCATAGTGTGTCTTTTTATGTTGTAATGTTACACTACTATCTCAGGTTAGGGTGAAGATTGGCACCTGTTAAAACGTTTAAAACCGTTGCATTTGTATGCACCTGTCCTAAGTCAGGAGCCTGTTGTTCAGTGGTTGTCGTTTGTTGGTGTGGTTAATAAATGTTTCTCGTTTCTCGTTTTTTATATAGATTAGACCGTTGGTTTTCCTGTTTGAATTGTTTTACACTAGTCATTTTGGGGCCCTTTATAGCTTGCTGTTCGGTGTGAGCCAAGGCTCCGTGTTGAAGGCCGTACTTTGGCCGTACTTTGACCTATAATTGTTTACCCCGAGGGTATCACCAGCCCAGTAGTCAGCACTTCGGTGATGACATGAACATCAATTATATGATCATTTTTATAAATTTCCTGTTTACAAAACTATGAATTTTTCGAATAAACTTAGGATTTTCTTATCCCAGGCATATATTACGCTAGCCGTATTTGGCACAACTTTTTGGAATTTTGGGTCCTCAATACTCTTCAACTTTGTACTTGTTTGGCTTTATAACCATTTTGAACTGAGCGTCACTGATGAGTCTTATGTAAAAGAAACGCGCGTCTGGCGTATAAAAAAAATTATAATCCTGGTACCTTTGATAACTATTTACTTTTTATACATTGTGACTTGGATGGAGAGTTGTCTCATTGGCACTCATGCCACATCTTCTTATTTATATATAATAGACTGAGATATCTTATAAACTAATTAAGATATCTTATACATTAAATCAATTTATTATACATTAAATCAGAGATATTAGGAAACTAAATAAGATGTCTTATGAGCTCATTGCGATCTGTTATAAGTGTTTGTGCTCCATGTGAATTTTGCTAAAATGTTCAGTTTGACCAGTTTTGCTTGCTAGAAATCTGTCTTTATGCCATTTGGCTTTTCTTTGTTGACATAGTTGTTTGTTTTTATAGTGATAAAAATTATAACACAGTGTTGACTGCTGTACCCACATTTTTAACTATTATGTCTGTTTATTTTGCTCGCACATTGTTGTCATTATAATGGAATTTTAGCTAGCTATACAACAAGGTTTAATGCATCATTTTCTAAATAAGGAAATGCCTGTACCAAGTCAGGAATATGACAGTTGTTTTCGATTCGTTTGATGTGTTTGTGCTTTTGATTTTGTCATTTGATAAGGGACTTTCCGTTTTGAATTTTCCTTGGAGTTCGGTATTGTTATCTTACTTTTTAAATCTCCTTTACGATGTCACTGTCAAATTATATAATCATGTCTAAGCTAATAGTTACATTTTCTCAAACCGTTGATTTCCTGAAGTTTAGAAAAGCTATAAGTAATTATCTTATATTATTTCCATTAAATTTTATTGAATTTACTAGACCAAATAAGTCCAAAAATGTACTTTCACAAAATAAGGCGTAATATTTTAAATAATTTTCTACAAATCATTACTAGTATATGAAGGTATAATACAGACATTTTTAAACCCTTGAAATAAACACAGACAATTATCAATAAATGAAATAACACACTTCAGATCTTAACAATTCATTAGTCTGGCACATAAATTTGAATGTTATGTTGCACATTTGACCAGGTATTTAAATTTGTTGTATTTTATGGATAAACCACAAAACTTTCTTTGATTTGAACTAGGGCCAATAGATTACTTAGTATTAGTCCTAGATTTGAGATATTTCCAATAGTATCGAGGTTCGTCAGAAGCCTTACTTAAACAAAATAGTTTTACAATTTGTCACAAAATTTCTAAAATTGTTGGCACAAGAATTATCTTGGTTAGGCTATAGTTCCTCAATGCTCTTCAAGTTCGTACTTTATTTGGCCTTTTTAACTTTTTTGGATTCGAGCGTCACTAATGAGTCTTTTGTAGACGAAACGCGCGTAAATACAAAATTTAATCCTGCTATCTATGATGAGTTTATTTATATCTAGTTAAACAAAAAACTGTGTTTAAAATGATCATTGTTAGGAACATATTATCATTATTACATGCGTATGACGTCAAATGAACATGACAGAGAGACCGTATGAAAATATGAATATGTTTACTTCATTTTTGAAAGATAGTACATTTACTACTTTTCCGCGAAGCACTCGGCTTTTATAAGTAAGAACAATTAAGACTGGTCGTCTCGAAGTCAGAATAATGTATACCGGTAGGGCGACATGTCTTCCTGATGACCGTTACCTTAGCTTGTGAACTAGCACGTTAAAAATTCGGCTAAGCGTGTTCATATTTAAAAGGGATCAATATGGATTCTATTTTACATTAAGTGTTTGAAATTGCTGAAGATTATTATCTAAGTAAACCCAATAAAATTAAATTGTTTAATTGTGTGCTTGCCAATTATTTAAAATCTAACTATCGTGCTCTTCAATGAATTGTTAGTCTATTTGTCAAATACGATTTGATTCTATTATTACGCTTCTTTAACATAAATTGTTTTCCTTTGTCAATTGAAGACTGATTCTATAGCGAATTGATTGGGCTGCTACCCATGTAAAGCATGATAAGTTGAAAGTGAAATATAGGTGCTTTAATCAATATCTTATGTAAACTAACTGTTAAAATCAAACGTTTTTAGCATAACAAAAGATTAAAAGTAATTAAAATATTTGATTTCAAACATTACGCTCGTATGAATTTGATATATCCGTTAGCACTTTATTGTCAATGAAAATGTATGTCCTTCTTGAAGGAAACACATCACAAAGAAGATCTCTTATTACAGCGTCAATTTCGGAATAGACTATTATATAATTAGAAACTTATTATCGAATAACAAATCAAGTTATGCCTCGTCATAATCAATCGAATGATTTATTAATCGTATCGTCAGTATACCTTGTGCAGGTAGGTTGGACATATCTTTTGTTCTTTACATATTTTAGCAACGTTGAGAACATAAATATCAGTGTATCTATTTTCTATAAAAGCAAATTTAAAATAATATTTTTAAAACAAATTAAAATTTTAGAATCTGGTTATATAACCACTGATAACCTTCAAAGATAAATGTGTAATGTTGTACCGTGTGATCCGTATGGCAATTCCATTACAATGATCTACACCGGCGCACAGATTGTTTTGATTTTGTTTAACATTGATATTATGTATATAAATAAAAATAATTGAAATAAAGCGTTTGTTCAGATAATTAGTACTTTGACATTGCACGGTCATAGTTAAGAAAAATCTGCAGACTTTCCTTTTATATGTTCTCATAGTTTTTTAGTACGGAATTAAACGACACATCAATTAAATTATGATCATTTGTCAATTTTTAAACATTCTTCTTTTATTCTTTCAACACTCTTCATTGAATTTAAACTAATAATTTAAACTAGGAATTCATTTTTTCAAATCGTAAATAAGTGTACATATAGTAACACCAGTCGTTTTAAAGTTCCCCGAGTAATATTAAAAAAACAGTGCTGTCCTGACTGGAGTTGAAGATTTGCCGCCGTCAATTGAAATATGATGGTCGCAAATATCCGTTTTACTGACTCTGATGCGCGTCCTTAGTAAAGCTGCATTTGCGACCGTCAAATTGCCAAGTGATGACGGCAACTCTTTTACTGCTGTCATGACAGTACTGTTATTCCTTAATTCTAAAAGGAGAAAGAAAATCCCAATAGCCGGGTTGTTTAAATAATTTTAACATTTATTTTTCTATTTTATTTGCCTTTAAAATATATCGCATATCAGACGAAATCATATATAATTTTGTATTCATTTTGTGGATGTGACATTTTGTGGAACTCTTTAACACTGAAGAGCAATGACTCGCTGAAATGTGGATTATTGATCGAAAGGACATCGTCAATAATTCCTAACGTGAAATTACAGAATTACAATGCTTAATTTCGCTTTGTTCCTTTGTGAAGGGTTTGCTTGTGATATATGACTCATCTACATAAATAGATCGGTCAGTAAAGGTGTACAATGAGTACCGATTGGAATACCGACTGTTTGTTGAAATATGAATTCACGAAACTCGACAAATATGTTGTCAATCAAAATGTCCAGCATGGGAGCGTCTTCAGTGTGCTTGTCGGCATCCTTGTTGAACTTCGTCGTGTAAAATTCTTGTTGACCTATGGAAAAAAAAAAAAGAAAATGGTACCTACGATTTTAATTTTTGTATATAAGATATTGTTTTATCAGACGATGCTGTCGATCTTTTAATTTCGCATGTAAAATAAAAGTGCACTATTTTACGAATGTTAATCGTTCAAACCGATGCAAGGGGCCGTCTTAAACTTTTGCTTCGTGCCGAACTTGCAGTGAGATGAGATGTTTTTTTTTTATTCGTGCTGAACTTGCAGTGAGATGAGATGTTTTTTTTTGCTTCGTGCCTAAGTCCTCACTGTGACTTTGAGATGAAGAACAGCAATACAAGTGCTGTTTCTTTTCTTCTTACGTTTTTTGCCGTGCATGTACTGATTTTGTATCATGAATGGAAATTCCATATCCTTTCTGTTCTATTTAGAGTGTAAAACAATCAACATTTTTTATATTTATGCTATATGTAATTGCAGTGATTGGTTCGACGATATTAAAGTAGATCTTTAGAATATTAAAGAATCCTCATGTGATTTACACCGCTGCAGTTCACAAAGACTAAAAGCATAAGAGAGTAAAATTTATCCAATTGATGTCACAATCCCGTCCTCTTGTCCTATACTTTGACATCACAGAGGGAGGATTATCACCAATTTGGGGAATTAACTTGCCATGATAACACGATGGGCCACATGTCAAGCAGAATCTGCTTTCTCTTCATGAGATCACACTAAGGTTTTGGTGTGGTTTGTTTTGTTTAGTTTTAGTGATCTATGTACAGTTTTGAAGACTGGCTTTGTTTCTTTTTTTGTCATGGTGCCGTCGGTTTTTGTTTTACTTGTGATATTTGAGTGATTCTTTGGTATTTTCTTATGTTGTTTTATATTTGTTAATCATGCAAAAGCTAGTTCTTTTGATTTCATAAACTTTCTTTATGGCTATTAAATTACTACTTCCTGGTCGACTAAACAATTAAAGAGTATACAATAACTATTGAATAAACAACAAAGCGGAGGTACACTTTAATTACAAAAATAGAATAATTTGAATTAAACAGTTTGCTTTAAAAGTAGTTATAAATAAAATTCTCCATATTGGTACATACTATTACTTTGTTCTGGTGAAAAGAGTCGTGACCGCTTGCAAATAACAAACATATGTTCATAGTAAAATTTATCTTGTGTGAAATATTTTAATTATGGAAATTCGATTATGTTACTTGGGGTTAGATACAAATTTGAAAAATATATTTTAGCAATTAAGCCAAATTGGTTTATAGTTTTTCCGATTCGCTCGTTTTAATATTGTGGAAACTTACCAAAAAAAAAAAAACCAAAAAGAAAAAAACAGCCATACTGTTATGATTTTTTGAATAAGCACTCAATTTCTAATAAGGCGACAGTAGTTTTTCAAATCTCGTAAAACGATTTATAGAGACAAATCTAGTAGCAAACACAAACTAGTCAATCGCATGAACTCAAATTTGAGCGATACCGGGTGCGTCGACAGGGTAAGTGTCTCTTGCCATGCATACATCAACCATTAATGAGATCAACCGTTCAATTTCTAAATTGTCATCGCTAACTCCACAACTCACAGAAATAAAACCTCCCTCTGAAAATAACAGTTTCGTAGACTAAAGTTTGATGACATATGCCATCCTCTCACGAAATGTCAGGTACCGCACTTAAGAATTCATTTAAGTACTGGTGCTTAATTAACAATATCCTTTAGGAATTATGCTCAGAATGAGGCATTTTGTATTTAACAAAACTGGAAGCAGACAATATCTGGAAGGGCTTTGCTTATACATTTTTGTGTGAAACACAGAAACAAATAATTAATTCTGATACAAAGAAAGTTTTACTTTAACCAGGAATAGATTACCTAAGCTGTATTTGACAAAACCTTTTGGAATTTTAGGTCCTTAATGCTCTTTAACTTCAAACTTTATTTGGCCTGTTTAACTTGTTTAATTTGAGCGTCACTGATGAGTCTTTTGTAGACGTAACACGCGTCTGGCGTACAAAATTTTAATCCTGGTATCTATGATGAGTTTTTTAAATAGGGCTTGATTTTCATATACTTTGACAACAGAGAAAATTCCGGTTTTGGTTAAGGTAAATGGCAAGTTTGCTTAAAATCCGCGCTTGTGTTTTTGTAATGAATAATGGCAGCCAAATAAAAAGTGGTGGTCGATGGAATTTTTTGACATAGCGAATCAATTTGAATTGAGACGAATGTGATTTTCATGAGCAAATACTAACTCCTAACGTCAAATTTGACACGGGTATCAACTTTGAACAACAAATTTACCTATATATCAGTTTCTGTTGCAATTCTAGAAAACAAATATATTTTTTTGTTCAAAATGTTAAATTCTTATATAAAAAAAATACCCTTTCCCCACATTTTTTTAAATGCACAAAGATAATTTTTTTGTCACTGAAATCAAGTTGAAATAGCCTAAGGTTTTATATCTATATTTTAATTTTTGCAAAAATTTCTAGTAAAAAGAAACTAGGCATATCAAAAGTTGGCACTCACAGAGGAATGTTATACTCATCAAATTACACACACTTGAAAACAGATCTGGATTGGAACAGTTTTTATGGTGTCAAAAATTTGAACTTAAAGTATGATTTTTATTGATTCGACAAAGATAAATTGTTTAGTAATCCCCATTAAAACTTGTTAAACTTGCTTTTATATGAATATACAATGAAGTGAAATGAAAGCACCATTGCAATTTTAGTGAAACGACATCTTAATAGCATACGGTTCTTGTGACGGTAACTTGCTATCGTTGCTTGAATATTTTGCAGCAAACATTACATCGTTGAAAAACGGAAATTTTCGTTGAATAAAAACAACATGAATAAGTTGTATAAAAATCCCGAAATCCTAAAGAATTAACAAAATATACGCTGACATTGCGGATACATATGTTTTTAGTTCAATCAACACGAAAACCCAAATTGATTCCAAAATCAAGCGAGAACAAATATTCCATTGTTTCTGCTGTTCTGAAAAACGGTAATAGGGTGTGTGTATATTGTCTTAACTCTGAAATTTATATGAAAATAAGAAGATGTGGTATGATTTTCGAAGAAATAATTTTCAAAAAGACCAAAGGACACATAAATGAGCTATTACAGGTACATTTTGTAAGCGTGTGGCCTTCGACAATTGACTAGATCAAAATGCTGTATAACAACATTTAAAAAACAATTCAAGAGAAAACTAAAGACCTAAAGTAGACTACGACTATGAACAAAAATCTAATATGGCAGATACCAATGACAACCACTTGGTTATCACCGGCTTGGGGCTGGTACATTAAGAATGTGGCGATGTTTATAGATATAAAAAAAGATATGGTATGAGTGCCAATGAGACAACTCTCCATCCAACATATTTGTGAACTTTCTAACCCCAGAAAGTAGTGTAACAATACAGCATATTAAAAAAACTGTAATAATAAGTTTAAAAGGGCTTAACTCATCGGGATCGGTACTTAGCACAAAAACAAATAACAAGAAGACAAATGCTGATTTCAGAGTCCTCGCAATTAATGAAAGCTAGTTCAACTGTCTTACAAATGGGAGGTTTTGCTAGCTATAAAATCAGATTTAACCCACCATTTTGTTCAGAAATATGACAGTTTTTCTTAATTCGTTTCGTTAGTTGATAGAGTCTAAGGTTTGATTTTGTCAGTTTGTATGGACTTACCCTTTTTGAATTTACCTTGGGGTTCGGTGTTTTTGCTAATGATTTTTTTCATACCCTATTTCGTTTATAATATAAACCATTTTCTACCATACTTAAAAGTCAATTGCTTAAATGATAACTTTTTAAGAATGAACTTATTAAAAGAAACATTAATCTGTATCGTAATTTACGAACAAAATGAATAACATATTATGATCAAAATAAGGATGTGAAATCCTAATTTGTATTGCATGGATAGTATTTCAATAGGCACAGCCAAGCTTAAAAAAATAATGTTTTTATCTGTGGAAGGTTTGCAGTAATTTGTGGTAACGAAATTCCTGACTTCATAATTAATCCGTCATACACACTTCTATAAATCTAAAACGTTACTTCAAACACAGGAATAACGAGTGATTTTGCTAGTGAACATAACACGCAGATACCAATGACAACCACTTGGTTATCACCGGCTTGGGGCTGGTACATTAAGAATGTGGCGATGTTTATAGATATAAAAAAAGATATGGTATGAGTGCCAATGAGACAACTCTCCATCCAACATAATTGTGTTTTATTTAACATGTTTGTGAACTTTCTAACCCCAGAAAGTAGTGTAACAATACAGCATATTAAAAAAACTGTAATAATAAGTTTAAAAGGGCTTAACTCATCGGGATCGGTACTTAGCACAAAAACAAATAACAAGAAGACAAATGCTGATTTCAGAGTCCTCGCAATTAATGAAAGCTAGTTCAACTGTCTTACAAATGGGAGGTTTTGCTAGCTATAAAATCAGATTTAACCCACCATTTTGTTCAGAAATATGACAGTTTTTCTTAAATCGTTTCGTTAGTTGATAGAGTCTAAGGTTTGATTTTGTCAGTTTGTATGGACTTACCCTTTTTGAATTTACCTTGGGGTTCGGTGTTTTTGCTAATGATTTTTTTCATACCCTATTTCGTTTATAATATAAACCATTTTCTACCATACTTAAAAGTCAATTGCTTAAATGATAACTTTTTAAGAATGAACTTATTAAAAGAAACATTAATCTGTATCGTAATTTACGAACAAAATGAATAACATATTATGATCAAAATAAGGATGTGAAATCCTAATTTGTATTGCATGGATAGTATTTCAATAGGCACAGCCAAGCTTAAAAAAATAATGTTTTTATCTGTGGAAGGTTTGCAGTAATTTGTGGTAACGAAATTCCTGACTTCATAATTAATCCGTCATACACACTTCTATAAATCTAAAACGTTACTTCAAACACAGGAATAACGAGTGATTTAGCTAGTGAACATAACACAAGTAGGTACCAAAGAACACTACCGCCCCTTCCCCCAAAAAAAAAAAAAAAAAAAGAATCAGACCAAAAAGTTTCAATTGAGAATGATACATCGTCTTTTATGTCGTAAATCAGATTTCTCGAAGGACCCTTTCATTCAGAACCAAAAAGTCTGATTGGATAAGATTGCTCGTGTTAAAGTGTAGCGTCTAGAGTGGAAAAAACATAACTGTCAACCAAATCATAAGGACTATTAAAAAGAGCGTCACACATCTACAGCATCCAAGATTTGTGAGGACTATTAAACCAATATTTCCATACTTTTTATAGGTAGATATAGGAAGATGTGGTGTGAGTGCCAATGAGACAACTCTCCATCCAAATAACAATTTATAAAAGTAAACCATTATAGGTCAATGTACGGCCTTCAACACGGAACCTTGGCTTATTACAAGCTGTAGTAATAAGTGTTTAATGGTAGCCAGTAAACTAGTTAAAAGGACAGAAAAATTAGTATGGTTCAATATACAAAATCCTCACATTCATTTTTCATTTAAAATAATTATTTTATTGTTTTAGTTCAATTTTGCCAGTGTTGAGCTCAAACATGAATCTTTCATCCAAAAGAGATATTGAGTCTTCATCTGATTTCACATCGTTTAATGTGGATAAAGAAAGAGAAGTGGAAGTTCTCCATATGAAAATAGACATAGATGCAAAGAATCATGAAAAAGAAAAGGAATGCATATACAGAGAAAAAAATGGGGAAATTGAAAAACTTAAATCAGAAAACGATAATTTAAAAGAAGAGATGGGGAGCATAACCGACAAAATCAAACAGTTAGATTTGGCTAACAGTAGAAAAGATAAAGAGATTGAGGACAGAAAAAGGCGTGAAAAGGAATTAAAGAAGGACATTCAGAGATTAGAAAAAGATTCAATAGTACACAAAGAACAGAAAAAAGAAATTAAACGTCTCAAAGATGAATTAATGCAAGTCCGTCTTGACTTGCAGCAAATGAAATTGGAAAAGGACGAAGTACAAGTTTTGCTTAAAACACATATTGAAGAGCAAAAGACTCGAGACAACAAAATGATGGAGAGCTTAAAAATGCAACAAAGAGAAGAATTAAAAGATCTTCGAAAAAGTTTGGAAAATGAATTTAAGGATCTCCGAAAAGGTTTGGTCAATGAGGTCGTTGCTGGGGTTGCAGCTGCAATTACAAAACCTGGAAGTGACAGCAGACCGAATTCAAAACAGAGCACAGTTTGCAAGCCCACATCATTCGATCCAAAAATTTAAGATTAATATGAACCAGCATTCATACAGCAATGTTAAATAATATGTTTTCTTATATTTCATAATTTAAAAATCTCCTTACTCCCAAATAAACTCATTATAGATAACAGGATTCAAATTTTATATTTGCGCCAGACGCGCGTTTCGTTTACAACGACTCATCAGTGACGCTCGAATCAACAAATGTTAAAAAGGCCAAATAAAGTACGAGATAAAAATATTAGAATGAAATGAAACAGTATTTAAACAGAAACAAAACAATAAGTTTTTGGATTTGTTTATATTTCATATCTGTATTACAATTATATCATGGACATATTTGATTTCAAAACTACCATTAGTTTAAATTATGTACAATCAAGGGTATATTATTTAACAATCACCCTTCCCAACATTCGATTGCCACTTTATCCATTAGGAAACGTTGACTTTAAATACGGTGAATAAATATGTAAAACATTATTGTGTAACAATTTTCATCTAAATGTACGAAACAGAAAATTCATAAATGACGTTCTTCTTTCGCTTTGGAAACAAGCCATGTTCTAATTCCAATAAAAAAATGGGCCGCGCGTGATTGACGTCACAATTGAAATTGCAACGTCAGTTGTGTTTTGAACAACGCTGGAAATCAAAATTGACATTTGTGTTCGTGTTGCTCGCTAGGAAATTAAATAAAATCATTTTAAAAGTAAGTTTACATGTATCTATTCAACATAAAATGGCTGATTTTCTATAACGTTTTGGCTTCATCAAATCAAAATGGATGCCTTTCGAACGCCTATTATAGGTCCGCTTCGAAGTATAAAAGTTCTAAATTTTCCTATTAGAATCGAAATAATTCTATCATGCCATGCTCTATGCTCATTTTAACAAGGGTAGGCATTATATGTGTCAACATTTAACACCTCGCTTAGGCTCAATATAAAGATATTTACAAATATTATGCCTACCCATTTTAAAATGAGCATAGGGCATGGCATTAAAGAATTATTTCTTAAAGATACACGTAGCAGCTTACGGGATATGTTTTCTACATATTTACTTCCACCATTTTCTACATAAGAAAATACCTGTAGCAAGTCAGGAATATGATGTTGTTTTCCATTGGTTTGATGTGTTTGATCTTTTGATTTTATTATTTAATAAGGGACTTTCCGTTTTAAAATTTCCTTGGAGTTCGGTTTTTTTTTAATTTTACTTTTTCCCTATAATAGTTGATTAATATTGTTACAAAAGCTATCAATGTCAAGGCCATGCATGTGATTAATCAAGAGTTATTCAGTCTTATGGGAGTTTGCACATTAAGGCTAGTATTAAGACAACACTCGTTTATCGATGTACCAATTTCGTAAATTGATTAGGAAGATACTAATCAAGGTAACAAACAATAATTGAATGACATGAACTCCAAAAGGAGTAAGATTGGATGCGTCGATCAGGTAAACGTCTCCTGCTATGAATCAACGGACATACGTGGTCACACCAAGTCAAAATATCACTTTTGGGTATACGGCACAATCTGTAAAATTACAAATCAGATCACTTTACTGAAATCTAAAAATATAAGACAGCTAAAACATGCAGCTAGTGCGTTGAGACTCTAATACATCGTATCGGTCAACCAATTCGTGCAGGTGACGGTAAAACTTGTCTAGTGTCCATTTTAGTCGTTCTTCATAACTTTGCTGGAGCAGTTTCGGTTGAAGGACAACACTATTGTTTATAAATTCCGTGTAGTGGGAACATTCATGAGCTTAACGTATTAGCTAGGATATATAAATACCATGCGGTGGAAGAAAGGATATACTAAAGCTGAAAAATGGGAAATTGACAACTGGAAAGTTATAATCATCACGTTAGTCATAGCTTTTAGTTGGAAGTCGTCCATCTGTGTCAATATTGAGGAAATGATAAAGATATGAAGCCTAACTTCTCCTTTCGGATGTATCCTTAATCTCAGATATAATGGGATATATATATGAGATGAAAGTACTCATTGAAATGTGGATTATTGAGTGACAGAACATCATCATTAATATATATGAGACTGACATTTAATTTTTTTTTAAAAACAATGAAAAATTGTTTTATTTTGTCATTAAAAAAGTTCTGTATGAATCTTGATTCACACCAGTACAAAAACAAGCCGTCTAGAAATGGTGCACAATTTATTCTATTAGAATACCGACTGTCTGCTGATGTCGATTAAAAAGGTCGGTTAATTTGATATCATCTTCGTTGTGTATGTTGTGGGAATAAGTGTTGTTCTTCAAAAAGTAAGAATTTTAATATTTATATAAAAAGCAGCATTTATTTCTTTGTATAAACTGTATAAATATAAAATGCTGTTGCGTAGCTTGCCTTCTGTTATTACCGAGGCAGGGGGTCTGGGGTCGAGGTTTTTACAATTTGAATCTATTAAAAATTTTAGCTGTTGTTTAATTTATTTCATCAAAATAATGTTGATATGCTAAAGTTAAACTACCAACTTATTAGTTGATCACTGGTACCTGCATCATTTTCAATGTTCAGATGAATGCATAAATCTTCTCAAAAGCATTTACCACTTTTTCAAATCGAATTCTTTCAGTGTCAAAACTTACCAGATTTAAAATTCTTTACGAATAAAGGAGATTGATATGTCAAGTTCGAAATTGTCCTGACTGAGTCTATATAAAGTATAAATTTGTGTATGATTTAAAACGATACTATCTAATCTACGGTGAACTCAAAGTTATAAAAATAACAAAACACGTGCAGTTATCACATAAGACAATCATTGACAAGTTATCAATCTTATATGATCATTCAACTATTAAATTTGCAGATGTTTTAGAATAAGTAAGTAGCTGAATGAAGTACAGTTAAGCGTTTTAGCTTTTATATTCTTTTCACTGTAGAAGACAAAGAGTATGACGTTAATAATGATGCATCGAACCCAAATATAGCATACAAAGCATACTAGTAGTCTAGAGGTCCACAAAATGACACCATAAATTTGATTTGTGTACAAACAGTGGAAGAACTCTTTAAAAATTCTTAATACAGAGAACAAATTCCAACAACTTAATTTAAGCATATATGTCTGAAACAAATATCAACATACACAGGAGTTTAATTTTGCTATTTTAGCTCATCTGTCATGAAGAGTCAAGTGAGCTTTTATCGTCACTTGGCGTTTTTTTGTCCATCGTCGGCCTCGTCCGTTAGCTTTTACAAATACTTTTCTTCTCTGAAACAAATGGACCAATTGGAAGCAAACTTGGTTACAACATCGTTGGTTATCTAGTTTATAAAATTTGCCAACCAACATGGCCGACATGGCTAAAAATAGAACATTCATGTAGGGTAAAATGCAAGTTTTGTCTATTATCGTGAAACAAGTTTTGTCTAATATGTTAAAAAATGCTGTAGAAAGGAAAAATCTGACGAGACAGAAATATTCAGAATGTTGAGATTTACCTTGTATTCATTTTCATCAAAACTGTCAGACGACTTCTGATATGAGCTATTGCCCTTTAATGACGATTTTTACCAATAATATCAATTTTTGCTAAAAAAAAAAAAGTAAAATCGATACATGTATATAGAAACTTTAGATAACAAAAATGATCTACATCGTCAGTCGACTCCTAATAAGAGTTATTGCCCTTTGACGTCGATATTTAACAATTATTTTCATTTTGCTCATTTTTTTTGAAAACAATAAAAATATTTGGAGACATTGAATAGCAAAAAGGATCAGCAAGAAAAGATCGACCAATAAGTCGAATTGCCGGAATCGTCAGCTGACTCCTTATTGGAGTGATTGCCCTTAAATGACAATTATTACCATTTTTTGCGGTATTGCCTATTATTTTGAAACTATAATTGATAGCGAACATATCTGTAGTTTTAGATACATTTTTTGTTGTTGTTATTGGCTTTGAACTAGCTTTCAGTAACTGCAAGTTATCTCAGATGTGTAGTTTTTTTTATTTGTAATTTGTGTCGATCTGATGATTTAATCCCTTTTCAACGTACTTTTGTAGTGTGTTCTTATATTGAACTGTTACACCTCTGTCCAGGTTAAAGGAAGTGTTTGACGCCAGCAAAAGAAATGTTTAACTTTCTGTATGTGCTGTCCCATGTCATGAACATGTGATTTTAAAAGTGGTTGTCGTTTGTTGCCGTATATCATATTTGTTTTTCGTTTATTGTTTTGTACATAAATCAGGCCGTTAGTTTTCTCGTTTGAATTGTTTTAAATTTGTCATTTCAGGCCCTTTTATAGCTTGCTGTGCGGTATGTAATTTTTACTCATTGTTGAAGGCCGTACGGTGACCTATAGTTGTTAACTTCTTAGCCATTTGGTCTCTGGTGGAGATTTGTCTACTTACAAATTATACTACATCTTCTTATTTTGTTTTGGAGAGAAACAGCAGACATTATTACAAGTCATGATCTACAAATAAGTCGAACTTCCGAAATCGTATTTATCTATTTTGTGTCATTGTCTTGAAAACTAAGATAGATAAATAAATCATTTTATAGAATCATATATAAACAACTGTCTTGAAAATATCGTATAGACATCTGGGAGTTGTATACTCCATAATATGCAGGAGCTGCTGAAAAGTTACTACATATAAAAAGTTCACAACTGGAAAGCTAAAATCTTCTTTTCCTCGTAATGTTTTGTACTCAAACGACTTTCATTGTCAATTTCTAAATGTAAGTCAAGATATGAGGCAGATTTAATTGTATCCCTGGTATCCTTTATTTCAAGTTCGATTGCATTGATGCGTTGAATATAGTTACCAAATTTCTTATTATATAGTGATAGGACAACGTTTATAGTGAAACGTGAAGTTAAAGGATAATGCTAGCTTCCTTTATTGTTCTCTGAGGAAGCTCCTGTATGAAGTCCTCTTCATATGAATTAAGTAACAAGTGGCAAGATGGTTCCCATAGGAATGCCGATTGTTTGTTGGGAAAAGCGTCATCTAAACTTTATAAATACGTGTATGTGGTCAACCAAGAAATCAAGCATTGTGATAACGTCGTCAGTTTTAGTGAGTGTTTTGTTTGAATAAAAGTAGTGTTTTACATAAAATGGTTTATCCGTTCCTAAAACAAAATATCTGTATCAACATTGACATTCTTATTTTATGAAACAAAATTTGATCAATTCCTTTAATTTGTTTTTAAGTTTGGAATGGGAAATACTTGTGTCAATGGTAGAACAAAATCAATTGTGTTCAAACTATTGCAAGAGGAATAGCATCACATAAAACAGCCATCCATCCGTTAGTATCTACATCTGATTCACAACACCTCTAAAGTATATAGTTTCACAATAACCCTGAATCCCTGCTTTTATTGTTGATAACATTGATGTTAAAAGTTTGAAAATAGGTTTCGTGGAGCATCTGGCAGAAATTCCGGCTATATAACGTTGTTTGTAAGGACACTTATGTAATTTACGTATTCAAAAAAGAAAAAGAAGATCTAGTTCTTCCTCTTTGGTTGAAATTCCTAAAGAACATAGAACTGACCTCTGGGTATCCACGATTTCTTTATTGATAAGTGTCGTCGCGGTATATGCTAAATTTCCAAGTGAATCGTCAATACCTAATTTTCTCCATCTAGTAGTTTATATAGTGTGATTTACACACAAACACGATGATATTTTGAGGCTTTATCTGCGGTTATAACATCACATTTGTCATGGAGATAAGACAGGTGCTTCGCAATATTTGAAGATCGATGTAGCATGAGTTAACATGTTTTTTTTTATTTTTATTTTTATCATTAAACGCACAACCGTAACCAAAACTATCTACGTCTCTTTTCGTGTTTGGCCCGTTGTCTGGCATACATAATCCTCGACTGAATTCATCAGTATTTTAAAGTTGTAATCCCAATTGATGGATTTAAGTTCAGGACATTTTGGGCCTTTATATAACACATTTCGCGGAGAAATATTATTGCTAAAGTTTAGGTCACCAGTAATATATGACCAGTCGGATTATATATGAAAAGGTAACTAGCAAAGATGCAGTCAGAAGGTTAAGACTTGAAGTTGTCAACATTGAGATCCTAAAATACGTGTTTGAAATTAAAAACCTTAGTCGCAATTGGTTTAACATAAGTATAAGAGATGATAGGTACAAACTGATACGTAAAGGAGGAAGCATTTTCGATTGAACTGATTCATGATGAAGAATATGCCTAAATTAATGGCATCGAAATTTTTGTTAGTAAAGCAACATTTAATACAGGATCTGTTCTCCGTTCCATCTTTTCCAATGCCAACAAGTCTGAAAAGTCTGTGACTGGCTTTTTCCGAGCTGATAGGCATAATTTTGTGTTGGTTTAAATTGCATAAGACTGTCTGATATCATTAATAATTTATTTGAATGTCATGTTGCATATTTGAACTGGTCTCTAACTTTTCTGTATTCCATGAGTAAACCACCAAAATGTCCTCAATTTTGGAGGAGCCCAATAGATATATCAGTATTGGTCCTATATTTGAGATGGTTCTGATTTAAGCATAATTGTAAAGTTTGTCACAATATGTCTATAGTTGTTGACGCCGAAACATATCTTTATAAGACAGTAGCTCATAATAATTTGTATCCAAAACTGAAAAAAAAATCATTGTTAGTAAAATATTTCAAATACTACTGTGTATGACGTCACAGGAATATGAGAGTAAGTCTATATTATGTCATCTTATTCCATATGTTTATTTTTCCTTCGCTTTGGAAAGACTAAATAATCGTTTTTTTTACAGTTTTAATTCTTTCACATTTTATAATTTCTCATACAGTTTCTTATCCTACCTTTCATTTTAGAAAGTGAGATCAAGAACTATAAATATAAAAAAAGATTAAACGGGATCAATAGGATCAATATGAATTTGCTTTTTTAAAACTAAGTGTTTGATATTGCTTAAGATAATTATTAAGTACATTTAATACAGTTAAAAAAAAATACGCTTGACTATTATTTAAAATCTAAATCTATTGTGTCCTTCAATGAATTAAATTGATAATCTGATAGCTTTTTATCGAATTACTAATTATTGGGTGTCATAATCAATCACGTGATTTAGCTAAGGTATCATTGCATCAAACTCAACAAATATGTTGTCGATCAAAAAGTCAGGCATTTTGATGTTATCATCTTCTTTGTTTTTTGTTGTTGGAATCAGTGTGATTCTTCACAAAGTATCATTTTTCATGTTATATGATAAGTAAACATAGTATTCATTTTTTGTAAAACTACGAAGTTAAAAATACCAGGATATGACTTAACAGGTTTAAATGGGTTTATTGTATATTTATCAAGTAAATATCATGTCAAGTTATTTTATCAGATTCTTAATAAATAGATCTTCAGGGCCTTTTGTATTTTGTGATAATTGGAATTTAACATTGGACGTCAAGATTTCTAATGCATTTAAAGTAGTCCATACATTTCGTATTAATCTCTTGATTAAGGTTTTATATTTTCTATGAATACAAAAGTATGTGTTGAATATTTATACCGTTAGTATACTTGTTGCAGGATGGTTGGAAATAAATGTATCTTTTTTCTACAAAATCAAATTTTAAGTAATATTTTCAATACAAATTATTAAGTTTTTCTCGAGCTTTATAACTTTAAAGATGCAAGTGTAATGTCATACCTGATGATTCATTTAACATTACAATTATCTACTCCGTGTGCAGAAAATGTTGCGTGATTTATTTTGTTAAAATTTAAAAGCATATATTATTATTATTATTAAGAATTGAAATTCAATTGAAATACAGC
Organism: Mytilus coruscus; assembly: GCA_017311375.1. Taxonomy (NCBI): domain Eukaryota; kingdom Metazoa; phylum Mollusca; class Bivalvia; order Mytilida; family Mytilidae; genus Mytilus; species Mytilus coruscus. Next base: position 10,090,656 of record CM029602.1, on the reverse strand, counting down.
ATTCATCGGATAATAAAAAGTAAAATAACGAAAATACCGAACTTCAAGGAAAATTCAAAACGGAAAGTCACTCATCAAATGGCAAAATCAAAAGCTCAAACACATCAAACGAATGGAAGAACAACTGCCATATTCCTGACTTGATAGATACATTTCCTTATGTAGAAAATGGTTGGTTAATAAGTGTTTTCCTTCCGCAAGTTTTACATTATAAATATGAATAGACGGTTTTGGGAAATGTGTATAATTTCTTTTCCTTGATCATGTTTATCTCATATTTCTTTGCTAGTACGCAATTACAATACACCCTAATTAAATTAAAAACATTTATCATTTTAATTTCATATTTAAAACATTTTTAGACCAATTGATTTCCGCAACAGATTCTGAAGTATTCATTTATACTTTTAGTCTTTTGATAGTTCTTGAGTGTAAACAAATACCTGGTATATCAGGTTTTATAATGAAATACGCAAGATGCGCCATTTATCCATATGAGATCTTTCGTGCTGCGCTTTCATAGATCAGTATTCATAAAATAAACCATGTGACCTCATACATGTCATAGGAACTAAATCTGTTACTAGCATTGCCGTTAAACTTTCCAACATTTGATATTAACCATTGAAGCTTCAAAATTCCAAATTAAATATCGATTTATTTATCGAGGAATATATCTGAATCTATCAAGCCGATGTTAACAAAAAAATCGCTCAAGGGAGAAAAGAACAGATGTATATAAACATCAGACATTTAAAATCATAGCATGTGGCAATACAAACTCCAAATAAAACCAGAAGTAGTGGAACATTATGAAGAAGGGTTCGATATTTACCCATGGTGTGCACGTGTATAGAAAAAAAACAATCTACATGATATTTCTTTTTCTTGGTAATTTAGTTGTTTATTATTAATATTATAGCTTGTCTTTGTCCTTAGCTTCGGTAGAATAATTTTCTGGCTTTTAACAAAATGGTAACTAATTTTTATTTTCAATGTGTGGTCGGTTTGATCTCAGATTTTCATTGGTAAATATTCCATAATTATGGCAAAATGTCTAGGTTTCCTCTTAATTTCCTTTTGTGACGTCACGAAAAATGCGATCATGTCTGATGATGTGACGAGGGTATCATTGATCAGCGCTTCTGTGTTGACATGAATTACCAATGATATGGTCATTATTATAAATTAACTGTTAACAAAACTTAGAATTTTTCGAGATACTAAGGATTTTCTAGTGAAGACAACCTCCACCAGCAGTAGAACTGACAATGGTGTTTCCAACAATTTATTCCTTTACCCTTAATATGTCTCACAACTGTTTGTTTACCATTCTCCTGCATTAACTGAAAAATAGAGTCACAAAGTGGTCTGTCTTGAGGAAGATGATAAAAGGGAAGTAACTCAAGTTTGTTTTATTATGATCAATAGTTGGTTGGATGCACTGTACATGAAGGACAGTAATAAAGTGCATCCAAAATATTATGTAACAACATTCATGTAAAGAGGTCATTGTCAGCATATAATGCAATTATATCTCCCCTATATTTCATAAGCTTGACCAATTTGTGATCCAACAAAAATTCCAGATTTTATTTGTTTATACTTCTCTCTTATGTAGTGTCATACGATATGTACATATTTACTGACCAAAAATGAATTGCAGGCAGTAATTTGATATACTTCTTTTAAAAAACTAATGGAAAAAACGAGTAACTGAGAAAAGACCCTTTCTTAAACTTTCCTTTGCGAACAAAGGTCTCGATGCCATCAACTTGGGCAATATCCTTCATCATAAATCAGTTCACTTGAATATACCTCCCTATTTGAAAGATCAGTCTGTACCTATCATTTCTCATACTTATACCAAACCAATTCCAACTAAAATTTTCAATTACAAACACGTGTTGCAGGATCTCAATACTGACGACTTCAAGTCTAAACCTCCTGATTGCACCTGTGCTAGTTCCCCATTCATATATAATCCGGCTGGCCACGGTATTACCGGTGACCTAAACATTGTCAATAACACTTCTCTGCGAAATGTGTTATCAAAATGCCCGAAACATTAAGCCTAAATCCATCAATTGGAAACACAACTTCAAAATACTGATGGATTCAGTCGCGGATTATGCCAGGCAATGGGTTAAACGCGAGAAAGAAGACGTAGATAGTCTTTCCGAATGGATTAAGGCTGTGAGGTCGTTGATACAAATCAGAATTAAGAAACTGAATGGGTCTATTAATACCCATGCTACATCAATCTTTAAAGACCCAAATGTTGCAAAACACTTGTCCTACCTCCATGACAAATATGTTGTTGTCCCCGCAGATAAAGCCCCCAAAAAAAAAAAAAATCGTTTTTGTGTGTAAATCACATTACATAAACTGCTTGATAAAGGAATTAGGGATTGACTATTCACTTGGAAACTCAACATATACCCCAACAACATTTACTAAAGAGGAAATCCTGGATAATCATAGGTCTGTTCTATGTTTCTTTGGAATATCAACCAAAGATGAAGAAATTGATCTTCCATCACTGTATTGGATACCTAAACTACATTAGTGTCCTTACAAACAACGGTATATTGTTATCGATCACCCCCAGTTTTTGGTGGGGTTCGTGTTGCTGTTGTACCCCTATTTGTGACATTTTTACCTATTGTGTCTGTTTGTTTTGTTCACACATCGTTGTCAATATAATGAAATTTGATGCGACTGTCATACAAGTGACACGTTTAGCGCTTTAAAACCAGGTTTAACCCACCATTTTCTACATAAGAAAATGTCTGTACCAAGCCAGGAATATGACAGTTGTTGTCCATTCGTTTGATGTGTTTGTGCTTTTGATTTTGCCATTTGATTAGGGACTTTCCGTTTTGAATTTTCTTTGGAGTTCAGTATTTTTGTAATTTAACTTTTTGCTGGGTCTTCCAAGTGCTCCACGAAACCTCTTTCTAAATTATTAACATCAATTTTATCAGCAATCAAAGCCGGGCTTCAAAGTTATTGTGAAACTACCTATTCTAGAGGTGGCGTGAATCAGATGTTGATACTAAAAAATTCAAAAGATCTTTTAGAGTACAGACTCTTTCATCTTGCAATAGTATTAAAACATTTGATTTTTCTACACTTGACACAAGTATTCCCCATTCCAAACTAAAAGACAAATTGAAAGAGTTGATCCTGCTTTGTTTCATATAAAAAGATGGCCAACGTAGATACAAGTATCTTGTCTCAGGGAGGAATAAATCGTACTTTGTAAAAAATCACTCTGATTCAAACAAAAAAATCTCTGAAACTGACATTATCAAGATGCTTGATTTCTAGATTGACAACATATTTGTGACGTTTGGAGGACGTGTTTTTCAATAAACAATCGGCATTCCCATGGGAACAAACTGTGCACCTCTTCTTGCCGACTTGTTCCTTTATTCATATGAGGCTGACTTCATACAGGAACTTCTTAGGAAGAAAGGAAAGAGGTTAGCAATATCCTTGAATTTTACTTTCCGCTATATAGATGATGTTCTCTCACTAAATAATTCAAAATTTGGTGACTAAGTTGAACGCAGCTATCCCATCGAACTTGAGATAAAAGATACAACAGGTGCAGTTAAGTCTGCCTTATATCTTGACTTACATCTAGAAATTGACAATGAGAGTCGGTTGAAAACAAAACTTTACGACAAAAGCGATGATTTCAGCTTTTTAATTGTGAACTTTCCATTTCTATGTAGCAACATTCCAGCAGCGCCTGCATACGGAGTATATATCTCCCAGTTGATACGATATTCCAGGGCTTGTATTTCCTATCATGATTTCCTTGATAGAGGGTTGCTGTTCACAAGGAAGCTATTAAACCAAGAGTTCAAAATGGTGAAGTTGAAATCATCCCTTCGTATGTTTTACGGATGCCATCACGAGTTGGTTGACCGTTATGGAATATCCGTTTCACAGATGATAGCGGATATTTTTCTAATGTCGTAACTACAATCCCGTTCCCTTTTCCCGAATGTGCCCTACCGAAGTAGACTTGTTACCGGGTTTGTACTAACATGAGCAACACGACGGGTGCCTTTCCTTTATACATATATGTTTCTCTGATCGTCACAGGTGGTGGTTGGCCAGTATCCGATTGGTGAACTGAAGATCGGCCTACATCTTTAGTCCGTTCCAGTTTAACTGTCTCCTTGGTGATGGTAATCTTGATCGATTCCCACCAGGTGAGGTACTCCTACTTTTATTTCTACAATCTCATGCAAAATGTCCTGGTTTACCACAGCTAAAGCAGTTTGTGTCTCTGATTCCGCCTCCCATGTTGTTCACAGGTGAATTCGAGAACTGTCGAGGTGATGATTTTGATCTGTTTCTAGTCACAATTTTCCAGATCTCTTTAACCATGGTTCTCGTTTCTTCTAACCCGTCTTCTGTCTTTTTTAACCGTTGATCCAAATTTTCAATGGCTGTGTTATTCTCTCGATCGGCATATTTCACATTTCTTATGGAGAGCTCTGATTGTGCTGGAATTTCTTCTTGATCATTATTAATGTAACCCTTTTCAGCTCAAATTTTTAAGCTAAAAGAATAATCCTTTGGTTTGTAATAGCGCTTTTCACATACTGCATCGCCTCATCCAATATATTTGGATTCTTGTCCATCGCTGTGAGAGCGGTTTTTGGTCTATACATCCTTTCAGGAAAGCATCTATAGCCACAATTTCTACAAATTTTTCTGGTGTATCAGGATACCCATCAGTTGCCATTTCTTGTGTTCTTTCTGTGTATTCTTCAAGTGCTGCATCCTGGTCCTGTTTCAAGTCCAGTCCTGCAACTGTCTTCTTATTACACGAGGTAAGTTCGGTCTTCCAAAACGTTCATTCAATTTGCTGCAGTGTTTTTCTTAATCTTCATGAACTCCTTTAGTGTTCACGCTGTAAAATTTCAGTGGCTTGTCCCTCAAACTATTAATTTATCCGACATGTGTTGTGGTGTCCTTTTACATCCGTTGGCAATGTGACTGGATAGTAGAAAATAAGGTCGTCAATCTGTTTTTCCATTATAGGTTGCCATCTTTCGAGCAGATGGTCCTTCAGCTCTCTTTTCATTCCTGTCCAGTAAATTACCTTTTGGGGTATATCCAGGGCCTGACTTCCGTGTCGTAATTGACGGCTTCCTGTCCTCTTGTTAACTGTAAATTCCTGATGGAAATAGCTTCTCCATTCTCTCGCTGGTGAGCTTAATTTCTACAGCTTGTTTAATTCTGTTGTCTCTCATTTCTTCTCGCATCTCATGTTCTCTTTTTTCAAAGTCCATTGACAGTGCCTCTGTATTTTTCTTATGATCATGTTGCATTTGCTCCAGGCATTTCTGAAAATTTGAATTTTGTTCAGTTAGTCTTGCTTCAAACTCATCTTGCATAAGTTGCATTTGGTGTTGTATTGCTTGTAACGCTACTTGCTTTTCTTGCATTCGTTGTTTCATTATCGCATTCATGCTTCATTTGATCCTCTAATTCCCGAACTTTTTGCAGTGGATCGATGTCTTTAGTGGTATGTTATTGTGGTTCCACAAAAATTGCTCCTTAGTTTGATAATGGGTCCTATATGGTGTTAGGAATACCTTCAAGTAACTTCAAATCTTCTATGGTAAGTTGTCCTTTTTCCTCTCTAGCATCTGCAATTATCCCCGCTCTCTTCGGGCCAATACGTTTTATACTTTTGAGTTATTCAGCTGTAGCTGTATTGATATTCATTGGATGTGACATTCTGTAGTATTCTGCTGTACACACACCAAAATGTATTTACGCAAAATAACATGTGATACTGTAAGTTTTACAAATTCAGATCTACGTAAAAAAAAATATTTTACGTACAAAATTAACAATCCAAAAATATACGTAATTTCTCAAAATCCTAAAGTACGCGAATGAAAGTAATGTCACGTAATGATCAAAATAAATCGAGATGCAAAAGTAAAAAAAAATATCACGACAAAGTATCTTCAGAAATGTGTGAAAAAAGGGGGGTCAAGGATATATGAAATTTATCAATACACAAACATCGGAACATCTGATGTACCCTTCCGGGAAGAATAAAGGATATAAATGGTATGTCAACCCGCAAACATCAGAACATCTAATATATCCTACAAATTTCCCAAATTAAATTTTTTTTTTAAATTTGCCATTAGAAAATGTTAACAAACAGTGAGCTCGTCATACACTTCTGACACCAATTTGTGGTGCCTTACATGTACTAATAGATATATATAACTTACCCAAGAGTGTTGCTGAATACTCCTATGTTGAGAGTTATAAGGTTTCGTCTACAGCACCGAATTCCAGGCTTCTACGATCAGGGAAAACGTCTGTCAGTTTTGCTATCTATATTAACTCTGGGGAAACCCCTATAATTCGGAATTCTCTTGATTATCGAGTTTGCTTGTTTATAATCGGCATACCCCACAAATATATTTCATCGAAAAAAAAAATATATATATATATTTCATCGACTTTGTGTACTTGCACGTGCAGTCTAAAACTTCCAAGGCGTAATAATAAACTCAAAAAGAACAAAATAATTTACTTAAAATAAAAAATGTCAAAATACATATATCTCAAATTCAATTACTTGTCAAAAGCTGTATTATATAGATCATCTCCTTTTGGCGTCCTATTCTAATAATAATCATTTACAGAAAAAGTCAGCTTTTGAGTCACATAATCGAAGTTTTCCTTTTGCTAGCAGTTCATATTAAGAATGCATACATTACTTTACAAATGTACACAGAACTTTGTTTACTATTAATTAAATATTGAATTGACCATTTATTTTTCTAACTTTTTGTATACTCCTTTCCTTGATTTTTTTCAGTTTCCTTTCATTTATATTTAGATAATCTCGTGATGTTTTTTTGTCGTAAGAATCCCAGACTAAAAAAAATATTTGGAAGTCATGGTTTTCACATTTCCATCTTTTTGTGGCATTAAACATGTTGTTTGTGTTTGTTATATATATATATATTATATATATATATATATATATATAAGAGGATGTGGTATGATTGCCAATGAGACAACTCTCCACAAGAGACCAAATGACACAAACATTAACAACTATAGGTCACAGTACGGCCTTCAACAATGGGTAAAACCCATACCGCATAGTCAGATATAAAAGGCCTGAAATAACAAAATTAATGTAAAACAATCCAAACGAGAAAACTAACGGCCTGATTTATGTACAAAATCATGAACGAAGAATGTGGCGGGGTTAAACTAGTTTGAAGGCGCCAACCGTCCCCTAACCTGGGACAGTTTTGTAACAGTACAACATAAGAACAAACTATAAAAAACAGTTAAAAAGGGTTTGTTTTTCTTTTTTGCAATGTTATTGTCAGTTTAAAAAGTCGAGTTTGAATATCCCTTTTGTATCTTTCTCCTCCTTTTTATAGTTAGTAGTAAAATCAAAGGTACCAGGCTTATAATCTAATACGCCAGACGCGCGTTTCGTCTAAATAAGACTCATCAGTGAGCTCAAATCAAAATATAGCTTAATGGGGTTTTAATGCCAATTATTATACAAAAGAAATATTCTTTTTTCCAAACTTTACGATGATCGTAGAACAAATACGATATAAAAAAAAAAAAAAAACTCGGATCTTTTGCACACAAAAGTTTGACATGACCTTAAAACGTGAAAATGGGATAATAAAGAGTTGTAATTTTGGTATTTTAAATTTTATTTCTTCTTCTTTATATTTTCAAGCATATTATATTCAACTGAACCCAACATCACCACATTTTTATCGAACTGACCATTCAACAATTTGCTTTTAATGATGATCTATATCAAAATGGAATTCGTCTATCTTCAGACTATTCAGTAGTTGTTATTCACTTGTCCAAAACAACATCATACTACATTGTCTGAAAAGCTATTGAACAGTACTGAATTGACAGTTAAAATTTATAAAATTGAGAATGGAAATGGGGAATGTCTCAAAGAGACAACAACCCGACCATAGAGCAGACAACAGTAGTCCCTGGTTTCATCTTACTTTTTAATATGTTTTAATTGAGTCCTTGGATGTCATATATCCCAGATAACTTAAAATGTCTATATACTATTATCTATAATTTACCATTTATCTATCATATATCATTATTTATTTACATTTGTTTAAGTCCTAGCTTACATGCATATGTGCTTAATTAAGATATTCGAAGCATTTTATCGACCATTAACATGATCAAATTGGCATTAGCTGTCAACTTCATGTGCACAGAATTCACCCAAATTTTTCAAAATTGATTCATAACATATGAAAAAACATATATCAAAATGACAAACTTACCATAGAATATAAAAGAAAACATCGAATCTAAAAAGTATCAAAACTTATGGACTGTACGCTTTTTAATAAATCATCATTTGGCCTCGATATAATCATAAACAGATAGATATTATAAATGATACGTTCAATTAAAAAACGACAGTTTTATTTATTTGAATTAATACAATATTAAAAAAAAACCAGTCACCTGTATAAAAAATTCTAAATAAACGGTCTTGTTTTTTCACTTTTTAAGCTGATATTCTTTCCAAAAACTGAACACGCTAGCAACATGCGTAATCACAAATAATTCAAATTCAAATTCAAGATCGCATGCACATGGATACAAATGGTGTCGAGTTTATTGTTTCAAGTCACAATGAACTGTGCATTCAACATAATTCATATTGGATTTAAATATTAAAATGTTTAAAAAGCTTCGAAATGCAAATTGCATACATGTAAACTGCCATAATTTATATTAACTTCTTGCATTAACTTTAATTGTTTTTAACTGCAAACTTATTTCATTTCAGCAAACAACGAATTCTCTAAGAAGAAATTATAACCTCTGTCGTTCCTAATTTATTCTACCATGCACTGCACGAAACTACCTTCCAAATAAATTCGATGTTTCATATCTTCTCTCGTCACCCTTTCTGTGTTAACTGCAATTTCAATATCTATATTATTTTGGACCACAGATTCAGCAGCTCAGAAGGAAGTTGAGAAAATTGATCCTGTACGAATCGTTTTAATATTATTAATTTCAATGGCGATTGTAACTTCCATATTATTTATTCGTTACCGCTGAAATAGACCGTCAAATTGATAATACTAAAAGCATAATGATCAAATTGAAACCTTTCCTTTTGGGACTGTTTTCCGTGGCATATATGTAAGATCTTTCAATATGAATAACAGTACATCTAACCTGCAAATTTTATCCAAATAATGAAAATACTACCAGAGTGGTGTACGAAATTTTTAGGATTTTATTTCATTTATTTTTGTTTACATTTATCGTTATGTTTGTTAAGCGAGTATTTTACAAAATTGCTTATTATACACATTACGTTGCAACTGTTTTAGGCGTAGCAAACTCTTCGATTTTCCTGCATCACTCATTCCAGTTCTTCTATGAAGATGAAAATGATATCTCGAATTTAACGATGTCATGCATCAATGACACATTTCTTCATTTCTTATATGAAACACCAAAACCATACCTCGAACCAACAGGTGTCGAAAACTCACTATTTGCAATCCTTCTTGTCAAAGAGATTTATTCAAAGACTGAAGCTACTTATGAAACGAGAAACTCCTTACCGGGATCCTATGGAGATACACCCGATACTGTAACGACAGAACCAGAAACGAACCCGTAAATACAAAGCAGTTTTTTCAGTTGTGACAATTATATAAATTAACATTTGTACGTGCATAGCAATGTTTGTCATCAAGGATCAACTGGACAGTGAAGGGAATGGATTCGATATTGCCCAGTCAATAGTATATGCTATTGTTAAAGTAGCTATATATGCTGCCATAACTAGATGTTTTTACTACTTAGTAAAACACGGGGAAAGTTATGTCCATAAAAAAGGTTCCTCTTGGGTTTAATCATTATTTACTCTAACTAAGTGCTATTGGTTCTTTTATCTATTTCGTCTTGCAATTTATATCAAGTGTTCGGACAAATGTCGCCATTCATAGAATATATGCTTTAATGAACGTAATGAATATCATGACAACTTTTACCCAAACAGTTTTGATACTTAACTTGAAGGACTATAATAGCATAAAAGACAAACGTGGCATTGTTTCAATATGTTATACCTTTCTTTATCTATCTTTTATCAATTTGAGCTTTTGGGTATTTGACAGTTTTAATGAAGCACTTTTCATATATAAAGCAAAGTACACAGTTTAGTTCTATGGTCTTCAAACTTGGATCACAATCTGACACGTGCTTTTCCAACTCATTGTGTTTTACAGGTTTAAGTGTTTTCTCATATTTTTAGAACTGTCCAGATTTGGTTTCGTCTGTTGTAAATGTTGTCATTATGGAAACCGAAACTCCGAAAACAGGTACTTGATACCAAATGTGTTGTAAAATCGTATATAAGACACCATAATTGGTGTTAAATGAACAGGACAATTTGGTGCTTTTTTATGAATAGAAAAATTAAAAATAGTCTCTTATATTTAAGTTATTAATGTTCATCTGACTTTCAAAAGCATATTGTGATAGGATCATTCATATATTTAAATTCATTGTTCACGTCAAAAGTTTGACATATTATTTATCATCAGTTTTTTACCATGTCCAAATAATTGTAATTTAAAGAAAAATTTATTAATAAGGTGATAAGTTACTTTAAATAAATGTTTTTTTTTTTTGTTGTGTTATCATTTGGACTGTTTTTAACTGTGATTTATATGTTTCATAACGAGTGAGTATTGGATATCGCTTGTTATCATATACTTATATTTTTTACAGTATGATAATATCATTAAATTTACGTGAATTCCATATTTTCCGAAATGGTGCTTAGCGGGCTGATATGAAAAATTATCAACTGCTTCCGGCTATTATCGCATGCCTTTCCGTAACGTTATCGCATGACATTTCGGCGTTACTCGAAAAATTCTGGAAAATACATCTCAATGGTACGTTTTCAGCGAAAAACATGCAAAGTAGGGTACAAAACAAATATTAGGAAGCAGGAAAATATATTATGTAAAATGCAAAACAATTGATACAATAAATGCATTTTTCCAAGTTTCCAGCATAATTTAGCAAGTTACTTTACAAATGTTGACTTTTCCAAACAGTGTTCATTTTGTTTTGTTGATTTTTTTTTATCATGAATATAAAAATATATTATACTGTTGTTTTTATCCTCTGTTGAGGCATGTGATAAAAAGATTTCATATCGGATGTATTACATTTGGCGTCCGTCGTCCTTAAACTTTTCACTTTTTAAACTTCTACTTGAGAACCACTTAAAAGGATCAATATATTAAACTGTTATTTTTCTCAATTGTTGAAGCATATGATTAAAAGATCATAACATGTCATTTTTCATATCAGATGTATTATCAGCCCTCGGTCAATATCAGCCCTCGAGCCTTCGGCTCTTTGGCTGATATTGAACCTTGGGCTGATAATACATCTGATATAAAAAATGCCATGTAATAATCTGATAATATCAACAAGAGGTATTTATTTTCGGCGAGGTTTTTATTTCTATATAATATTTGAATTAAATAGCGAGAGTTTACATCAAGCGATATTTAATTCTCATGACTTGTTTTACCTACTTATCTTATGGTAAACCTTCCTTTTGTGTTGAACAGAAAAGTCCGCGATTCGTTGATCTCGTCTTTTGCACATACCAGTATGACGGCATATGTTCTGTTCTGGCGTCAATCCATTGAGGAAATGTACAATGTTTTGATCTTCGAAAGTCATCAATGACATAACTAAAAGCAAAAGGGAATGTCTCAATATGGTTTCATGATCATTGATACAGCTTGTAAGCCAATTGAATAAGCACATTTCTTGTATTAATTTTTCGTATACAAACGTATTAACTCTGTTTTGTGAATGGTAAGATTTGATAGACTTAGTGGACAACTACAAACTTTTGATATTGTTTATTGAAAAGTGGATTATTTTGTGTAATATGTAACTTTTGGAAATTCATCATATTCATGTGATTATTAATCATTCGGAAATATTCCTGTTAATTCTTTTATTAAAGGTATATCTATTTAATTTATCGGATTAATAAATACAACGATCAGATATCTTGTATCACAGTCATAATATTGTTAAAATAAACATTACTTTATTTGAATATATGCATCTCATAATTTTAGTATATTGTATTGAGTGATTAAATATCAAAAAGCCATTAGCTGTCAAATTCGTGTTCACCGATTTGACTCAAATTCTCATATTTGATTAAAAACATACTGAAACGAATATCTAAATTACAAAAAGTCTAAAAAAAAAAAAAAAATAACAATGCATGGACTCGATAGTATGTGTAAGCTGTTCGTGTGTATTTTTGTATAGACATCATCAAATTAACCATCGAGATGACCTCCAAAGACTGCCGACGGTCATTAAACCCGATATAAACATATATATAAATATAAATAAGTATCGACCACGTGCAATTGGAATTTTCTAGTTCTGTTTGACTTCATATTGTAGGTTAAAAAGTATGTTTATCATCGTTTTTACCTGTATAAGAATGATTTTATTTGGTGGACCGAACCACTCAACCAAAGGTTTCATCCTTGCTTAACTTTCAATGTTGACATTATTCTCCTTTTAATAGCTGAATACATGCGTAACACATCTCTAGCTAAGGGGTTAAATTGAAGGTCACATGAATGCGGATTCAATGAGGTAGAATTGTTCACTTGTGAGTGAATAATTCATCGGCGATGTTTCTTAGCTTATTTTGTCAAGATTGAACCAAATTGGCTGCTAAAAGCGAATTATTATTCAAATATTTCACTTTCATTAATGATTGATCAAAAACAAAATCATATTTCAGTTTTTTTTTATATCTCGAAGCTAATGCCCCTTTAAATATAAAAGCCTTCGAAGCCTTCATACTCAATATTTGACAGTTAAATAATTTTACTTTTATTATACTATTTGTATAACATGTATAACATAAAATGCGTTACATCTACGACCTGGTGTGTATTATTTAATTGTCTTTTAGCCAAATGTAATTAAAATATATCAAATTATGAAGTCTCCAGATTCAAATGTTGACAGTTTAGTTATTGTCACCAGTAAAGGTAATGCGAAAGATACCTTGGGAATATACAAACTCATAAGTCGGAAACGAACTGACAATGCAATGGCAAAAAAAAAAAAACAACAGAAAAACGCCATTAAGCCAAAGACTAGTATACACAACACAACATAGAAACTAAAGACTGAGCAACACGAACCCAATAAAAACAACTGGGGGTGATATCAGATTTTTGGAAGGGCAAGCTGAAACTGCTTTTCGTTCGGCACATGTTACATGTACTTCTATAAACCGGTTCATAAGTTGTATCAGGTGGTTAGGCATCACACAATAGTGTATTCGTAATTGATTTTTATCTAACCCTAACATCGTCGTTATGTTGTCTTATAAAAAGAGAGTCGAAGGATACCAAAGGGACATTCAAACTCATAAGTCGAAAATAAACGGAAAACGCCATGGCTAAAAATGAAAAAGACAAACAGACAAACAGCAGTACACAAAACACAATATAGAAAACCAAAGACCGAGCAACACGAACTTTTTTTTTACGTCTACGACCTGGTGTGTATTACTTAATTGTCTTTTAGCCAAATGTAATTAGAATATATCAAATTATGTAGTCTCCAGATTCAAATGTTGACAGTTTAGTTATTGTCATCAGTATAGGAAAGGCGAAAGATACCTTGGGAATATACAAACTCATAAGTCGAAAAAGAACTGACAATGCCATGGCAAAAACAGAAAAAAACGTCGTTAAGACAAACACTAGTATTCAAAACACAACATAGAAACTAAAGACTTAGCAACACGAACCCAATAAAAAAAACTTAGGGTGATCTCAGGTTTTTGAAAGGGAAAGCTGAAACTGCTCCACATTCAACACATGTCACATGTACTTCTATAAAATTGGTACATAAGTTGTAAAAGAGATTTCTAATAAAATGACATATGTGTGCGTAACTCGACGTACGGACCTAATGGGACTGGTTATTGCCAACCATTGAATTTGATTAAATACGTCGCTCAAGTTTAAACAAAGTATTACAAGACTTTTAAAATCAAACACTGGAATTGTGGTCCATATAAAATAATTTTATCATGACGAAAAATGAAAGAAATCTTGCATTTTTATTTATCACGTGGTTCTCTAGATTCCCGCCTATATTTTTACTAACATAAGATCACGTATAAACACACGTATCCCATACCTATCATACGATCGATTTGAGTTATCTTTCATGGTTTTGATTATGACAATCATTTTTCAATATACTTTGCCGATGTATGCCTCATTATGCTTATGTTTTCGTTATCATATGTTTTCTTTCTTTCTTTCTTTCTTTCTTTCTTTTTTTTTTCTTTCTTTATTATCTTTTTATTATATTTGTTGCCGGAAAAACATTTAGAAGGATATTTTTCTGACAATTTCAGAAATACCGAAACCAGTGTTTGTCAGAATCGGTCTCTTTATAAAAGTTGAAAATTGAGATAAAACTATCGCTTCCATTTAATTTCTAAACAAAAGTATTTTTCATTTATTATAAACTTCCCTATATAGGTTGTATTTTAGAAGATGTGCCCGATTAAGGATTGTTCTGTGTTGTTTCGTTTAACGGGAATGCTATCGGAGTCCAAATACAAAAGACATTTGCAGGCGAATATTTTTATATCCCTTTAAGTAAATTAACTTATAGCATTTTATCCATTTTATTGATAATCAATTAATGGGGGTGGGGTCACCGAATTCGTTTTACTGAATAAATCATTAACGGAAATGTGTTAGGTAAGAAACATAGAACAACATAAGATAATAAGATTTCGTTGCCAGATGCGGATCCATGATTTTGAAAGGGGGATCTAGGCAACGTTAGAAGTGCAACATAAAATATAAGTATTATTAGTATGTAGGGCCATTTATATAAGTGTTCGTTGCATATGTATTTTAAGCAGATGAATATGAACCAGACTTTGTATTATACCGCAGGAAGACATGTCACCCTACCCGGACAAATGATTCTGACTCCGGACCGACCAATCTTTGCTCTTATTCCTAAATATTGCGTGCTTGGCAGAGAGGCAGCCAATCTTCGATTTGAACCGGGCGAGGATCCAGCCCAAGACTTCCCGCACCCGAACAGTGGTGTAGCTTCCATTGACGCAATGAGGCAATCTCCTCACCAAATTGTTCACCATTAAAAAAGAGAGATAAAGAGAAAATATATACCGTGTATTTCATAGTATAGTGTATACAAAGTGACGACGGTTCAAAACGTTGACTGCTTTACTATATAAGAAGTTAGCAATATCCTTTGACTTTACGTTCCGCTATATAGATGATGTTCTTTCACTAAATAATACAAAATTTGGTGACTATGTTGAACGAATCTATCCCATCGAACTAGAGATAAAGGATACTACAGATACAGTTAAGTCTGCCTCATATTTAGAAATTGACAATGAGGGTCGGTTGAAAACAAAACTTTACGACAAAAGAGATGATTTCAGCTTCCCAATTGTGAACATTCCATTTCTATGTAGCAACATTCCAGCAGCGCCTGCATACGGAGTATATATCTCCCAATTGATACTATATTCCCGGGCTTGTATTTCCTATCATGATTTCCTTGATAGAGGATTGCTGCTCACAAGGAAGCTATTAAACCAAGAGTTCCAAATGGTGAAGTTGAAATCATCCCTTCGTAAATTTTACCGTCGTCATCACGTGTTGGTTGACCGTTATGGAATAACCGTTTCACAGATGATATCGGATATGTTCCTTATGTCGTAACAACAATACCCTTCCCTTTTCACGAATATGACCTACCGAATTAGACTATTTACCGGATTTGTAATAACATAAGCAACACGACGGGTGCCACATGTGGAGCAGGATCTGCTTACCCTTCCGGAGCACATGAGAACACCCCCGGTTTTTGGTGGGGTTATTGTTGCTTAGTCTTTAGTTTTCTATGTTGTGTCATCTGTACTATTGTTTGTCTGTTTCTCTTTTTATTTTTGGCCATGGCGTTTTCAGCTTGTTTTTGATCTATGAGTTTGACTGTCCCTCTGGTATCTTTCGTCCCTCTTTTACTCTTTATTCACTCATTTTTCATTATTAATGTCTTGAAAAAAATATACGTCAAACTTTTCTTTCATAAAATGAACAAGGTAGATGAAAATATTTTTTTTAAGGAACAGACAATGTATACCTCGCAAAAAACTGATTCAAACAAGAGGTCATAATGAAACTGACATGATGATTGATTTTTTTTACAAAGAACTTGTTACCTTAGGTGGACGTAGTTTTCAGAAGACACTTGGCATTCCTACATTTTATGTAGTACTCTTCCTACTGACATGTACCTTGGTTAATATAAGTCAGACTTTATAGTTCACCCAGTCATCATATTCTATGCATTTTGATAAAAGCTAAACGTATAAAGTTAAAGGACATACTGAGTCTTACACTTTAATATCCCCAAATCTGTACAAAATAGATATAAGAAGATGTGGTATGAGTGCAAATGAGACAACTCTCCATCCAAGTCAAAATTTAGAAATGTAAACCATTATAAATGTAAATTTTATAAATGTAAAAGCATTTTAAAGGAGGTCATACATATAATTCTGTCAATTATTTTTGTTTTGATCAGGACCTGTCTGTAATTGAATACTGAGAATTAAACCTTTACCCACCAGTTTCATTGAACTATTTTGATTTAATGCGCACTAAAAATATTATTATTTCATGATAAAATTCCACAAATCTTGATTTTTCATAGACAGGATCTTTGTGGCAGTGTGTGACCTTTCAAGAGTATGGTCACCTCCCCTCCCCTTGGGGGTGCTTCCCTAGCGTTGCGGGATGTACTAGTATATACTGTATACAAGATTATATTCAACATTATAACATGCTTAAAAGTGTCGTCCGTTTGATTGTCCGAGATGTATAAATACACAGCGACGTCCAGTAGGAGTGGGGACGTGTAATCAAATCTTATGTAGGTACTTACATTAGTTCTACATGGAACAGAACCCGGGATCCATAGGCAGCCTGTTGCAAGACAAAATGTCTGCCCCTATGTAACATGCTCTCTTTTTACAGGTACAATTGAAATTCATGCTGTTATCATGGTCGACCTAGTATACATATCTACTGTATTATTTTGATTTACCTGTCCTGAATATGCATTCAGTTTTCGGCTCTTAATGTCCGACAACAACAATCAATTAATCAATCAATCAAACGTGTTTAAAATAATTGATTTTTCTTGCATTTGTAAATGCTGAAAACTATTTTGCGATTCAGATTTTCAATTAACTGTCCACTCAGGCTTTGACTGCCAAGATTCAAATCATTTGCCTCACTAGAAATAAAATTAAAGTAACGCTACTGTCGATTGATTAATAGTTGGTTGTTTAACGTCCAGTGGCAAATATTACATTCATATTTAACGTATAGAGAGCGTGGCATTCTCTCTACAAGAGGCTTCGGATTTAACGTCCCCACTCTGACCGAACTGCGTACTTGTACATCCCGCACAGCCAAACGGATGCCCCACTTTGGCAATGGTTTAACCTGATGATCGGAACAAGACCAATAGTGACCATATTTCTATTCTCCGGTCACCCTTGAGAGGTTACTGACGAGGCGAGCACGCTACCACAAGACCAAAGAGACAGTTATGAATATGGAAGATACATATACACGTACATGTATTAATCAAATCATTTGCAACAAGAATATGTGGCCTAAAGACACCGTGCCCCTTATCATGATCATATTTCCATGTTCAGTGCACAACTTGATCCGGGTCAAACTCTAGTTTGGTATATAATTTTAAACGTTTTATACTTTGAACGGAACGGAAGAACGGATGGATGCACAGACCAGTAAGTATAATATCCCCTAGCTATCATAAGTTGGTCATTAAACTAAAATGATCAAGCTACTTAACAAAACTTCAATCAAATATTCCGTACATGGCCGTTTTTCATATGTATTTTTGCATAAGTTAAACGCCAAACATTTTAGAAAAACAATTTAAGAGCAATGACGTTAAATTACGCAAACGTTTGTCCGGACTCTTCCTAGATTAATGCATCATTATAATAGAAGAGAAGTAAAAAACATTAATTGATTTAGTAAAGTGTAATCATATTTTTTCTTGAAGATGCTTCCTCATAAATTCCATTTGATAAAATTCTACGAAAAGGTGACAAAGTACTATCAGAAAGATGCATCAGTGATCTGTATTTCTACCTCTGACAAAAGTATCTTGAAATAAAATATAGAAGTATGCTTAAAAAAAAAGAAGAAGCAAGTCGTGTATACCTTTTACTTCCGGCGTGTTTGAAACTCTTGTTTTAATCTTATAACTTATAAATCAAAAATGAGAATATCCTCTCGCTTCAAATTTCATTATTTCTATTTTTTCAAACTTAACTTTGTTTTAGTATATTGAATTTGATTTTAAAAAATTTTAAATTTTAAATGGTTATTTTATTATTTTCAATAATAAAACCTACTTTTGGTCATATCAATAATAAATTATTTTGTTTTGCGGAATAAGTAGTAATTATTCATAATCAAAAATAATTAACTCATTAAGAATTAAAAGATCTTAAGGAAATGTTCAATTTTTGCGTTTTATAAAACATATCCCGTAAATTATTTAGAAATTAGGAATAAATGACTTGGATATTAAAATACTGAAATATCGAAGACATAAGGATCAACGCAATTGCTCAGTGAATATCTAGAAACTCTCGGAAAATTGAAGCTTTATTAGTTCATATATTAAAGCATCAAGATGAATAAGGCAATGAATTAAAATTTGAATACGTAACAGAGCTAAAATTATAAAACTAGTTTATATGGATCTGTACAATGATACTAAGAGACATAGCACAAATGCTGAAATATCAAAACAAATTTTTAAAGATGAAAATTTAACTCAAAAATAATTTGTCTTATAGTCGTATAATATACTTAGATTTATTATAAAGGAGTGTTAAAATTTAGAATATTAAATAAGTTGTTCAGAGTATAATTACAATAAAATAATATACATTAAATAGGAAATGTTTAGGTAATTAATAAAAATTAATTAGAATAGCTTGATGTTACAATATTAAACTTGGCTTCATAAGCATTAAAACCAGGTAAATAGTAAATGAACTTACGCAATAGTTAGAAGATGACATATTTCAATTGTGAAATTAAGCATATCTTGGTAAAATTACATATAATACTATTATAAACTTTAAGCATGATAACAAAGGTATAAAGTTATCTAT
The DNA here is from genome assembly GCA_017311375.1 of Mytilus coruscus. Taxonomy (NCBI): domain Eukaryota; kingdom Metazoa; phylum Mollusca; class Bivalvia; order Mytilida; family Mytilidae; genus Mytilus; species Mytilus coruscus. Next base: position 10,071,230 of record CM029602.1, on the reverse strand, counting down.
GAATGACAAGTTAATATAGTTTCATCGAACTAAGTCAGTATTCAATATGTTAAAATTCGAAGAATCCAAACTTCAAAAATCAAATATCGTAATATTAAGCCTATGGAATTTAAAAGTACGTAACAAAGATTCTAATACAAATCTCACATGGCACTACGGCTCATATACTAGGAAAAGTTCATATTTTGAAATCGTAAGTTATACTCTTTGATGTCAGTAATTAAATCGTGAAATCAGGCTTAATTTCTCGAAATGAGTTTACGTCACCAAATCTAGTCAAATCAATTATGCAAAGATTTATTATATTACGTAAACTTAAAAATTCGAACTAAAGATCATAAACCTAATTTAAATATGATGGACATATCAGAAGTGAACAAAGAATTCTTTTAAAAGTATTTTATGTAATTTTAAGATCATTCTTGTAAGACATATATACTAATGAATTTAAAATGTATGAATCTAATGTTAACTGACAATAGACATTATTAAATTATATTAGTATTCATGAACAATGACATAAATTGAAATTAATAATTAAATTAACTGAAATTTGAAATTATGATGTTCTATTCATATATGTACATGAACTTCAAAGTACATACTGCAGTCCAAAGTAAGGACTACAATATCTTTCATAAAAGTCAACTTGTCAATGATGTCAATTAATGGTTCATTGACAATTAGTTATTAGTATTAGATAAGTTACATTGAGCATTAAATGATTATGTACTATGTAAGTATTAAAATACACAGATCTGAAAGTAATAACATGTTAAATTTCCATTGAGGCATGTAATGCTAGGCTTAAACTTGAGTCTGATTATTCTATCAGTTTTATGAAGTAAGATTTAGCTCTACTTAAATTCTAAAATGATCGATTTAAGCTCTATGACATCTATTCTATGATTTCGCTAATAGTGATTATATTTAAATTCGTATTATTAATGCACTTGAAATTTACGATTACTTAATTAAACTTCAGATTTAAATGGTTGTACACAATTCATTATATCGACTTACGTCAGAGTTAAAGTTATGATATTCTTGTTAGAATCCCATTAAAGACTACTTTTAGTTCAAATCATTAATATTAAGTCATACATTGTCCGTAAAGTATGTTTATAACAATGATTCAACTATGCTTCAGACATGTGATTATTAAATTCTTAGTAATAGTTGTCATGTACATTCAAAGTGAAAAATCTGTAATTTTCAAGCCATGAAATGTTATTGTAATAAGTTTGTACGATTATGTTGATCGAATTACTATTAAGTATTGACAAAAGAATTCTAGTTGAAGTATTCAGTAATGCTAGATAACACTGACATTAGTAGAATTATAAAAAGTTAGCTTAGCAGAAATTTGATTACTAGTATTACAAATTAAGATCTGACTGAAAATATACATATTAATTGAAAACTATTAGATAAATATATGCTAATGTAATACTGTTAGGCATTTTAAAAAATGATCTTTGATCTATTATCGAGCAGTGCTCCGAATAATGTTAAATTCAATAAAATAGATACTAATGTTAATCTTGAATTTCTATTCTTGATGTGTTTATAAATTTACGTATGTATTAATCTAGAACTTAATCATTTGGAATTAATTTGATATGTTATTTAGGTACATTTCAGTACGCGTTTTCCAGGACTAGTATGTGTATTGTAGTCAATGTAGTACTTATAAGTTTACGTCTTTAAATAATGTTTATTTAAGTGATATCAGATTAGGTTGATCAGCACTTCTGTAAATCTTCATTGACAAGGATTGCATATTCCATTAAGATGATCTGCTTAGTAGCATCATGTTCATAAATATAAGATACTGTACTTGATAATCAAATGTATGACTTTTAACTTGCTGCATTTGTAGAAGTTTTAATCAAAGTTTTAGATCTGTATAATTTATCGTTAAAGCATTTAACATCTTATTGATCAATTAATTCGTATCTGAATGAATATAGTATCAAATGAGAACCTTTAAAGTTGAAATTAACATGAATATATGATCATATAGACAAGGTTTAAATTGAGAATTCTGATACTATCTAATCTCAGATGATGCATGATCTACATTATCATATACAATAGAGTCTATCCACGTTTGATTGACAAAGTTTATAAATTCTAAATGAAGGCTTAAGCATCCTTGCTAGACTCGGTATATTAATTGATGAGCATAAAATTCTATTCAATTTAAACTTTAAGATAGATTCTACTATATGATTAATTAAGACTAATGTCAATTCATTAACAGTTGACTGGCACGTGTAACTTCGTATGAAGTCTTTTATAAGTGACTGGATTAACATGTCAATGTATCATTACATAAGTTTGCCAATATACGATGTTAGTTAAGCATTATTTAATTATACAAATTTCTGTAAGCTAGCATGTCCGTTAATTAAATCTAATGTATGATGGTGTCTATGAAGGTGTTATGCATAGTGATCTTAGATAGATTTACGTGTGTAGTATCGTTTAATTTCTATGTTAAAGTCGTCATTTAAGGTGAATAAGTTACTATTCAATGTCCATTAGTATGCTAAATCACCTTAATTCTTAATTTACATTAATTGAGTCAATAGGTAACGCAGACATTTCAGTATTGATAATTGATTACAAGCTTTGAAGATCTACAGTTATTGTTGAATCGTCATCAATTCTTATTACCTATTATTGAGTCAAATCAATGTGATTTGAATTATGCTTAAGTGATTTAAGATCATGAATTGAAAGTTCGTAGATGATATTGTTTGATAAGTGCATATTTTTATCAAGTTGTAAATGTCATTCTGATTTGATTAGAGTATTAAATGATACAAAGATATTTTGTCATGTTCTATTGTAAGATTCTAGAAGTATACATTTTGTATCCATTATTTAAGTACTAATTGTATCAAATTCAATGATACATCTGTTTATTATTGCACTAGTTTCTAACTCGAGTATAGCATATTTGTGCAAGATGATTACGTGTCTATAATCTTTAATATTGATTGATTCAATCTTAACTTCTATCATAGTACACGTAATAGTGTCAACTATTATTGATTAGTCCAATCGATATTGTAGATTTAAATTTGTGTAATCCAATATATTAGTTCATAATTTATTACATATCGAATATTAGTTAGACAGTTATTCAGAATAGTATAGGACTTAATAACATGTTGTGATTACATAATTTAAACGGTTGATTAGTCTTATTCGTAGACTGCTCTGAAAGTTAATTCATGATTCAGTACAAGTTAATGTTCTTCGAGACATTATGAAATTCTAAATGTATGCTTGACAATTTGTATTCAACGTTTAACTGGATCTGTTGTTCATAAACTTTCGAAAATCAAATCTAAATAGTTAAAAGTATAACGGGATGTTCAATCAGTATGAATGACTTTGAAAATTTAAATTAATGTTTAAGATTTGAAGAAATTTTCATGTAAATGAATTCAATACGTACTTCATTTAATCTCAAATAGGATAGCCAATATAGTTTAATTATAGCATCGTTAGATTACATATGATTGTCACTAATTAAGATATTAGTCATACTATCTCATTATAGCAAATCAATGATTATAAAAGTAAAAATTTTGTAACATCCTGCAAATATGTGTGTACTCAATGATTATAAATCTATGTTATGATTCCAATGTTATACTTCGAAAGCTAATATTATATCATTTTCTGTAATTAGATTTTCAATTTAAACATAATCTGTATCAGGATATTTTTAATGTAATTCTAATGTTAATGATACTAATCTTAATTTGTAATTTCATTTATATAATGTAATTAAAAAATTATGATTTACGATATAGGACTCAATTATGAATTTAGCTTTGGAATAATTGTTACATAATTGTATTTAAATTTTATTCTTTTAATCATAAAGATAAATGTTAAGTATTCGTATATTATATCGCATTCGTGTAAGTATGTTGATAATCTAATTATATAATCTTGTTTGTGTGAATCAATGATCATAATTTCGTTCATATCAATTATGTGTAGATAAAATAGCAGTTGAACTATTTAATTGATAATGTAGTTTTCACAATATCATATATGTCATTATAATATGATTACTTAAATAATTATTGATGTAAATTGTTAGCAATAGTTTGAAATATTTAAATTGAAGTAATGTATATTTATATTAAATTAACTACAATTTCGTTATAAGTATTATAATTCGATCTAAGATTATTGAAATTTAGTAAATTGTCAAATAATTATCAAATTTTAATTGCTCAAACTTCAATTACGTGAATTACAATGTTTTATCTATGATCAATGGATATAGATATTCTGTAAATTTGAAGTGATAAATTAAACGTTTAATATTCATTAATTTACATTGAATAAACTTATCAACTGACGTTTAAATGAAGAAGATTCGTATTGATAACTATATACGAGATACTTTGTAAGATATGATGTTAAAATACTATCAATTATAATGCATATATTTCAATTTCAAATTCAATTGAAAGTTTGGACACTATCTCTATAATTGTATTCAAATAAAAATTCATATTTATTATGAATGTTTTATATTATGAATCATAGCGTTAAATTACCACCTATTATTATCATTATAGTCTATTTGATAGTTTCATAATAATATCTTTTAAATTAGTTCATATTTTTAATTTGATAACATTTTTAATGAACAATTTCGTATTATTTTATAATGGTTCAAGATTTTATTCTATAAAAATTAACTGTAAATATTATACTTGTTTGTATAATTGAATTCTACATATTTACATTTAAGATTATACATTTACTATCACATTTAAACATATCATGACATTATAAAATTACTATATGATATAGATTTCTTAAATAAATTATTAACTATGCTTTATTTTAAGAATTCTTTGATACATTTAAAATATAGTTGTACTTAATAGTCAGCTTATTCATAACATATGCTTTAAATGTGAACAATTGTACTAGTTATATATACATATTCAATATATGTCTAAATTGTAGTAGTTAAAATCAAATTATGATTCTATAAATATTATGATGTATACAGTGTTACAAATAAATGTCAAAAAATATATTTCATTTATGAATATCAGAGATCTAGTTATTAGATATTAAGATATTCTGATATGCAGATGTATAGATTAATTTAAAAATATTTTATAATGGTCAATTTACATTGATAATTCAATGCATTTAAGTGTCAAATTTTATAATTTTCTTAATATTATTATTTATAGTGTAGATTTCTGTTTTACATGAATGGTGAAATAATGATTTTTTACAAATATGTTTAACTATATTAATTCATTATTTCATGTATAAGTTTGTCAATGAATGTCATGATATGCTTTACTAATTTAATCTGAACTATCTGATAATTTTGTACTAATATTAAGTATAGTTAAATGATATGATCATCATATAAGAATTATACAAATTCCACATGTATTCTATAAATAATACTGTGCAATCAAAAAGTTTCATACAATTTTATTAAGAAATCAAGAATACATACTGACATTGTATAATTGAAATAATTGTAGCAATGCTTAATAAGTCTAATAATCTTCAGACAAATGTATTAAAAAGAGAGTTTCAAGTATATAATATAAGTTTTAATATTGTAAAATTCATCTTATAACATTCATCATTTAAGAACTGGTGCTCAATCAACAATATTCTTCAAGAATTATGCTCAGAATGAGCCATTTTGTATTTTAAAACCAAACTTTGAAAGCAGAAAATGTCTGGAAGGACTTTGCTTATGCATTTGTTGTGTGAAACACAGAAAAAAATGATTAATTCTGATACAAAACAAATTTTACTTTAACCAGGAATAGATTACCTTAGCCGTATTTGACAAAACCTTTTGGAATTTTGGTTCCTTAATGCTCTTTAAATCAGAACTTTATTTGGCCTGTTTAACTTGTTTGATTCGAGCGTCACTGATGAGTCTTTATTAGAGGAAACACTTGTCTGGTGTACAAAAGTTAAATCCTAGTATCTATAATGAGTTTATATAATAGGACTTTATTTTCATATATTTTGACAACAGAGATAATTCCGGTTTTGGTTAAGGTAAATGCCAAGTTTGCTTAAATTCCGCGCTTATTGTGTTTTTTAAATGAATAATGGCAGCCATATAAAAATGGTGGCCGATGGAATTTTTGAAAAAGCGAATCAGTTTGAATTGAGACAAATGCGATTTTCTTGAGCAAATACTAATTTCTAACGGCAAATTTGACACCGGGTATCAACTTTGAATAACAAATTTACATATATATCAGTTTCCGTTGCAATCCTAGAAAACAAATGTATTTTTTTCAAAATGTTACATACTTGTTTAAAAAAATTACCTGTTCCCACATTTTTTCAAATACACACAGATTATTTTTTTGTCACTGGAAATCAAGTTGAAATTCCCTAAGGTTTTATATCTATATTTTACTTTTTGCAAAAATTCCTAGTAAAAAGAAACTAGGCATATCAAAAGTGACTCACAGAGGAATGTCATACTATTCAAATTACACACACTTGAAAATAGATCTGGATTGGAACAGTTTTAATGGTGTAAAAAATTTGACTTAGACGTACAATTTTTAATGATTCAACAAAGGTAAAAAAAGTTAAAAAAAATCGCGATCAAGTTTTTTTTAGAATTAAGCTCTATTAAACATTGTTTTAAGATTCTTAGACTCATAGTACTAAACTATCTCTCATATAAGAACGTATTTTCTAAATTAAGGGCTGCTCTTTAAATGATTACTAACTAAACTTATCATTGTATACAAAAATTGTTTAGTAATCCTCATTAAAAATTGTTAAGCTTGCCTTTATATGAATATACACTGAAATGAAATGAAAGCACCATTGCAATTTTAAGGAAACGACATCTAAAAATTGAAATTAAAAAAACCTAAGGTTTCAACTGCCTCAGGCAAAGTTGACCTTAGACGGATTTGGCTATTATTTTAGGTCTTTTTTGGTCATATAGCTCTTTAACTGTTTCGGTTCTTATGCATCATTGGCTTTCATATATTCGGCTTTGAGCGTTCCTGATGAAAGTTTATCTAGAAAAGCGCTTCGGATGCAAGGACTTTGTAACGTGTTTTTTTCTAAATAGCATACGGTTCTTGTGACAGTAACTTTCGATCGTTGCTTGAATATTTCAGCCAACATCACATCGTTTGAAAAAAGGAAACTTTTGTATAAAAAAAAAATAATATGAATAAGTTGTATAAAAATCCCGAAATCCTAAAGAGTTAACAAGATATACGCTGACATTGTGGATACATATTTGTTTGGTTCAATCAACAGGAAAACCCAAAGCCTCTTCTCTTTTTCATAAGTAGTGTTAAAATATTACTAGAGACTCAAATTAAATCCCATGTTAGAAATCAAATGAAAGTTCATGGTCATGACGTATTTGTTATTCCTCATGAGTTTTGTCATTTGTTTCGCAAACATGGATCTTTAAGGATTTTAACTAATATTTTAGTAAGGTTCCACCGGCTAAAAAAAAAAAACAACACCATATTAAGTAAATATGCAAATGATGGCAAAGGATGTGAAAAATAAATGTAAGTAGTGAGTACGATTAAGCTCTATTAGGTTTTCATTATTTTTCGTTGGGCATAAGTTTGTGCGGAAAAAAAAAACAAAAACAAACCTGTCATATCATTAAAGTTAAAAATAGTAATTCAAGAAGCAGAATCAGGATAAGTTCCAATGCGACTAACTTTCGTCTGAATACCTTACTCCATGAAGTTTTGCTGAACTATAGCAGTATATGTTTATCTATTTAATATTTATGATTGATACTTTATGTACTTAACATTGTTTTTATAAGAGTCAGTAAGAAGTGCATCTTATATGATATGTTTCAATACACTTAACCATTTTACCTACTATCAACGCAAGATGGACTATAACACAATATTACCGGCTATCGTTACTGCAGATGTAACAGATCAAAAACTGCTTTTCATGATTGCAAAATATGTTGCTTTGCAAATGTAATCGAAAACACCGACTTAAATCTGCTGCACACGGTAGCAAAAACATTTGATTCCAAAATCAATCGATATCAAATATTCCATTGTTTCCGCTGTTCTGAAAAACGGTAATAGGGTGTGAGTACATTTACATAACTCTGAAATTTATATGAAAATAAGAAGATGTGGCATGATTTTAAAAAAAAACAATTTCCAAAAAGGTCAAAAGACACATAAATGAGTTATTAGAGGTACGTTATGAAAGCATAGGGCCTGTGACAACCGTTTCGATCAAAATGCAGTATAACAACATTTAAAAAACAATTCAAGAGAAAACTAATGGCCTTAAGTATACTATGACAATGAACAAAAAACTAATATGGCAGATACTAATGATATCCACTTGTTTAGCACGGGCTTGGGGCCGGGACATCAAGAATGTGGCGATGTTTAACATGTTTGTGTACTTCTTAACCCCAGATAATGGTGGAACAATACAACATATTAACAATATAACATCAGTTGAAAAGGGCTTAGCTCATCGGGATTGGTAGTAAGCACACACAAAAAAACCCCCAAAAAATGACACTCAATGCTGATTTCAGAGTCCTCGCAGTAAATGAAAGCTAGTTTAACTGTCACACAAATGGGAGGTTTTGATAGATATAAAATCAGATTTTTTTTTTCGTAAAAAAATGCCGGTACCAAGTCAGAAATATGACAGTTTTTTAATTCGATTCGTTAGTTGATAGAGTCTAACGTTTGATTTTGTCAGTTTATATGGACTTGCCATATTGATTATACCTTGGAGTTCGGTATTTTTGCTAGTACTCTTTTTCATATCCTATTTCGTTTATAATATAAACCATTTTTACCATACTTAAATGTCAATAAGTACATTTCCAACAGGTTTAACATAAAGACGTCATGAGCAGTCTTGTCACCTTGTGTAATGCCAACTATTAAATATCGAGTGGATGTAAGACCATAAGTGTTGCTAAGAATTTAGTTCAAAATCATGGTTAGCTCCTAAAAAAAGTAGACATTATTTAAGATCTTGTCGCAATGCTTAAATGATAACTTTTTAGCAATGATTTTTTTTTAAAGAAACATAAATGTGTATCGTAATTTGCGAGTACAGTGAATAACATATTACGATCAAAATAGGGATGTGAAATCCTATTTTTTATTGCACGGATGGTATTTCAACAGACTCAGCAAAGCTTCAAAAATAATGTTTTTATCCATGGAAGGTTCGCAATAGTTTGTGGTAACGAAATTCCTGACTTCATTAATAATCAGTCATACACACTTCATTAAAATCTAAAACGTTACTTCAAATTAAACACAGGAATAACAAACGACTTTGTTAGTAAACACAACACAAGTAGGTATCAAAGGTCACCACCGCCCCTTCCCCCCGAAAGAAACAAAACAAAAAGTCGTCTTTTATGTCGAAAATCAGATTTTTCAAAGGACCATTTAATTCTGAACGAAAAAGTCTGATTGGTAAGATTGCTCGTGTAAAAGTGTAGTGTCTAGATTGGAAAACTGTCAACAGAATCATAAGGACTATTAAAAAGCGCGTCACACATCTACAACATCCAAGAGTGAGAAGACTATTTAAACCAATATTTTCACACTTTTCATATGCTTTATTACAAGCTGTAGTAATAAGTGTTTAATGGTAGGCACGAAACTAGTTAAAGGGACAGAAAGATTAGTATGGTTCAATATACAAAATCATCACATTCCTTTTTCATTCAAAATTATTATTTTATTGTTTTAGTTCAATTTTGCCAGTGTTGAGCTCAAACATGGATCTCTCATTCAAAAGGGATATTGAGTCGTCATCTGATTTCACATCGTTTAATGTGGATAAAGAAAGAGAAGTGGAAGTTCTCCATATGAAAATAGACATAGATGCAAAGAATCATGAAAAAGAAAAGGAATGCATATACAGAGAAAAAAATGGGGAAATTGAAAAACTTAAATCAGAAAACGATAATTTAAAAGAAGAGATGGGGAGCATAACCGACAAAATCAAACAGTTAGATTTGGCTAACAGTAGAAAAGATAAAGAGATTGAGGACAGAAAAAGGCGTGAAAAGGAATTAAAGAAGGACATTCAGAGATTAGAAAAAGATGCAATAGTACACAAAGAACAGAAAAAAGAAATTAAACGTCTCAAGGATGAATTAATGCAAGTTCGTCTTGACTTGCAGCAAATGAAATTGGAAAAGGACGAATTACAAGTTCTGCTTAAAACACATATTGAAGAGCAAAAGTCTCGAGACAACAAAATGATGGAGAGCTTAAAAATGCAACACAGGGAAGAATTAAAAGATCTTCGAAAAGGTTTGGAAAATGAATTTAAGGACCTTCGAAAAGGTTTGGTCAAAGAGGTTGTTGCTGGGGTTGCAGCTGCAATTACAAATCCTGGAAGTGACAGCAGACCGAATTCAAAACAGACCACAGTTTGCAAGACCACAGAATTCGATCCAAAAATTTAAGATTAATTTGAAACAGCATTTAAACAGCAATGTTAAATAATATATTTTCAAGTTTTCTTATATTCATAATTTGAAAATCACCTTACCCCAAAAAATATTAGAATAAGATGAAACAGTATTTAAACAGAATCAAAAACAATGTCTTTTTGGATTTGCTTATATTTTATATCTGTATTACAATTATATCATGGACATATTTGATTTCAAAACTACCATTGGTTTAAAATATGTTCAATCAAGGTTATATTATTTAACAATTACCTTTCCCACCATTCGATTGCCAATTTATCTATTAGGAAACGTTGATTTTAAATACGGTGAATAAATATGTAAAACATTGATTGTGTAAAAGAGAGGCGAAGGATACCAAACTCATAAGTCGAAAAAAAAACTGACACTTTTATCTTTATAAGGAAATGCCTGTACCAAGTCAGGAATATGACAGTTGTTTTTGTTTCGTTTGATATGTTTGAGCCTTTGATTTTGCCATTTGATAAGGGAATTTCTGTTTTGAATTTTCCTTGGAGTTTGGTATTTTTGTTATTTTACTTTTTCCCTACAATAAGTTATCCATTTTGTTACAAAACAGATCAATGTCAAGGCAATACATGTAATAAATCAAGAGATATTCAGTCTGATGGGAGTACGAACATGAAGACTAATATTAAGACAACAGTCGTTTATCGATGTACCAATTTCGTAAATTAATTAAGAAGATACTAATCAAGGCAACAAAAATAATTGAGAGAATGGCATGAACTCCAAAAGGAGTAGGACCGGATGTGTCTATCAGGTAAACGTCTCCTGCTATGAATCAACCGACATACGAAGTAACACTAAGCCAAAAAGTCACATTTTGGTATATGGCACCATCTGTAAAATTACAAATCAGACCACTTGTATCTAAAAATATAAGACCGCAAAAAACATTCAGCTAGTGTTTTACATTTCGGGGCCTTTTATAGCTGACTATGCGGTATGGGTTTTGCTCATTGTTGAAGGCCGTATGATGACCTATAGTTGTTAATTTCTGTGTCATTTGGTCTCTTTTGGATTTGTCTCATTGACAATCATACCACATCTTCTTAATTTTATATAGCTAGTGCGTTGGGACTCCAATACATCGTATCGGTCAACCAATTCTTGCAGGTGACCATAAAACTTGTCTAGTGTCCATTTCAGTCGTTCTTCTTCGTAGCTTTGCTGGAGGAGTTTCGGTTGAAGGACCACACAATATTGTTTATAAAGTCCGTGTAGTTGGAACATTCATGAGCGTAACGTATTAGCTAGTACATTGTATTTATAAATACCATGCGATGGGAGCAGATGATATAATATAGCTGAGAAATGGAAAAATTGACAACTGGAAAGTTGAAAACATCACGTTAGTCATAGCTTTTAGTTGGAAGTTGTCCATCTGTGTCAATATCGAGGAAAGGATAAAGATATGAAGCCTAAATTCTCCTTTCTGATGTATCCTTTATCTTAGATATACTGGGATATATTAGATGAAAGCACTCATTGAAGTGTGGATTATTGAGTGACAGAACATCATCATTAAGATATATGAAACTGAAATTTAAAATTTTGAAAAACAATGAAAAGTTTGTTTTATTTTGTCTCCCAGAAAGTTCTGTATGAATCTTGATTCACATGAGTACACATACAAGCCGGCCAGAAGTGACGCACAATTAATACTATAAGAATACCGATTGTCTGCTAAAATATAAATCCATCAAACTCAACAAATATGTTGTCAATTAAAAAGGTCGGGTTATTTGATATCATCTTCGTTGTGTTTTTTGTGGGAATCAGTGTGGTTCTTCACAAAGTAAGAATATAAAAAGCAGCATTTATTTCCTTGTATAAATTGTATAAATTTAAAATAAAAAACACCAGGATATGACATAATAGACTTAAATGGATTTATTGTATATTTATCAAGTATAGACTGAAAGAAAATACCTTGTCAAGTTATTTGGTCAGTTTCTCAATAAAGAGATCTTTTCGGTCTTTTGTAATGTGACATGGAATTAAACGTCCGACGTCACTATTTTCAATTCATTTATTCATTAAGTATTCCATAGGCTTCATATTAATTTCAAACATCATTAATGGTAGTTGTCGCCTAAAGTTTGCGTTATTAAGTAGATATGCGAAGTTCTTTGCTGTCTTTTAAATGCAAAAAATGCAAAATATCTACCTTACTTTTCTTTATGGGTACTTTAAAACAGTGTCATTATCAACTTCAAAATGACTTTTCAAATTTGCGATAGGAATATAACACAAAAATCTCAAACACAGATACGATCATACCGTCAATAATGTATTAAGAAGTCATTCATGGGACGATTCAAAAGTGACCGCTCAAGAGAGGTGACTCTTTTAAAGAGGTTCCGGAAAACTTCGATTCCAACACCGCTCGTATACGGGATCGAGGCAAATTGTTTAAGTATTTTAAATCGGTAGAGCTATCTTTCTTGTGAGCAGTAAAATAAAAAAAAAAAAACAGGTGAAATACGGCGGTGTAAATAAAAGACTCATCAGTGACGCTCACCTCAAAAAAGATAAAAAGAGTCAAAAAAAAGTAAGAAGTTGAAGAGAATTGAGGACCAAAAAAATCGAAATATGTTTATATTCGTAGAGAACTAGGTTGGTGATATGGTTTTCAATGGAAACTAAAAGGAGTGTAACAAGAGGAATGCGATCTCTGTTTCGAACGGGTTGAGTTTCTCAGTTTAACTTCGAGTACTGAACACATATCTTTGTCGTCATGATTATAATGGTAGTTAAAGACTTGAAGAGGACCGTTGTTTAAAGTTGAAATGAAGATTTTGGGCAAAAATTACTAGTAGGTGATCGCTGACCGCGTTAAACAAGTAACCACTGGAAAAATTTAATTTAAATAGAAAAAACGTTTGAGCGGGTCTGAAAGTGACTGTTAGAAGCAGGCATTTTTTGCTTTCGTGTTTTACTTTGGTACATATGCCCGTTGCCGAATTCTTAATTTTTGCCATTATGAGAAATCAAGGTAAAAAGCAAATTATCGATCTTTTGTGATCATTCAACTATTAAATTTGATGTTTTAGAATAATTAAGTAGCTGAGAAAAGAGAGGCGAAAGATACCAAAGGGACATTCAAACTCATCAGTCGAAAATAAACTGACAACGCCATGGCTAAAAAGAAAAAGATCAACAGACAAACAATGCTCCGGAGGGGCAAGCAGATCCTGCTCCACATGTGGCACCCGTCGTGTTTCTCATGTTAGTACATACCCGGTAATAAGTATAATTCGGTAGGTCAAATTCGGGAAAAAGGGACGGGATTGTAGTTACGACATTTTGAACATATCGGCTTTCATCTGTGAAATGAATATTCCATAACGGTCAACCAACTCGTGATGGCGTCCGTAAAATTTACGAAATTTATGAACACAGTTAAGCGTTTTAGCTTTTATATTCATTCTACTGTACAAGGCAAAGAAAATGACATTACTTATGTTGCATCGAACCCAAATATAGCATACAAAGCATGCTAGTAGTCAAGAAGTCCACAACATGACACCATAAATTTGATTTATATACAAACGGTGGAAGAACTTTTTAAACATTCTTTCAACAGAGAACAAATTTCAACAACTTAATTTAAGCATACATGTATGAAACAAATATCAACATACACAGGAGTTTAATTTTGCTATTTTAGCTCATCTGTCATGAAGAGTCAAATATGTCGCGTTAATAACTTTTTAATGAAATATAATAATAATATAAAAATAAGGAGATGTGGTATGATTGCCAATGAGACAACTATCCATCAAAATTCAAATGAAGTTTATGTTAGCAATTATAAGCAATCGTAGGCCTTCAACAATGAGGAAAACCCATACTGTAAAGTCGGCTATAAAAGGCCTCGACATGAAAAATATGAAATAATTCAATTGAGAAAACTAAAGGCATATTTTGGAAGAGACAATTAACAATACATTAACATACAATATGTAGGTCCTTTAATAAGTCACTCGGCATAACCGAACGAATGCCCCACATGAACAAGGGTTTAACAGTCAGTCCAAAGAAGATCAAGAGTGACCTAATGTCTATTCCCCAGTCAACCTTGGGGTGATATGTGAAGTGGATAGGGGATTTAAAAGTTTACAGCCAGATTCATGTTTGCAGACACATTTATGATTATGAGAATTTTACTCATTAGCCGTGTTTGGAAATTTACCAATATACAACTGGAACAAAGATTTAAATAAAACAATTACACACATGGGCCAGTAGGGTATCATACATAGGTCACAAGGTCAGGTTTAAAAGTGCCTCAGGTCACTTTAAACGATCTGTTCTAAATTGTCACAGGTCCTTTAAATGAGAAGTCAGGTTTTGTCACCCCCCAACCCTCCGAACCACTACCCCCCTCCTCACAAAGGTTGCAGGTTGGAATTTGCCATATTCTGTTATAGAAAATTCCTCCTTCAAAGGAGCACTTCGCACAATGTCGATTAAAATTTTTAAATCTAAAAATACTAGGTACGCCTCGTGGGATGAGTGTTGATTACTATCAAAGACCCTCACGTTTGCTAGGCGGAATGCCTTTGATTATACGAGTTAGTAGTCCGTGTAGAGCAAAGCATAGCTTCCTGGTTATATATTCTATAGTGTAGCAAACATCCGTACATTTACACTTGCAACCACAAGCACAAATAAAGCTACTAGGATCCAATATAAAGTTTGTGTCAAGTGTGATGTTACTGTGAATACATTTCATGCACACATCAATACTATATCTACAATTATATAATTCGTGCAGGTAAGGTGTACGGATATCGTGCAGTGCGGGACATTCCAGAAGGAAATGATAGATTGTTTCTGGCTTCCCTTGCACAATAGGCATGTTGGATCTACTGTATTCTGGTTGAAAGCGGCAATGTTAGATCGATACATACATAGTCTTCATAGTTGGCCACATGCTCAACAGCCCAGGCTTTAAAATTACTATCGGGCCTGTAAGAATTTCTACTATAGGGCAATAAAATCTATACAAAACTAAAAAAAAGATAGCATCTGGCCTGTGACTGCATAATTTTATCGTGATCACTGCATATTGTCCGGTATGCATGTACATGATCTAGGGACATCTGACTGTAAGCATTGTATAAATTTTATACTGTATCTGTACTAAAAGCATCAACTGCTGATGATTTTCCTATTTTCGTTTAGATCTAATAAGAATTTTTTAACATTTTTTTTTCGGTATTGCCTATTATTTTGAAACTATAGTTGATAGCGAACATATCTGTAATCTTAGATACATTGTTTGTTGTTGTTATTGGCTTTGAACTAGCTTTCAGTAACTGCGAGTTATCTCAGGTCGTTAGTTTTTTATTTGTGATTTGTATCGATCTGATGAGTTAATCCCTTTTTAACGTATTTTTGTAGTGTGTTTTTATATTTAACTGTTATACCACTGTCCCAGGTTAAAGGATGTGTTTGCCGTCAGCAACTTTCTGTATGTACTGTCCCACGTCATGAGCATATGATTTTAAAAGTGGTTTTCGTTTGTTGATGTATATCATATTTGTTTTTCGTTTATTGTTTTGTTCATAAATCAGGCCGTTAGTTTACTCGTTTGAATTGTTTTAAATTTGTCATTTGAGGCCCTTTTACAGCTTGCTGTGTGGTACAGGATTTTTACTCATTGTTGAAGGCCGTACGGTGACCTATAGTTTTTAACTTCTAAGCCATTTGGTCTCTGGTGGAGATTTGTCTCCTTAGAAATTTCCTACATTTTCTTATTTTGTTTTGGAGAAAAACAGCAAACATTATTACAAGTCATGATCTACAAATAAGTCGAATTTCCGAAATGGTATTTAGCCATTTTGTGTCATTGCCTTGAAAACTATGATATGTAAATAAATCATTTTATAGATCATACATAAACAACTGTCTTGAAAATATTGTAAAGACAACTGGGAGTTGTATACTCCATATGCAGGAGCTGCTGAAAAGTTACTACATATAAAAAGTTCACAACTGGAAAGCTAAAATCTTCTTTTCCTCGTAATGTTTTGCACTCAAACGACTTTCATTGTCAATTTCTAAATGTAAGTCAAGATATGAGGCAGATTTAATTGTATCCCTGGTATCCTTTATTTCAAGTTCGATTGCATTGATGCGTTGAATATAGTTACCAAATTTCTTATTATATAGTGATAGGACAACGTTTATAGCGGAACGTGAAGTTAAAGGATAATGCTAGCTTCCTTTATTTTTCTCTGAGGAAGCTCCTGTATGAAGTCCTCTTCATATGAATTAAGGAACAAGTGGCAAGATGGTTCCCATAGGAATGCCGATTGTTTGTTGGGAAAAGCGTCATCTAAACGTTATAAATACGTGTATGTGGTCAACGAAGAAATCGAGCATTGTTATAACGTCGTCAGTTGTAGTGGGTGTTTTGTTTGAATCAAAGTAGTGTCTTACATAAAATGATTTATCCGTTCCTAAAACCTTTAATTTGTTTTTAAGTTTGGAATGGGAAATACTTGTGTCAATGGTAGAACAAAATCAATTGTGTTCAAACTATTGCAAGAGGAATACCATCACATAAAACAGCCATCCATCCGTTAGTATCTACATCTGATTCACAACACCTCTAAAGTATGTAGTTTCAAAATAACCCTGAATCCCTGCTTTTATTGTTGATAACATTGATGTTAAAAGTTTGAAAAGAGGTTTCGTGGAGCATCTGGCAGAAATTCCGGCTATATAACGTTGTTTGTAAGGACACTTATGTAATTTACGTATTCAAAAAAGAGATAGAAGATCTAGTTCTTCCTCTTTGGTTGAAATTCCTAAAGAACATAGAACTGACTTCTGGGTATCCAGGATTTCTTTTTTGATAAGTGTCGTCGAGGTATATGCTAAATTTCCAAGTGAATCGTCAATACCTAATTTTGTCCATCTAGCAGTTTATATAGTGTGATTTACACACAAACACGATGATATTTTGATGCTTTATCTGCGGTTATAACATCACATTTGTCATGGAGATGTCACAGGTGCTTAGCAATATTTGAAGATCGATGTAGCATGAGTTTACATGTTTTTTTATTTTTATTTTTATCACTAAACGCACAACCGTAACCAATTCGTAAGACTATCTACGTCTATTTTTCGTGTTTGGCCCGTTGTCTGGCATAATCCTCGACTGAATTCATTAGTATTTTAAAGTTGTAATCCCAATTGATGGATTTAAGTTCAGGACATTTCGGGCCTTTATATAACACATTTCGCGGAGAAATATTATTGCTAAAGTTTAGGTCACCAGTAATATATGACCAGTCGGATTATATATGGAAAGGTAACTAGCAAAGGTGCAGTCAGAAGGTTAAGACTTGAAGTTGTCAACATTGAGATCCTAAAATACGTGTTTGAAATTGAAAACCTTAGTCGCAATTGGTTTAACATAAGTATAAGAGATGATAGGTACAAACTGATACGTAAAGGAGGAAGCATTTTCGATCGAACTGATTCATGATGAAGAATATGCTTAAATTAATGGCATCGAAATTTTTGTTAGTAAAGCAACATTTAAGACTGGATCTGTTCTCCGTTTCATCTTGTCCAATGCCAACAAGTCTGAAAAGTCTGTGACGGGCTTTTCCGAGCTGATAGGCATAATTTTGTGTTGGTTTAAATTGCATAAGACTGTCTGATATCATTAATAATTCATTTGAATGTTATGTTGCATATTTGAACTGGTCTCTATAACTTTGCTGTATTCCATGAGTAAACCACCAAAACGGCCTCGATTTTAGAGGAGCCCAATAGATATATACGTATTGGTCCTATATTTGAGATAGTTCTGACTTAAGCATAATTGTAAAGTATGTCACAGTATATCTATAATTGTTGACGCCGAAACATATCTTTATAAGACAGTAGCTCATAATAATTTGTATCCAAAACTGAAAAAAAAAATCATTGTTAGTCAAATATTTCAAAAATTACTGTGTATGACGTCACAGGAATATGAGAGTTAGTTTTATTATGTCATCCCATTCCATATGTTTATTTTTCCTTCGCTTTGGAAAGACTAAATAATCGTTTTTTTTACAGTTTTAATTCTTTCACATTTTATAATTTCTCATACAGTTTCTTATCCTACCTTTCATTTTAGAAAGTGAGATCAAGATCTATAAATATAAAAAAAGATTAAACGGGATCAATAGGATCAATATGAATTTGCTTTTTAAAAACTAAGTGTTAGATATTGCTTAAGATAATTATTAAGTACATTTAATACAGTTAAAAGAACAAAATACGCTTGACTATTATTTAAAATCTAAATCCATCGTGTCCTTCAATGAATGAAATTGATAATCTGATAGCTTTTTATCGAATTACTAATTATGGGTTGTCATAATCATAAAATATCATTGCATCAAACTCAACAAATATGTGGTCGATCAAAAAGTCAGGCATTTTGATGTTATCATCTTCTTTGTTTTTGTTGTGGGAATCAATGTGGTTCTTCACAAAGTATTTTTCATGTTATATAATAAGTAATCATAGTATTCATTTTTTGTAAAAGTACGAAGTTAAAAATACCAGGTTATGACTTAACAGGTTTAAATGGGTTTAATTGTATATTTATCAAGTAAATATCATGTCAAGTTATTTTATCAGATTCTTAATAAATAGATCTTAAGGGCCTTTTGTATTTTGTGATAATTGGAATTTAACATTGGACGTCAAGATTTCTAATGCATTTAAAGTAGTCCATACATTTCGTATTAATCTCTTGATTAAGGTTTTTATTTTCTATGAATACAAAGGGATGTGTTGAATATTTATACCGTTAGTATACTTGTTGCAGGATGGTTGGAAATAAATGTATCTTTTTTCTACAAAATCAAATTTTAAGTAATATTTTCAATACAAATTAGTTTTTCTCGAGCTTTATAACTTTAAAGATGCAAGTGTAATGTCATACTGATGATTCATTTAACACTACAATTATCTACTCCGTGTGCAGAAAATATTGCGTGATTTATTTTGTTAAAATTTAAAAGCATATATTAGTATTATCATTATTAAGAATTGAAATTCAATTGAAATACAGCATTCATCGGATAATAAAAAGTAAAATAACGAAAATACCGAACTTCAAGGAAAATTCAAAACGGAATGTCACTCATCAAATGGCAAAATCAAAAGCTCAAACACATCAAACGAATGGGAAACAACTGCCTTATTCCTGACTTGATACATACATTTCCTTTTGTAGAAAATGGTGGGTTAATAACTGTTTTGCTTCCGCAAGTTTAACATTATAAATATCAATAGACGGTTTTGGGAAATGTGTATAATTTCCTTTCCTTTATCATGTTTATCTCATATTTCTTTGCTAGTATGCAATTACAATACACCCTAATTAAATTAAAAGCATTTATCATTTTAATTTCATATTTGAAACATTTTTAGACCAATTTATTTCCGCAACAGATTCTGGAGTATTCATTTATACTGTTAGTGGTTTGATAGTTCTTGAGTGTAAACAAATACCTGATATATCAGGTTTTATAATGAAGTCCGCAAGATGCGCCATTTATCCATATGATATCTTTCGTGCTGCGCTTACATAGATCAGCATTCATAAAATAAACCATGTGACCTTATACATGTCATAGGAACTAAATCTGTTACTAGCATTGTCGTTAAACTTTCCAACATTTGATATTAACCATTGAAGCTTTAAAATTCCAAATTAAATATCGATTTATTTATCGAGGAATATATCTGAATCTATCAAGCCGATGTTAACAAAAAAATCGCTCAAGGGAGAGAAGAACAGATTTACATCAGACATTTAAAATCATAGCATGTGGCAATACACACTCCAAATAAAACCAGAAGTAGTAGTTCTTTTATGAAGAAGGGTTCTATATTTACCCATGGTGTACACGTGTATAGAAAAAAACAAACAAAACAAACAATCTACATGATATTTCCTTTTCTTGGTAATTTTGTTGTTCATTATTAATATTATAGCTTGTCTTTGTCCCTAGCTTCGGTAGAGTAATTTTCTGGCTTTTAACAAAATGGTAACTAATTTTTATTATCAATGTGTGGTTGGTTTGATCTCAGATTTTCATTGATAAATATTCCATAATTATGTCAAAATGTCTAGGTTTCCTGTGAATTTCTTTTTGTGACGTCACGAAAAATGCGATCATGTCTGATGATGTGCCGAGGGTATCAGTGGTCAGCGCTTCTGTGTTGACATGAATTATCAATGATATGGTCATTAGTATAAATTAACTGTTAACAAAACTTAGAATTTTTCTAGATACTAAGGATTTTCTAGTGAAGAAAACCTCCACCTGCAGTAGACCTGACAATGGTGTTTCCAACAATTTATTCCTTTACCCTTAATATGTCTCACAACTGTTTGTTTACCATTCTCCTGCATTAACTGAAAAAAAGAGGAAGATGATAAAAGGGAAGTAACTCTAGTTTGTTTTATTATGATCAATAGTTGGTTAGATGCACTGTACATGAAGGACAGTAATAAAGTGCATCCAAAAATATTATGTAACAACATTCATGTAAAGAGGTCATTGTCAGCATATAATGCAATTATATCTCCCCCTATATTTCATAAGCTTGACCAATTTGTGACCCAACAAAAATTCCAAATTTTCTTTGTTTATACTTCTCTCTTATGTAGTGTAATACGATATGCACATAGATACTGACCAAAAATGAATTGCAGGCAGTAATTTAATAAGCTTCTTTAAAAAAACTAATGGAAAAAACGAGTAACAGAGAAAAGATCCTTTCTTAAACTTTCCTTTACCAACAAAGGTCTCGATGCCATCAACTTGGGCAATATCCTTCATCATAAATCAGTTCACTTGAATATACCTCTCTATTTCAAAGATCAGTCTGTACCTATCATTTCTCATACCTATACCAAACCAATTGCAACTAAAATTTTCAATTACAAACACGTGTTGCAGGATCTCAATACTGACGACTTCAAGTCTAAACCTCCTGATTGCACCTGTGCTAGTTCCCCATTCATATATAATCCGGCTGGCCACGGTATTACCGGTGACCTAAACATTGTCAATAACACTTCTCTGCGAAATGTGTTATCCAAAGGCCCGAAACATTAAGCCTAAATCCATCAATTGGAAACACAACTTCAAAATACTGATGAATTCAGTCGCGGATTATGCCAGGCAATGGGTTAAACGCGAGAAAGAAGACGTAGATACTCTTTCCGAATGGATTAAGGCTGTGAGGTTGTTGATACAAATCAGAATTAAGAAACTGAATGGGTCTATTATACCCATGCCACATCAATCTTTAAAAACCCAAATGTTTCAAAACACTTGTCTTACCTCCATGACAAATATGTTGTTGTCCCCGCAGATAAAGCCCAAAAACAACATCGTTTTTGTGTGTAAATCACATTACATAAACTGCTTGGTAAAGGAATTAGGTATTGACAATTCACTGGGAAACTCAACATATACCCCCACAAAATTTACTAAAGAGGAAATCCTGGATAATCATAGGTCTGTTCTATGTTCCTTTGGAATATCAACCAAAGATGAAGAACTTGATCTTCCATCAGCAATCAAAGCTGGGCTTTAAAGTTATTGCGAAACTACCTATTCTAGAGGTGGCGTGAATCAGATGTGGATACTAAAAATTCAAAAGATCTTTTAGAGTACAGACTCTTTCATCTTGCAATAGTATTAAAACATTTGATTTTTCTACACTTTACACAAGTATTCCCCATTCCAAACTAAAAGACAAATTGAAAGAGTTGATCCTGCTTTGTTTCATATAAAAAGAATGGCCAACGTAGATACAAGTATCTTGTCTCAGAGAGTTATAAATAGTACTTTGTAAAAAATCACTCTGATTCAAACAAAAAAATCTCTGAAACTGACATTATCAGGATGCTAGTTTTCTAGATTGACAACATATTTGTTACATTTGGAGGACGTGTTTTTCAATAAACAATCGGCATTCCCATGGGAACAAACTGTGCCCCTCTTCTTGCCGACTTGTTCCTTTATTCATTTGAGGCTGACTTCACACAGGAACTTCTTAGGAAGAAAGGAAAGAAGTTAACAGTATCCTTTAACTTCTCTCACTAAATAATTCAAAACTTGGTGACTAAGTTGAACGCAGCTATCCCATCGAACTTGAGATAAAAGATACAACAGATGCAGTTAAGTCTGCCTCATATCTTGACTTACATCTAGAAATTGACAATGAGGGTCGGTTGAAACAAAACTTTACGACAAAAGAGATGATTTCAGCTTTTCAATTGTGAACTTTCCATTTCTATGTAGCAACATTCCAGCAGCGCCTGCATACGGAGTATATTTCTCCAAGTTGATACGATATTCCCGGGCTTGTGTTTCCTATCATGATTTCCTTGATAGAGGGTTGCTGCTCACAAGGAAGCTATTAAACCAAGAGTTCCAAGTGGTGAAGTTGAAATCATCCCTTCGTAAATTTTACGGATGTCATCACGAGTTGGTTGACCGTTATGGAATATCCGTTTCACAGATGATAGCGGATATGTTTCTAATGTCATAACTACAATCCCGTTCCCTTTTCCCGAATGTACCCTACCAAAGTAGACTTATATCCGGGTTTGTACTACCATGAGCAACACGACAGGTGCCTTTCCTTTATACATATATGTTTGTCTGATCGTCACAGGTGGTGGTTGGCCAGTATCCGATTATCCTTGTTGATGGTAATCCTGATCGATCCCACCAGGTCAGGTACTCCTACTTTTATTTCTACAATCTCTTGCAAAATGTCCTAGTTTACCACAGCTAAAGCAGTTTGTGTCTCTGTTTCCGCCTCCCATGTTGTTCACAGGTGAATTCGAGAACTGTTGAGGTGAGTTTGATCTGTTTCTAGTCACAATTTTCCAGATCTCTGTAACCATGGTTCTAGTCTCTTCTAACCCGTCTTCTGTCTTTTTCAACCGTTAATTCAAATGTTCAATGGCTGTGTTATTCTCTCGATCGGCAAATTTCACATTTCTTATGGAGAGCTCTGATTTTGCTAGAATTTCTTCTTGATCATTATTAAATGTAACCCTTTTCAGCTCAAATTTTTAAGCTCAAAGAATAATCCTTTGGTTTGTAATAGCGCTTTTCACATACTGCATCGCCTCATCCAATATATTTGGATTCTTGTCCATCGCTGTGAGAGCGGTTTTTGGTCTATACATCCTTTCAGGAAAGCATCTATGGCCACACTTTCTACAAATTTTTCTTGTGTATCAGGATACCAATCAGTTGCCATTTCTTGTGTTCTTTCTGTGTATTCTTCAAGTGCCGCATCCTGGTCCTGTTTCAAGTCCAGTCCTGCAACTGTCTTCTTATTACACGAGGTAGGTTCGGTCTTCCAAAACGTTCATTAAATTTGCTGCAGTGTTTTTCTTAATCTTCATGAACTCCTTTAGTATCAACTTCACAAATAATACATGATGGTCTTGATGTATAGATTCTGCGTACTGACGTTATTTATCATCTTAACAACGTGTTATATTGTTCTTTTATTTGTCTTTGTTCATCTATTAATATTACTTTTACTATTTGGTCTGTTTTCTGTGATATCCATTTGACGTGGCTCGGTACTTTTACATCCCGTCAATGTGTTTGTATTATCTTTCATTTTTGCTGGTGTGTTTTGTATGTGTGACTTTTTGTGTTTCTTTGGTTCATATGACGTGACTCTGTACTTTTAAAGATCCAGTCATTATGTTGTTGTTCTATTATATGTCATTATGTTATTGTTCTATTATAAATTTGAAAATACTTTGAACGACAAACGACAAAATTATTTTACTCACGTAGTGGTATTAACCATATGTGGATTCTTAAAAATTCTAAAGAACTTCTGGATAATTTTAAATCTCTGTCTGTTTCTGAAATTAGTTCTAACTTTTGAGTTTTTAACACTGTATACCACCATTCCCCATGTGAAATTATATTTTTTTTGAAAATACTTTGAACGACAAAATTTCGTCCTATGTGACGTTTACATTTTCTGACGTCAGACAGGCGAAGCAATGAATGTGGTTTTTAAATTTTATAGATGCCTTTTGTGCTTTTTTGTTAAATATTTGTTTGTTTTGAGATTGTGACACAGTGATGACTGCTGTACCCATATTGTGACTATTTTACCTATTCTGTCTGTTTTGTTCACGCATCGTTGTAATAGCATAAACAGTACCAATTTTTCTGCACCAGATGCGCATTTCGACAATCAATGTCTCTTCAGTGATGCTCGAGGTTAAAATATTTGAAAATCCAAAGCTTATTAAAAAAGATGAAGAGCTATAAGCCAAAAAGGACAAAAAAGTATAGTCAAAACCGGGTAAGGAATCAGAGCTTTGCATGAGGGAGATACATTCCTTAATTTTAAATAATTTCAAACATTTTGTAACAGGAAATAAGATAACGGAATTTGATGCGACTGTCATACAAGTGAGAGGTTTAGCGCTATAAAACCAGGTTCTATCCACCATTTTCTACATTTGAAAATGCCTGTTCCAAGTCAGGAATATGACAGTTGTTGTCCATTCGTTTGATGTGTTTTATCATTTGATTTTGCCATTTGATTAGGGACTTTCAGTTTTGAATTTTCCTCGGAGTTCAGTATTTTTGTGATTTTACTTTCAAGTGTTCACGCTGTAAAATTTCAGTGCCTTGTCCCTCAAACTATTAATTTATCCGACATGTGTTGTGTTGTCCTTTTACATCCGTTGGCAATGTGACTGGACAGTAGAAAATAAGGTCGTCAATCTGTTTTTCCATCATAGGTTGCCATCTTTCGAGCAGATGGTCCTTCAGCTCTCTTTTTATTCCTGTCCAGTAAACAACCTTTTGGGGTATATCCAGGGCCTGACTTCAGTGTCGTAATTGACGGTTTCCTGTCCTCTTGTTCACCGTAAATTCTTGATGGAAATAGCTTTTCCATTCTCTCGGTGGTGAGCTTAATTTCTTCAGCTTGTTTAATTCTGTTGTCTCTCATTTCTTCTCGCATCTCATGTTCTCTTTTTCAAAGTCCATTGACAGTGCCTCTGTAGTTTCCTTATGATCATGTTGCATTTGCTCCAGGCATTTCTGAAAATTTGAATTTTGTTCAGTTAGTCTTGCTTCAAACTCATCTTGCATAAGTTGCATTTGGTGTTGTATTGCTTGTAACACTACTTGCTTTTCTTGCATTTGTTGTTTCATTATCGCATTCATGCTTCATTTGATCCTCTAATTCACGAACTTTTTGCAGTGGATCGATGTCTTTAGTGGTATGTTATTGTGGTTCCACAAAAAATGCTCCTTAGTTTACTAATGGGTCCTATATGGTGTTAGGAATACCTTCAAGTAACTTCAAATATTCTACTGTAAGTTGTCCTTTTTCCTCTCTAGCATCTGCAATTATCCCCGCTCTCTTCGGGCCAATACGTTTTATACTCTTGAGTTATTCAGCTGTAGCTGTGTTGATATTCATTGGATGTGACATTCTGTAGTATTCTGTTGTACACACATCAAAATGTATTTACGCAAAATAACACGTGATACTGTAAGTTTTACAAATTCAGATCTACGTAAAAAGAAATATTGTACGTACAAAATTAACAATCCATAAATATACGTATTTTCTCAAAATCCTAAAGTACGGGAATGAAAGTAATGTCACGTAATGATCAAAATAAATCGAGATGCAAAAAACGTATACGCTTTCTGAAAATCATGAAATACGTACTACGAATAAAAAATGTCAAGTAAAAAAAAAAAAATATCACGACAAAGTATCTTCAGAAATGTGTGAAAAAAGGGGGGTCAAGGATATATGAAATTTATCAATACACAAACATCGGAACATCTGATGTACCCTTCCGTGAAGAATAAAGGATATAAATGGTATGTCAACCCGCAAACATCAGAACATCTGATGTATCCTACAAGGGATAAATAAGGATATATATCTATATAAACTATATCAAAACGGAATCATCAGAACGTCTGATGTATCATATCAGGATATAGAAAAAATGGGGCGGGGGAATAGATGATGTCACTTGACTACTGAAAACAGCAAAAAATATTTTAAATAGAACGTATGATCTCTACATACAGTACAAAGTGAATAATACTACTCACTTTTTATCATAAATCTCTCAAAATACAAGAGAAAACCATATTTTCTCTTTTCCCAAATTCAAAATTTTTAAAATTTGCCGCCAGATAATATAACTTACCCAATCGTGTTGCTGAATACTCCTATATTGAGAGTTATAAGGTTTCGTCTACAGCACAGAATTCTAGGCTCCTACGATCAGGGAACACGTCTGTCAGTTTGGCTGTCTATATTAACTCTGGGGAAACCCCGATAATTCGGAACTCTCTTGATTATCGAGTTTGCTTGTTTATAATCGGCGTTCCCCACAAATATATTTCATCGACTTTGTGTACTTGCAAGTGCAGTCTAAAACTTCCAAGGCGTAATAATAAACTCAAAAAGAACAAAATATTTTACTTGAAATAAAAAATGTCAAAATACATATATCTCAAGTTCAATTACTTGTCAAAAGCTGTATTATATAGATCATCTCCTTTTGGCGTCCTATTCTAATAAATAATAATTTACAGAAAAAGTCAGCTTTTGAGTCACATAATCGAACTTCTCCTTATGCTAGCAGTTCATATTAAGAATGCATACATTACTTTACAAATGTACACAGAACTTTGTTTAATATTGTTTAATATTGAATTGACCATTTATTTTTCTAACTTTTGTATACTCCTTTCCTTGATTTCTTTCAGTTTCCTTTCATTTATATTTAGATAATCTCGTGATGTTTTTTTGTCGCAAGAATCCTAGACTAAAAAAATATTTGGAAGTCATGGTTTTCACATTTACATCTTTTTGTGGCATTATACATGTTGTTTGTGTTTGTTATATATATAAATAAGAAGATGTGGTATGATTGCCAATGAGACAACTCTCCACAAGAGACCAAATGACACAAACATTAACAACTATAGGTCACCGTACGGCCTTCAACAAAGGGTAAAACCCATACCGCATAGTCAGATATAAAAGGCCTGAAATAACAAAATTGATGTAAAACAATTCAAACGAGAAAACTAACGGCCTGATTTATGTACAAAATCATGAACGAAGAATGTGGCGGGGTTAAACTAGTTTGAAGGCGCCAACCATCCCCTATCCTGGGATAGTTTTGTAACAGTACAACATAAGAACAAACGATAAAAAACAGTTAAAAAGGGTTTGTTTTTATTTTTTTGCAATGTTATTGTCAGTTTAAAAAGTCGAGTTTGAATATCCCTTTTGTATCTTTCTCCTCCTTTTTATAGCTTAGTAATGGGGTTTTAATGCCAATTATTATAACAAAAGAAATATTCTTCTTTCCAAACTTTACGATGATCGTAGAACAAATACGATATAAAACAAAAACTCGGATCTTTTGCACACAAAAGTGAAACGTTTGACATGACCTTTCAACGTGAAAATGGGATATTATAGAGTTGTAATTTTGGTATTTTAAATTTCATTTCTTCTTATTTATATTTTCAAGGATATTATATTCAACTGAACCCAACATCACCACATTTTTATCGAACTGACCATTCAACAATTTGCTTTTAATGATGATCCATATCAAAATGGAATTTGTCTATCTTCAGACTATTCAGTAGTTGTTATTCACTTGTCCACAACAACATCATACTAAATTGTCTGAAAAGCTATTGAACAGTACTGAATTGACAGTTCCCTGGTTTCATCTTACTTTTTAATATGTTTTAATTGAGTCCTTGGATGTCATATATCCCAGATAACTTAAAATGTCTATATACTATTATCTATCATTTACCATTTATCTATCCTATATCATTATTTGTTTACATTTGTTTAAGTCGTAGCTTACATGCATATGTGCTTAATTAAGGTATTCGAAGCATTTTATCGACCATTAACATGATCAAATTGGCACTAGCTGTCAACTTCATGTGCACAGAATTCACCCAAACTTTCAAAATTGATTCATAACATATGAAAAAACATATATCAGAATGACAAACTTACCATAGAATATAAAAGAAAACATCGAATCTAAAAAGTATCAAAATTTATGGACTGTACGCTTTTTAATAAACCACCATTTGGCCTCGATATAATCATAAACAGATAGATATTATAATGATACGTTCAATTAAAAAATGACAGTTTTTTTTATTTGAATTAATACAATATTTAAAAAATAACTAGTCACCTGTATAAAAAATTCTAAATAAACGGTCTTGTTTTTTCACTTTTTAAGCTGATATTCTTTCCAATAACTGAACACACTAGGAACATGCGTAATCACAAATAATTCAAATTCAAATTCAAAATCGCATGCACATGGATACAAATGATGTCGAGTTATTATTTCAAGTCAAAATGAACTGTGCATTCAACAAAATTTATTTTGGATTTAAGTATTGAAATGTTTAAAAAGCTTCGAAATGCAAGTTGCATACATGTAAACTGCCATAATTTATATTAACTTCTTGCATTAACTTTAACTGTTTTTAACTGCAAACTTATTTCATTTCAGCAAACAACGAATTCTCTAAGAAGAAATTATAACCTCTGTCGTTCATTGTTTATTCTACCATGTACTGCACGAAACTACCTTCCAAATAAATCATTCGATGGTTTCATATCTTCTCTCTTCACCCTTTCTGTGTTAACTGCAGTTTCAATATCTATATTATTTTGGACCACAGATTCAGCAGCTCAGAAGGAAGTTAAACAGAAAAGTACGCGATTCATTGATCTCGTCTTTTGCACATTCCAGTATGACGTCATATGTCCTGTTCCGGCGTCAATCCATGGAGGAAATGTTCAATGTTTTGATCTTCGAAAGTCATCAATGAGATAACTAAAAGCAAAAGGAAATGTCGCTATATGGTTTCATCATCATTGATACAGCTTGTAAGCCAATTGAATAAACGCATTTTTGTATTACTTTTTCGTATACAAACTTACTAAGTCTGTTTTGTGAATGGTAAGATTTGATAGTGGGAAATTACAAACTTTTGATATTGTTTAAGAAATTAAAGTTGATTATTTTGTGTAATATATAACTTTTTTTGAAATTCATCATGTGATTATCAATTACTGTGGATTCACTATTATTGGTTGAATACCAATTTTCGTTGAATTCGTGGGAACAGGTGAACCACGAATTTAATGTTCAACGAATTAAAAATTTTCTATAGGCTTGTATGCCAACTGTGGAAAAACCACGAAATTAAATATCTACGAACATGTAAGTTTCCCTCAAATCCACGAAAATTGGTACCCACGAAAATAAATGATTCCACAGTATTCTGAAATATTCCTGTTGTTTCCTTTATTAAAGGTATATTTATTTAATTTATCAATTAAATAAATAAAACGATCTTTGAAAAAAATATAAGGATCAGATATCTTGTACCACTGTTATAAAATTGTTAAAATAACATTACTTTATTTGAATATATGTATCTCATAATTTTAATATATTGTATTGAGTGATTAAATATTAAAAGGCCATTAGCTGTCAAATTCATGTTCACCGATATGATTCAAATTCTCATATTAAAACGTATATTCAAATTACAAAAAGTATTAAAAAAACAATTAACAATGCATGGACTCGATAGTATGTATTAGCATTTTGTGTGTAATTTTGTCTAGATGTCATCTAATTAACCATCGAGATGACCTCCGAATATAAATATAAATAGATAGCTACCATATGCAATTGGATTTTTCTAGGTCTGTTTGATTTCATATTGTAGGTTAAAAAGTTTGTTTATCATCGTTTTTACCTGTATAGGAATGATTTTATTTGGTGGTCAACCAAAGGGTTCATCCTTGTTTGACTTTCAGTGTTGACATTTTTTCCTTTTAATAGCTGAATACATGCGTAACCCATATCAAGCTAACGAATTGAAGGTCACATTAATACGGATTTAATGAGGTCGATTATTCACTTGCAAGTGAATAATTTATCAACGATGTTTCTTAGCTTATTTTGACAAGATTGAACCAAATTGGCTGCTAAAAGCGATTTATTATTTCACTATTTCACTTTCATTAATGATGGATCAAAAACAAAATCATTTTTCAATTTTATTAAATCTTGTAGCTAATGCCGCTTTAAATATCAAAATCTTCAAAGCTTTCATACTCAAATTGGACAGTTGAATGCCTTTGTATTTTGTGTTCTTTCGTAATCTACAATTACTTTTATCATACTTGTTTTATAACATAAAATGCGTTACATCTACGACCTGTTGTGTATTATTTAATTGTCTTTAAACCAAATATAATTAGAATATATCCAATTATGTAGTCTTCAGATTCAAATGTTGACAGTTGAGTTGATGTCACCTGTATAGGAAAGGCGAAAGATACCTTAGGATATACAAACTCATAAGACGAAAACGAACTGACAATGCCATGACAAAAAACGAAAGATGACCTTTAGACAAACACCAGTATACACAACACAAAATAGAAAACTAAAGACTGAGAAACACGAACCGAAAAAAAAAAAAAAAACTGGGGGTGATCTCAGGTTAATATTCTTCTTGTTAAATTTGACTCTATTCTTAAGCTTACAAAAAAGATTTAAAAGTCTAAATGAACAGTAGTCTGGGTTCCTGACAAAACATTCTCAATAAAGTAAGCGGGCTTATTTTAGTCTTAGATGCATGGATTTTTTTATTAGTTATTATTGGCTTTGAAATAGCTGTCAGTAACTGCGAGTACTCTCAGATCTATACTTAGTGCTTTTTGTATAAGTACCTATCCACGTCCACTCTGTGTTTTTGTTAGATGTATTTTTATTTGTATCCATCTGATGAGTTAAGCACTTTTTCAACTGATTTTTATAGTTCTTATGTTGTACTGTTACACCACTGTCCCAGGTTAGGGAAGGGTTGGCGCCTCCAAAAAAGGTTTAACCCTTCCACATTCTGTATGTGCCTGTTCCAAGTCAGGAGCCTGTAATTCAGTGGGTGTCGTTTGTTGCTGTGTAACATATTTGTTTTTCGTTCATTATTTTGTACATAAATTAAACCGTTAGTTTTCTCGTTTGAATTGTTTTACATTTGTCATTTCGGGGTCTTTTATAGCTGACTATGCGGTATGGGCTTTGCTCATTGTTGAAGGCCGTACGGTGACCTATAGTTGTTAATTTCTGTGTCTTTTGGTCTCTTGTGGAGAGTTGTCTAATTAGCAATCATAACACATCTTCTTTTCATATTATATTTAAAACACTTATGACCCACATCAACAAATGACAACCACTGAACAACAGGTTCCTGACTCAGAACGGAAAACGCTCATTTTTTTCAAGATCCTGTTACTTGTTAGGTCGTACTTTGCGTCATTTTACTTATAAAGCTAAAACCAAAATAGAGGTATCCTGTACAAAACAACTAATACATACTTATGAAATAAAAATAAAAACTGTCTTTTCCCCTAAACAATCACGCTACCTCAGAAACAAAAGCTGACGTAACGTCATGTTGTTGCTCAACACTCATACCTTTTAGATATGATAAATCGTAAAGTCTTTGAGTACCTGGGGCATTCATGAAACGGTTATTCTGAATACGAACATATATGGAGACATAAGAACGTATATCTGACTTATTAATTAAATGTTGCTTACTTAACGTCCAATTGCAATAATTTCATGCATAAGCAGGACGAGAATAAATCAATAAATAACACAACAGGTGTCTGCAAGGTAGGCGGGAATGTTGAACCGCAACCAGGACATGAGGGTACGTTAAATAGGGCAGAAATTTTACTTTGCAACAGGCCATCTGTGGACTCCTCAGAGAATAATAGAAGGGTTCTTTAACGTGCTGAGAGTGGGACACTCACTGTATACGAGACATCATATTTAACCACATAATTTTGATTTGATGTGACTGCGTATTTATATATCTCACACAGACAAACGGACGTCCCAATACTGAAGTTTGCTACATAATATATCCATATCTATATACTACATTCAACCCTTGGGATGAACATACAAGTATATCCGAAAAATATTTTATTTCATCATCTTTCATTCTAAAGAATATTCATTCCTTATTGAATGAACTGAGTTTACATATAGATGAGACAATTATTCTGATTTTTGTTTCTGTTATGAACACTATATGTAATAGTACTCCTGATTAATCAGGATGTCACTAGTATAGTATTTTAGAAAAAAAATATTCATTTTCTTTTAATGCCTACAATTTTACATTACTGATAAAGAAATTGAATAGAAAATAAAAAAGATCCTGGCCTAGTTAGAGCTGACAATACATAATCTTGCACAAGACAGGATGAAAATGATTATTCTGCAACACAAAATGTATGAAACATTGGTATACACAAGTGAAAATAAATTTTCGTACTTCGAAGCCACTAAACAAAAACAAATTCATGTGAACCAACAGATGCTAATGAATATTCAATCCGCAAAACAAACCCTCATCCCCCTCTCAGAATATCAAATGGTCGTCCCCAAAAAAGTAGGCAAGACGTTCCTGTGGAAGAACTCATTGATAGCACCATTTTTTGTAAACTTTTACACTATATCATCTTTCGATTTGTAAGTAAGCAAAATATTCGAATTGAATAATGATATATATTTCACAACTAAGAATTGACAATGATATCAACTTTTAGAGCTGATTTGTATTATATCCACTGAAATGCAACAAGAATCGTGTATCACTGTTACATGACTTCCATTAACGTTGTTAAGTTTTCTTTATTCTTTAGGCTTTAAATCTCAATATATGACAAAAGGCGTACAGATAAGCATGCCCGGACAAAATTAAGCAATGATATTACAAAACGAACTTTTTAAAAATTTGTTTCCTACTACGAGGGGATAAACTGTTGTTCAAGAAAATTTTGAGATTGTAGACTCAATACAGCTCAACATATTATGCACACAAATTCTATTGTTCAATAGAAATAAGAAGATGTGGTATGAGTGCCAATGAGACAACTCTCCATCCAAGTCACAATGTGTAAAAAGTAAACAATCATAGGACGAAGTACGGCCTTCAACACGGAGCCTTTACTCACTCCGAACAGCAAGCTATAAAGGGCCCCAAAAAGACTAGCGTAAAACAATTCAAACAGGAAAACCAACGGTCTAATCTATATAAAAACGAGAAACGAGAAACACTTATGAACCACACCAACAAACGACAACCACTGAACAACAGGCTCCTAAAAATGCAGCGGGTTAAGCGTTTCAACAGGCACCAACCTTCACCCTAACCTGAAATAGTAGTGTAACATTACAACATAGAAAGACACACTATAAAATATCAATTGAAATGGCTTAACTCAATCAAAAAGAAATATTAACAAAAACAAGTAAACATACACTGAACGAATTAATTCGTATGTTGTTTATAAAAATCTTTTGAATTTTGTTTTGTTGTGTTGCTGTCTCATATTTCACACATGTCCTTTTATTCATATCTCCCCTGCGGTAAATATACTCTTCTTACTAAATTGATTAATAATTATCAGGACAAGTGAAATTCAGTTTTTTTAGTTTATCATATTTAATTTTCAACTAACAACTAATCTTTATGCACACACAAAGCAAAATAAAAGTATATTCAAACCAATAGACATTTTATTTCTTAATATAATATGATAATATAATGTATCATATACTTAGAGTTAATAACTTATTATTTTTACAGTATGATAATAGCATTAAATTTACGTGAATTCCATATTTTCCGAAATAGTGCTTAGCGGGCTGATATGAAAAATTTATCAACTGCTTCCAGCTATTATCGCATGCCTTTCCTTAACGTTATCGCATGGCATTCCGGCGTTACTCAGCAAATTCTGGAAAATACATCTCAATGGTACGTTTTACAAATCAAATATTAGGAAACAGGAAAATATATTATGTAAAATGCAAAGCAAATGATATAATAAATGCATTTTACAAAGTTTCCAGCATAATTTAGCAAGTTACTTTACAAATGTTGACTTTTCCAAACAGTGTTCATTTTGTTTTGTTGATTTTTTTTTATCGTGAATATAAAAATATATTATTCTGTTGTTTTTCTCCTCTGTTGAGGCATATGATAGAAAGATTTCATATCGGATGTATTACATTTGGCGTACGTCGTCCGTAAACTTTTCACTTTTTGAACTTCTACGTAAGAACCACTTAAAAGGATCAATATATTAAACTGTTATTTTTCTCCATTGTTGAAGCATATGATAAAAAGATTATAACATGTCATTTTTCATATCAGATGTATTATCAGCCCTCGGTTAGTATCAGCCCTCGAGCCTTCGGCTCTTGGGCTGATAATACATCTGATATAAAAAATGCAATGTAATAATCTGATAGTAATATTTTGAAAATTCTAAACATTATTACTGACAAATTACAATCATATTTCACACCGAGTTTGAATAGAAATCTTATTTAGGTTAAACGATATCTTATTTAGTTAAAAAGATTTCTTATAAAGTTTGACAGATATCTTAAAACTAATACAGATATCTTACAACTATCAGACAACTTATAAACTATTAGACTGAGATATCATATCAACTAAATAAGATAACTAATACATTAAATCAGATTATGAAACTAAACTGCTAAATATGATGTCTTTTAAACTTATTCGGAATTGTAATTAATACTTGTGTATTTTGCTAAAATGTTCGATTTAACCTTTGTTCTAGCTTAAAATCTGTTGAATATCTATCTTGGTGTCACTTTTAATTATGTCGCTGTCAAAATATGAATCATTTCAACGATAATAGTTACATTTTTTAAAAGTGTTGTTTTTCCTAAAGATTGGAAAAGCAATTAGTTATTGTATCATATAACCTTTTTTTAATTTTTACATAATAAAGCATATGTTAACTAATTTTCTACAACTGATTACTAGAATATGAAGTTATGGTAAAGACATTTTTGAACCCTTGAAAGAAATACAAAAGATGAGATCGATAAATGAAATAACACACTTCGGATCTTAAGGGCATACGATACAGTTTTGATCCCACGGTGATTTTTTTGAAAATTTGCATACAAGCTATTTTTCACTTAGTCAATTCAAATGTGTAATAAAATTTATACCGTCATGTGCTACTTTAAGAGATAAATTGATCGAAAATTTAGACATTTACTCAAAATTTCGTTTTTTTTTGGACATTTCTATTCTTTGGATAGACATACCCAACTTTTTTGTTTCAAAAGATAGGCACACGCGGATTTTTGTAAAAACGTTTGGAAAACCTTCTTTACATAATTATGCTCTAGATTTGTATAACGATACTTTGGAAATAGTTAAATTTTATCAACATTTCATGATTTTAGAAAAAAAGGCATTTTTTGCTGTATATTTATCTACTTTAAAAAAATTTCATAGGTGACTTTTTTATAAAAATTGGTACAAATAATATTCATACGTAATCAAATCTTATGACATTTTAGACGTCGCAAAAATATCTTTACGTTTGTTTAGCAACGTCATTACCTCCCTGTAACTGTATCGTATGCCCTTAACACTTCATTAGTCTGTCAGATATTTAAATATTATGTTGCACATTTGACCTGATCTCTAAATTTGTTGTATTTCAGGAGTAAATTACATCGAACTGAACTAGGACCAAAAGATAAATTACTATTAGTCCAAGATTCGAGATGTTTCCAATAATATCTAGGTAATCAGTAGACTTACTTTATCATATTAATTTGAAAGTATGTCACATTTTGACATTTTTACCTTTTATGTCTTTTTGTTTTGTTCGCATGTTGTAGTCAATATAATGGAATTTTATGCAACTTTCAGAGGTGAGAGGTTTAGCTAGCTATAAAAGCAGGTTTAATCCACCATTTTCTAAATAAGGAAATATCTGTACCAAGTAGGGATACGACAGTTATTTTCCATTCGTTTGATGTGTTTTAGCTTTTGATTTTACCATTTGATAACAGACTTTCCGTGTGTTGAATTTTCCTTGGAGTTCGGTATTTTTGCTATTTTACATTTCACAAAATGTCTACTAAAGTTGTGTGCGCAAGCACATTATCGTGATTAGGCTGTGGTTCATATCTAGTTATACCAAAAACTGTTCTTAAATTTATCATTGTTAGTTAAATATTTTCATTATTGTATGTGTATGCCGAGTACGTCACATGGACATAATAGAGGGGACGTATTCAAATATGAATATGTTAACTTCACTTTTGAAAGATAGTACAGTTTACAGTTCGCTTCCTTGAAGTTTATATTGAACCACCCCGGTGGTTTCGTGGTATCATGGTAGCCTCTAGTGCGGGAGGTCGTGGGTTCGATTCCCGTCCGGATCAAACAAAACACTTCAAAATTAGTATTTGATGATTCTCCGCTAAGCACGCTGACATTTAGGAGTAAGAACAAAGACTGATCTGTTCGAGTCCGAATAATGTTTCCGGATAGGGTGACATGTCTTCCTGTGAACTAGCACGTTAAAATCCGACTAAGTGTATCGGTCTAGTACAAAGCAGGGTTTATATTTCATGTCATGTTCTCGTCCTGAATATGCATTTGATTTGTCACTGGACGTTACACATCCATCCATCCATCCATCATTTTTTTATTTTCTTATAAAATGTTTATCCTACTTTTCATTTTAGGAAGTGAAATCAAGAAATGTTCAATTTGTTCAATATGGATTTTATTCCAAATTAACTGTTTGAATTTGCTGGAGATTATTATTTAAATATACTAAATAAAGTTAAATTTTGACTAGAGGCTCCAAGGACCCTGTGTCGCTCACCTGATATTTTTATTTACAACTGATGCATGATAAATGCAACTGTTGTACTGTCGTTTAGTTTCAGAGATATAAGACTAAAAGTGCGTTTGAAACCTATGTTTTATTTCAGCCATGTGTGCCATGTTGGCAGGCAGGGTCATCATACACAGTGGTCCCTGGATATCCTAGTGGTGATTTAAACCAAGTTTGGTTTAATTTGACAGTAGTTTCAGGGGAGAATTTTTGTAAAATTTATCTAACGAGAAATGCGAAGTGTTGAGAAAGTTTGTTGTGAAGTTTTGTTGTTGCGCAACACCCCCAAAAAAAAAAACAAAAGGTAATAAAAATTATCATTTAAGGGCAATCTTTCCTAATAATGATTTCTGCAAAATTCAGTTGATTGTGCAAGGGTTGTATAGCCAGCTGAGGTCATTAAAACTCTCATTTGTTGTTGCAAAATTCAAGTGGTTTTGAATTGCTTTGTTGATCTTTTTGTATTCAACTTTTAAACAAAAAGTACAACAAATATGATGACTGATACTCATGACACTGAAAATATGGTCTTCATTCTTGTGAAGAAAATGGTAAGGTTTGAAATATTTCTTAAATATTAATTCAATACCAATTCTTTAATTTGTATTGGATTTATCCCAGGAAATGAGAACAAGGGACACAATTAAATTCAATTTTTTCCTAAACTTCTGATAAAATATAAAATGAAGAACTATATTTTTTAATGAGAATTTTTTTAATAATTTGAACAATATTAATTAAGTTTTAGATCTTGCATGGTTGATTAATTTTCTCTCAAAATTTCTGATATTCTATTAAAGTTTTAAATATAATATGAGGCAGGCATTACCTGTGAAAGGGGATGAAGTCTGTATAAATTAGTGTAGGAATTCAAGCATCATTTGCATTCCGGAATCTGTAGAAAATGAAGCCAAAGTACTGAAACATATCTGACATTCGACCTATTGTTTGGGATTATAGTTGTGACATCATTTTCAATGTAAAGAAAGAAACACCATCATCAGGTATTAATGTGGTTTTTTTTCATGTTATAGAATTATCAATTATTTTTATTGCCAGTTCATTAGTAGATTGTTTTCTATATTGATTTTCTACTGCAGTTTCAGAAAAGAAGATTACAAAAGGAAAACATTTTGTAAAACTTACCAAAGTTTACCAAATTAATGAAAATTGTTAAAATTGACTATAAAGGACAATAACTCCTTAAGGGGTCAACTGACCATTTCGGTCATGTTGACTTATTTGAAGATCTTAATTTGCTGAACATTATTGCTGTTTACAGTTTATCTCTATCTAATAATTTTCAAGATAATAACCAAAACGGCAAAATTTCCTTAAAATTACCAATTCAGGGCAGCAACCCAACAACCAGTTGTCCAATTCATCTGAAAATTTGAGGGCAGATAGATATTTACTTGATAAACAAGTTAATCCCTGTAAGATTTGCTTTAAATGCTTTGGTTTCAGAGTTACAAGCCAAAATCTACATTTTACCCTATGTTCTATTTTTAGCCATGGCAGCTATCTTGGTTTTGATTACATTAGAAATACAGTTAATGTAAATGTTTAATAAAACTATCAATTCAATCAGAATGTTGCCTTTTTCTACTGTTATCGTTTCGCATACGACTTTATTGAGAAGTACAGTACGTTTCGAGTAATTTCTACAATTGTACTGATACGGTTTCTATCAATGATCATTGAAAATAGAGTCTGTGTGAAAGAATTATTGTAAAGTTTACGCAATGTAATCACTGAAACGTATTGAATCTCGAAATTTCAGATGTATAATTGTACTTTGATATCGTTTCAAGAATAGATAGCGTATTTTCTCATGTCACAACTATCCATTCCTTCCGATTTCCTAGATATACTACACGAAGGGCTTTTACTACTGA
This sequence comes from Mytilus coruscus, assembly GCA_017311375.1. Taxonomy (NCBI): domain Eukaryota; kingdom Metazoa; phylum Mollusca; class Bivalvia; order Mytilida; family Mytilidae; genus Mytilus; species Mytilus coruscus. Next base: position 10,031,849 of record CM029602.1, on the reverse strand, counting down.
TGAGTTTCATAGACGACAGGTGTTCTTACTGTTATCGACTAATCTGAATCCAAGTATCCAGTGTGCAGTCGAGTATCCCTAAACGTTATGTTAAATCTCATGTCATACAGTCTAGGATATTCTATACCTTACTAAGTTGACATACGTGTTCATCGTTCGTTTTATCGTAAATCATGTCAGTCTTCATTTGATCTCATTTTAGTCACAATTTCCTCTCAGACATGTTATTCAACCTCTTTCATGTTTTTCACTAATCTAAACTATGGTCCTTTTACTCTCTGAAATTTCACATTTTTTTGTAAGTCGTTGTATTTCATTCTATCATTTTATGGAATCGTTTTGCTAGTTTCATCTTAGATCATTAATGTAAACCTTTACTCATTTCTTGCAAGAATTCCATCATGCATTCCTTGAATGCTTTGTCTATACGTTTCGAGATCTATCTCGCTCATCCATTATTCAATTCTTGTCATCATCGTGACGGTTTCGGTTCTATAGTCTCGATCTCTTGTCTCAGACTTTCTAATTCTTCTATATCATGAGTATCGTTCAGTTTCATTCGTTGCTTCTTGTATTCTTATCACGCTGTTAAGTTTCGTTTCATATCTTTTCATGTTTTTATTCGTTCATTATCCTAAGTCTTCAATTATAATTTGGAGTGTTTTCTTATTTTCGATCTGTATATCTTACATTGTATCATTACATTATTTAAGTGTTGTCTTTTATGTATAATTATTTATATCTGTCAAGATATCTTGATACTTGTATGTCGTTTCTACTAATTCTTAATCTTGTTTATTTTCGTTGCTGATATATTTGACTTTGTACTTTCTTCATCGTTTCATGTGAACTTTGATCATGTGTTATTTGAGTCATTATGCAATGTGTTTTAATGGCATTACTTTGTCATTTGTGCTACGTATAATGTATTTTTAGTAATGTATAAATTATCTGTTACTAATAATTGACAATGTATTTGACTTTTAAATTTCAGTATTCTGTATATTCTTAAATTCTAGTTTCTAATATTTATTCACTTTATTGAAATAAATTTCAAACTGTGAAATAGTTTTAACTACGATTCTACTAATTTCGTAAATTTACTTTTAAAACTTTGAAGAATATATTCATGCTGAGTTGTAATTGGTTTAACATTTTCATTTTAATATTGTTCATGTATGAATGTTCATTTTTGATCCTTTGCATTACTGATTCTAAATTTCTGTTAATTTGTACTTTTTGTATCCCATTTAATGATAACTGTACCAATTTTCTGCACAGATGTGTTTTAATGCTCAATGTCTTCATTTAATTTGAACTTTTGATCACATGTTACAATTTGATCATGATGTCAATGTCTTATTAACCAAGCATTAAGCAAACTTAACAAGTATTGCACGGTATCAGTTAACTTTACATCAGTTCACTAATTTGAAATATTTCATCTAATTAAGTCATTTAATGATTTAGCCTATTATCAGTAATTACGTTTAACCATGCTTTCATATGCAATGTTTCCAGACAGTATATCAAATAGTAATTATGCACAGATCTCATCGTCTTGAATGTTTTTGTATATTATACACTTTGCTTACGAGATTTGTTTTAATTGTTCGATTCTATACATTTATATTATATTTTACATTAATATCTGTAAATTTCATGCTTTTTCCGTCCTAGTGGATTACATTTTAATTCAATTTCGATGTGTTTCAATATTCCTTATACTCCTGCATATGACTAACATGTTTGTAATTGTTTTGATCGTCAATTTTTGTGACATATTCATTTTCACCTAAACAAGTTTCCATCATTGTACGCAGATTTTCATTCTGATACTTAACAGTTTTCTTGATTCCATCTGAAACTAATTTTAATGAAATACCTTCCATGTCGTTATACATTTTCGCATTAATTCATAGTTTCATTCTCTCTTCGTTCGATCATATCTTTATCATAATGCCTATGCTAGCTGTTGTTATTTCTTCTAGCATTCATGTTCTATTTGATTATTGACCATGAATGCTTCGTTACTTTCGGTGATCTGACTTCTTCGCATTTGTTTGTATCTTGTCATTCATCGTTGCTTACATGTTTACATTGATCCTATGATCATTGATACCTATTGCGATTTCATTGTCACATGTCTTTAGTTTGAATGTGATGTCTAATGTATAATTCTTAAATCATCAAAGTTATTATAGTGTAGATTGCTTTGTTAAATGATTACTAGCCTTTTTATCAATAGTATCATTTATATCATTTCATTAATTCAATACTAGAATATTCAGGTTAGTTCTATCATGTATTGATTCAATTTGTCCCATAATCTTAACTTATATTTGTTAATTTACCAAACATATGTAACATTGAAATAATTTCTAATTAATATTCTGCGTAAATTGATCAATTCAATAGTAGATGATAACTTAACGTTAAATAAATCAGATTATGAACAATTTATGTAAAATATCTATAAAATATACGAATTCAAAATGTTAGATAATTCTAAAGCTGTTCAAATAAATATTTACGTCAATTATAAATATATAAATTACAATAGTACTTAAATACATTAGAATTCTCGTAGTAAGATATTAATGATAATTTATACAAACTATCATAACATTATATCTCATGAGCAATAATTTAAAATTTAGTCTCAAACCCTAACATGAACTATATTATATATCCTACATTGATATAAATATTGATGTATTAACTTCCTTAGAATATGAAATGAAATGTCATATGTAACATAAAGTCTAGTTTATAATTAAATAATAGATAATACTCATAAACTCAATCAAGAACGACATCAGTACACATTATCGATTTCAATATCAAATATCAGTAAATAAATCGTGCGAACCTTTCTAGATTATTTATAATAAGTTTCAACGCAAATCGTGTCAAAATCTAAATTGCTGTACACATATGATATGAACGATACTTATCTTGATAATCTTTATCATAGAACAGATCAAAACTTTGACTTGTATTGCAATTGAATTGGCGTAATTATCTCTGTCTCTTGAACTATACTATAATGAACTATATCTAATCTTACATTAAATCAGTTATTAGAATTCTACTAATCTAAATGATTAATAAATTAACTTTATGATCATTCATGAATTTGTAAAATTATCTCATATATCATATGATGTACAATGAACCTCATAATATGAGATTAAATCAATTTACTTAAAGTACATTAGAACATTATAATACTCAATGACAAAGTATTTTATCATTTAAACTCCTGATTCTATTAACTTATATTGATCTATTGTTCAAATCAGCTTAATTATTAGAATCTGGTTGTCCTATCAAAAATTCAATATTTGTTAATGTTGTACAATTACGATCTTAATTATATGTAATAATACTTGTAATAATTCAACTTTACTACTATTAAAATACATCATTCACTTATCTTAATTGTCAATGTTCCATTATGATACATTTCCATATTTGACTACATATTACTTGAACTATTCATTAGAGTGATACAGTTAGAACGTTTAATCACATTGATGTATGTTGCCAAATCTAACGAAAATTATTGGTTTAAATAATTTAAAATATACTTTTTCAATCAGACATTACGTTATCATACTAATGTTAATGATTCAAGCTGAATTTACAAGCTTTTTGAACTTCAACTAGCTATATGTCGCTTTACATCAAATTAAAAATGCTATAAATCATACGCTTTTTATGATAACAATCGATTTACAATAAATAATCAAGAATCTATACGTTATCAAATAACGAAGTTTGTCAATATAATGTGCAATCTTATCCTGTATATAATAAATACAACGTTAATGACTTAATACATAAATCGATTTTAAATTAAATTGATTAAAAATTACTTTTCATCTACAATGACTCAGAAAGTTCAAATACCAGTAATTCTAGATATTGCTAACAATTTATAATATTTGACAAATCAACTGATCAGAACGTTCATCGTACAATGAGTAGATTATTGAATTTAAAAGTCATTCTAACTGTTAATATATGAGTAACATGAACATTGATCATGACATCTATCTAAGGTGTCATATGTTTTAATATAGATATTACAATAATAAACTCATGATACTATACTAATAAGTTTTACTTTAGAACTGTACATTATAATTTATACATTTATGATCTATTTCAAGTATAGCATATGTTTTGTACTTAAATTATGCGAATTAATGATTATAATACAACTGATTCACATTACAGTTCATACAAATATTACATTATGACTAACTTTTAAATAATGTTAAATAAATTCTGATATTTGATCATTAAAAGATAAATTTATGATCCTATATCATGATTATCAAATAGATTCATATAATTTGAAAATTCTGATTCATATATTAATATATATCATGATTATTAAACATTAATTTAATTTGAATAACTGAACTTACAAAATTGCTAATAGATAATTTGACATTCAAACAGATATTGTTCTTATATATATAAAAATACTGTCATTATTACAGTAACTTAAAATAATTCATAATTCAAAACAAATACAGATATGTCAAATATGTCATTGTATAAAAACTTCGTATCAATCAGTTATATTTTTATCATTATTTTAAACTTGAATTGAGTCATATCAATCAATTATATTATAATACGTTCAATAGATGCTAATTATTTATTTACAATTATTAAGAATCTATGTAAATTATAGTTTCATTGTTTATTTACATGTCTAAATCTCATCTATGTACATGCTTAACATTAATCAATTGTAAACTGATTTAATGACATTTACTTGGATCAATATTGCAAGTTAATTAACAAGTTGCACAGAATCCAAATTTAATTGATTCAATATCTGATTTAAACTCTGATATCATATCATCAACGTATTACTGAGATGAATTACTTGTACTAAATCTCAATTTAATGCAAATGATGTCCATATTTCAAACGTAACAATTATTTATAGACATTTGAACCTCTATTCATTGTATTATAATCATGTTTAATATTATATGATAATCAATTATTTTCATTCTGTTTGATTAGTTGATTAATTGTACGATAATATATCACCTTTAATTCACTGATCAAACGTGTCACGTTATGTAAGAATGCAATGAGGACATTCCAGTAACATGAACCAGCTAGAACTCAATGAAGATAATGTCTCAATCATTGTAATGCATTGTCAAAAATCTGAAATATCATAGATATGTAGTTCTAAAATCAGATAAATGTATATGTTTCATCAATATTTATTGAATTGTTTGATAAAGCTTGTTTAGAAAGCTACAATTCATATACATTAAACATAATCGTTATTGTGAATGGTATATAACTTTACACTTGTATATGTAAATTAACATTTAGTAATTGTTAATTATTACTTAGTTAGAATGAATTCAATACTTGCATTCATTAGTGAATCCTCAATTTACTGTTACGAATTATTCTATAGTGAAAAGTCAGATTAATCTATATTAAAACTAACATGGTTCGATGCATTACTGGAATTATCGATATGTAATCATTACAATGATTAAGTTCATCAGAATTAGTACTAAAAATAGTTAATTAGTATTTGTCTTTAGTTTTATCATATTAAGGTAATATTGTCTGTTTAAATTAAATATGAACATTTTAAATTTGTTCTCAAAGTTTCCTATAGTATTTATTAATGCATTATTTAAGCTAATGCTGTAATCATATATAACATTCAGTCAATATTAAACGATTATATGATCATTATTAGAAAAAATTAAACTGTCTTATTACAGATATGTCAAATCTACGATACTTATAATTGCTAAGAATGTCACTAACTTAATATTCTGAGTTATGACATCTTTAAATTAATTTCCATATGTAATTGACTCTACGTTATATATGTATTATAATAAAATTTCAAAGCTTTACCATTACATTGTAATAGCGAATTTTATTTGTTCTAACCAATTATACAATTTTTATACTTTGACCAGTTAATCACTTTTAATAGTGTATGACATATGTATCTACGAAATTGAATTGGTCAATATCTTAATACTGAATATGTTTCAGTTCATTGAAGGTACATATTTAACAATCATAACGAGTCAAAATTTAAGACTTATCTACATAAATTGACCAAATTGCTCATAATCAAATCGATTACTCTATTAAGTTATCAAAATAATTTATTTCAATATTGAATTGAATATAAAATATCTTAAAGATTCATTACTTCAAATTTATTATTAGTTATAGCATTTAAATTCTATATAAATTATTGTTCTAAACTTTATAATAAATACAGTTATTGCTTGTGTATTTATTGTTTTAAGCATTTTAAATTATATTTGCTGATCTCTATTAACTAAGTTTGATGTTATAAGCCTTATGTATTTTAATTTAAAATTATAGAAATCATGTATTGATAAGATTTAACATTTAAGTCACTTTAAAATAAAGAATAAAGTCGATCAACACAAGTAAAAAATATTACAACGTGTTAGTATACATTAAATCTACCTTGTTCAAGTTAACAAAAAGTATCTAATGATACTGTTAATTCTAATATAATGCTATTGTTTAAGCTATATTAGTACTGAGTTGACCATTTTAAAGGCTTATAGTTACTTATCATGTCTATAGATGAATCGAGCTATTTCTTTATTAAGATCTGAAAAACGACATTTCTTCCTTTTAATACACTATGCTTTTTATACATTAATGTTCTGCAGTTCACAAAGATTAAAAGCATAAAAGAGTAAGAGTTAGCGAATTGATGTCACAATCCCGTCCTCTTGTCCTGTACTTTGACATCACAGAAGGAGAATTATCACCAAATGGGCAATTTACTTGCCGTGATAACACGAGGGTGCCACATGTTAAACAGGATCTGCCTTCTCTTCATGAGATCACCCTAAGGTTCTGGTGTGGTTCGGTTTGCTTTGTCTTTAGTTATCTATGTATAGTTTGTATGTCATGGTGTTGTCGGTTTTTGTTTTACTTGTGATATTTGAGTGATTCTTTGGTATTTTCTGTTTGTTGATTTGTATTTGTTAATCATGCAAAAAGTTCGATCTTTTGATTTTCTATATCATAAACCTTCTTCACGACTATTAAACTACTACTTCCTGATCGACTAAACGATTAAAGAGTTTACAATAACTATTGAATTAACAACAAAGCCAATGTACGCTTTAATTACAAACATAGAATAATTTGAATTAAACATTTTGCTTTAAAAAGTAAAATCACAAAAATACTGAACTCCGAGGAAAATTCAAAACGGAAAGTCCCTAATCAAATGGCAAAATCAAACGATAAAACACATCAAACGAATGAACAACAACTGTCATATTCCTGACTTGGTACAGGTATTTTCAAATGTAAAAAATGGTTGACTGAACCTGGTTTTATAGCGCTAAACCTCTCACTTGTATGACAGTCGCATCAAATTCCGTTATATATACAACGATGCGTGAACAAAACATACATAATAGGTAAAATAGTCACAATATGGGTACAGCAGTCATCACTGTGTCACAATTTCAAAACAAACAAATATTTAACAAAAAAGCACAAAAAAAGAAAAAATCACAAAAATACTGAATTGAAAACGGAAAGTCCATAAACAAATGGCAAAATCAAATGATAAAACGCATCAAACGAATGGACACCAACATCGTTAAGCATCTATAAAATTTAAAATTCACAAAGGAAGAAATTTTGTGGTTCAAAGTATTTAGAAAAAAAATTATAATTTCACATGGGGAATGGTGGTATACAGGGTTAAAAAATCAAACGTTGTTTTAGAACTAATTTCAAAAACAGACAGAGATTTAAAATTATCCAGAGGTTCTTTAGAATTTTTAAGAATCCACATATGGTTAATGCCACTACGCGAGTAAAATAATTTTGTCGTTTGTCGTTCAAAGTATTTTCAAATTTATAATAGAACAATAACATAATGACATATAATAGAACAATAACATAATGACGGGATCTTTAAAAGTACAGAGTCACGTCATATGAACCAAAGAAACACAAAAAAGTAGCACGTTCTTTGACATACCTTTGGCTCATCAACTTTCTGCTCAGACTCTGGTGACGTTTTACAAAGTCTGAGTAGGAGCTGCAAGCTCTTGAATATCGAATAAGTTGGGAAATGAATATCCCATATGCAGGTGAAGTAGGTATATTGCTACTAAGGTGGGGGAAATTTATAATTTCAAAATTAAAATCGTCTCGTTTGTCATAGATTCTGGTACTGAGATGACTGTTTATGTCAAATTCGAGATATAAGTCTAAAAATGAGGCGGAGGAAGCCGTGTCTGTTGTTTCTTTAATTTTTAGTTCTGGGTGATATATTAATGGAACCCAATCAGAAAAGTTCGGATTGTTTATGGAAAGAACATCATCAATATATCTAAAATTGAAATTAAATAATCTGGCTTCTTTGATCTTCTTGTTTTTGACAAGTGTCTGAAGGATCTCCGATTCATATGAAAATAAGAAGAGGTCGGCAAGGAGAGGCGCACAGTTCGTTCCCATAGGAATGCCGACAATTTGTTGAAAAAGTCTACCTCCAAATTCAACAAATATGTTGTCGATAAGAAACTCCAGCATACTGATCACTTGTTCCTCTGTGTAGCATGTTTTACCCTTGTGTTCAATATTAACAAAATATGCCTTATGATATCCCAAAGTAATAAATTTATAGCGTATGCTACCATTTTTATGTTGAAAGGCATTGTGGATTATTTCTTTCAGGCGATTTTTCAATTTCACATGGAGAATGGTGGTATACAGGGTTGAAAAATCTTTGATAGAACTAATTTCAGAAAAAGACCGAGATTTAAAATCATCTAGAAGTTCTTTAGAATTTTTAAGAATCCACATATGGTTAATACCACTACGCGAGTAAACAGTTTCACAATATTTATGAAGACCCTCTTTCACTGCGGTCAGAATTTTAGTAAATCTAATGGACAATTCTTTAGAGGAACATGCAGATGAGCCGGCAATGTACCGTTGTTTGTACGGAATTTTGTGAAGCTTGGGTATCCAATACAAACACGGTAAGTCCTCCGATTTGTTGTTCAATGTAATGTTCATTGAAGCCATGAAGGACTTATGATTTGCCAAAATCTCATCCTTGTCAAATGATATGTCTTTGTATGAGGGATTACCTGAGTGCTCATTCATAAGTAGTTATAAATAAAATTCTCCATATTGCTATATACTATAACTTTGTTCTTGTGAAAAGAGTCGTGACCGCTTGCAAATAACAAACATACGTTTTTAGTAAAATTTACCTTGTTTGAAATCTTTTAATTATGGAAATTCGATTCTGTTAGGGTTAAATACAAATTTGAAAAATGTATTTTAGTATTTAAGCCAAATTGATTCATAGTTTTTCCGATTCGCTCGTATCAATATTGTGGAAACTTACACAAAAAAAAAAACCCTGCCATACCGTTATAATTTTCTGAATTAACATTCAATTTCTATTAAGGCGATAGTAGTCTATCAATTTTCAAATCTCGTAAAACGATTTATAGAGACAAACCAAGTAGCAAACACAAGTTGAAGGCATCGCATGAACTCAAATATAAGCGATACCGGGTACGTCGACAGGGTAAGTGTCTCTTGATATGCATGCATCAACCATTAATGAGATCAACATTTCAATTTCTAAATTGTCATCGCTCGCTCCACAACTCACAGAAATAAAATCTCCCATTAAAAATAACAGTTTCGTAGACTAAAATTTGAAATATGCCATCCTCTCACCAAATGTCAGGTACCGCACTTAAGAATTCATTTAAGTACTGGTGCTTAATTAACAATATCCTTCAAGAATTATGCTCAGAATGAGCCATTTTGTATTTAACAAAACTGGAAGCAGACAATGTTTGGAAGGGCTTTGCTTATACATTTTTGCGTGAAACATAGAAACAAATAATCAATTCTGATACAAAACCAGTTTTACTTTAACCAGGAATAGATTACCTTAGCCGTATTTGACAAAACCTTTTGGAATTTTGGTTCCTTAATGCTCTTTAAATCTGAACTTTATTTGGCCTGTTTAACTTGTTTGATACGAGCCTCACTGATGAGTCTTATTAGAGGAAACACGCGTCTGGCGTACAAAAGTTTAATCCTAGTATCTATGATTAGTTTATATAATAGGGCTTTATGTTCATATATTTTGACAACAGAGATAATTCCGTTTTTGGTTAAGGTAAATGGCAAGTTTGCTTAAATTCCGCGCTTATTGTGTTTTTTAAATGAATAATGGCAGCCATATAAAAATGGTGGCCGATGGAATTTTTGAAATAGCGAATCAGTTTGAATTGAGACGAATGTGATTTTCATGAGCAAATACTAACTTCTAACGGCAAATTTGACACCGGGTATCAATTTTGAATAACAAATTTACATATATATCAGTTTCCGTTGCAATCCTAGAAAACAAATGTATTTTTTTTTTCAAAATGTTCCCACATTTTTTTTCAAATGCACACAGATTATTTTTTGTCACTGAAAATCAAGTTGAAATTCCTTAGGGTTTTATATCTATATTTTACTTTTTGCAAAAATTCCTACTAAAAAGAAACTAGGCATATCAAAAGTGACTCACAGAGGAATGTCATACTCATCAAATACACATACTTGAAAACAGATCTGGATTGGAACAGTTTTAATGGTGTAAAAATTTTTACTTAGACGTACAATTTTTAATGATTCGACAAAGTTAGAAAAAGTAAAAAAATCGCGATCAAGTTTTTTTTTAGAATTAAGCTCTATTAAACATTGTTTTAAGATTCTAAGACTCATAGTACTAAACTATCTCTCATATAAGAACGTATTTTCTAAATTAAGGGCTGCTCTTTAAATGACTACTAACTAAAATTATCATTGTATACACAAATTGTTTAGTAATCCTCATTAAAAATTGTTAAGCTTGCTTTTATATGAATATACACTGTAATGAAATGAAAGCACCATTGCAATTTTAGGGAAACGACATCTAAAAATTGAAATTATAAAAAAAACTAAGGTTTCAACTCCCTTAGGCAAAGTTGACCTTAGACGGATTTGGCTATTATTTAATGTCCTTTTCGGTCATATAGCTCTTTAACTGTTTCGGTTCTTATGCATTATTGGCTTTCATATATTTGGCTTTGAGCGTTCCTGATGAAAGTTAATCTAGAAAAGCGCTTCGGACGCAAGGACTTTGTAACGTGCTTTTTTCTAAATAGCATACGGGTTTTGTGACAGTAACTTGCGATCGTTGCTTGAATATTTCAGCCAACATCACATCGTTTGAAAAAATGAAACTTTTGTATAATAGAAATAACATGAATAAGTTGTATAAAAATCCCGAAATCTTAAAGAGTTAACAAGATATACGCTGACATTGCGGATACATATTTGTTTGGTTCAATCAACAGGAAAACCTAAAGCCTCTTCTCTTTTTCATAAGTAGTGTTAAAATATTACTAGAGACTCAAATTAAATCCCATGTTAGAAATCAAATGAAAGTTCATGGTCATAACATATTTGTTATTTCTCATGAGTTTTGTCATTTGTTTCGCAAACATAAATCTTTTAAGGATTTTAATTAATATTTTAGTAAGGTTCCACCGGCTAAAAGAAAAAAAAAAAACAAACCATATTAAGTAAATATGCAAATGATGACAAAGGATGTGAAAAAAATATGTAAGTAGTGAGTACGATTAAGCTCTATTACAGTTTTTTAATTCGTTTCGTTAGTTGATAGAGGCTAACGTTTGATTTTGTCAGTTTATATGGACTTGCCATTTTTATTATACCTTGGAGTTTGGTGTTTTTGCTAGTACTCTTTTTCATATCCTATTTCATTTGTAATATAAACCATTTTCTACCATACTTAAATGTCAATAAGTACATTTGCAACAGGTTTAACATAAAGACGTCATGAACAGTCTTGTAACCTTGTGCGATCCAACTATTAAATATCGAGGGGATGTAAGACCATAAGTGTTGCTAAGAATTCAGTTCAAAATCATGGTTAGCTCCTAAAAAAGTATACATTATTTAAGATCTTGTCGCAATGCTTAAATGATAACTTTTTGCAATGAATTTATTTAAAGAAACATAAATGTGTATCGTAATTTGCGAGCACAGTGAATAACATATTATGATCAAAATAGGGATGTGAAATCCTATTTTTTAATGCACGGATGGTATTTCAGCAGACTCAGCTAAGCTTCAAAAACAATGTTTTTATCCATGGAAGGTTCGCAGTAGTTTGTAGTAACGAAATTCCTGACTACATTAATAATCAGTCATACACACTTCATTAAAATCTAAAACGTTACTTCAAATTAAACATAGGAATAACAAACGACTTTGTTAGTAAACACAACACAAGTAGGTATCAAAGGTCACCACCGCCCCCTCCCCAGAAAGAAACAAAAGAAAAAGTTTCAATAGGGAATGATAAATCGTCTTTTATGTCGAAAATCAGATTTTTCGAAGGACCATTTAATTTTGAACGAAAAAGTCTGATTGATAAGATTGCTCGTGTAAAAGTGTAGTGTCTAGAGTGGAAAACTGTCAACAGAATCATAAGGACTATTAAAAAGCGCGTCACACATCTACAACATCCAAGAGTGGGAAGACTATTAAACCAATATTTTCACACTTTTATTACAAGCTGTAGTAATAAGTGTTTAATGGTAGCCACGAAACTAGTTAAAGGGACAGAAAGATTAGTATGGTTCAATATACAAAATCCTCACATTCCTTTTTCATTTAAAATAATTATTTTATTGTTTTAGTTCAATTTTGCCAGTGTTGAGCTCGAACATGGATCTTTCATCCAAAGGGGATATTGAGTCGTCATCTGATTTCACATCGTTTAATGTGGATAAAGAAAGAGAAGTGGAAGTTCTCCATATGAAAATAGACATAGATGCAAAGAATCATGAAAAAGAAAAGGAATTCATATACAGAGAAAAAAATATGGAAATTGAAAAACTTAAATCAGAAAACGATAATTTGAAAGAAGAGATGGGGAGCATAACCGACAAAATCAAACAGTTAGATTTGGCTAACAGTAAAAAAGATAAAGAGATTGAAGACAGAAAAAGGCGTGAAAAGGAATTAAAGAAGGACATTCAGAGATTAGAAAAAGATGCAATAGTACACAAAGAACAGAAAAAAGAAATTAAACGTCTAAAGGATGAATTAATGCAAGTTCGTCTTGACTTGCAGCAAATGAAATTGGAAAAGGACGAATTACAAGTTCTGCTTAAAACACATATTGAAGAGCAAAAGTCTCGAGACAACAAAATGATGGAGAGCTTAAAAATGCAACAAAGGGAAGAATTAAAAGATCTTCGAAAAGGTTTGGAAAATGAATTTAAGGATCTTCGAAAAGGTTTGGTCAATGAAGTTGTTGCTGGGGTTGCAGCTGCAATTACAAATCCTGGAAGTGACAGCAGACCGAATTCAAAACAGACCACAATTTGCAAGACCACAGAATTCGATCCAAAATTTTAAAATTAATTTGAAACAGCATTTAAACAGCAATGTTAAATAATATATTTTCAAGTTTTCTTATATTCATAATTTGAAAATCACCTTACCCCAAAAATATTAGAATAAGATGAAGCAGTATTCAAACAGAATCAAAAACAATGTCTTTTTGGATTTGCTTATATTTCATATCTGTATTACAATTATATCATGGACATATTTGATTTCAAAACTACCATTGGTTTAAAATATGTACAATCAAGGTTATATTATTTAACAATCACCTTTTCCACCATTCGATTGCCACTTTATCTATTAGGAAAGGTTGATTTTAAATACGGTGAATAAATATGTAAAACTTTGATTGTGTAAAAGAGAGGCGAAGGATACCAAAGGGACATTCAAACTCATAAGTCAAAAAAAAAAAAAAAAAAAACTGACACTTTTATCTTCATAAGGAAATACCGGTACCAAGTCAGGAATGTAATAGTTGTTTTCCATTCGTTTGATATGTTTGAGCCTTTGATTTTGCCATTTGATAAGGGACTTTCTCTTTTGAATTTTCCTTGGAGTTTGGTATTTTTGTTATTTTACTTTTTCCCTACAATAAGTTATCTATGTTGTTTCAAAACATATCAATGTCAAGGCAATACATCTGATTAATCAAGAGATATTCAGTCTTATAGGAGTACGCACATTAAGGGTAATATTCAGACAACAGTCGTTTATCGATGTACCAATTTCGTAAATTAATTAAGAAGATACTAAACAAGGTAACACACATGATTGAGAGAATGGCATGAACTCCAAAAGGAGCAGGACCGAATGCGTCGATCAGGTAAACATCTCCTGCTATGAATCAACCGACAAACGAAGTCACACTAAGTCTAAATGTCACATTCGGGTATATGGCATAATCTGTAAAATTACAAATCAGACCACTTGTATCTAAAAATATAAGACCGCAAAAACATGCAGCTAGTGTTTTACATTTGTCATTTCAGGGCCTTTTATAGCTGACTATGCGGTATGGGTTTTGCTCATTGTTGAAGGCAGTACGGTGACCTATAGTTGTTAATTTCTGTGTCATTTGGTCTCTTTTGGAGTTGTCTCATTGACAATCATACCACATCTTCTTATTTTTATATAGCTATTGCATTGAGACTCCATTACATCGTATCGGTCAACCAATTCGTGCAGGTGATCATAAAACTTGTCTAGTGTCCATTTCAGTCGTTCTTCTTCGTAGCTTTGCTGGAGGAGTTTCGGTTGAAGGACCACACAATATTGTTTATGAAGTCCGTGTAATTGGAACATTCATGAGCGTAACGTATTAGCTAGTACATTGTATTTATAAATACAATGCGATGGAGCAGATGATATAATATAGCTGAGAAATGGAAAATTGACAACTGGAAAGTTGAAAACATCACGTTAGTCATAGCTGTTAGTTGGAAGTTGTCCATCTGTGTCAATATCGAGGAAAGGATAAAGATATGAAGCCTAAATTCTCCTTTTTCTGATGTATCCTTTATCTTAGATATACTAGGATATATTAGATGAAAGCACTCATTGAAGTGTGGATTATTGGTGACAGAACATCATCATTAAGATATATGAAACTGAAATTTAACATTTTGAAAAACAATGAAAAGTTTGTTTCATTTTGTCTCCCAGAAAGTTCTGTATGAATCTTGATTCACATGAGTACACATACAAGCCGGCCAGAAGTGACGCACAATTAATACTATAAGAATACCGATTGTCTGCTAAAATATAAATCCATCAAACTCAACAAATATGTTGTCAATTAAAAAGGTCGGGTTATTTGATATCATCTTCGTTGTGTTTTTTGTGGGAATCAGTGTGGTTCTTCACAAAGTAAGAATATAAAAAGCAGCATTTATTTCCTTGTATAAATTGTATAAATTTAAAATAAAAAACACCAGGATATGACATAATAGACTTAAATGGATTTATTGTATATTTATCAAGTATAGACTGAAAGAAAATACCTTGTCAATTTATTTGGTCAGTTTCTCAATAAAGAGATCTTTTCGGTCTTTTGTAATTTGACATGGAATTAAACGTCCGACGTCACTATTTTCAATTCATTTATTCATTAAGTATTCCATAGGCTTCGTATTAATTTCAAACATCATTAATGGTAGTTGTCGCCTAAAGTTTGCATTATTAAGTAGATATGCGAAGTTCTTTGCTGTCTTTTAATGCAAAAATGCAAAATATCTACCTTACTTTTCTTTATGGGTACTCTAAAACAGTGTCATTATCAACATCAAAATGACTTTTCAAATTTGCGATAGGAATATAACACAAAATCGCAAACACAGATACGATCATACCGTCAATAATGTATTAAGAAGTCATTCATGGGAAGATTCAAATGTGACCGCTCAAGAGAGGTGACTCTTTAAAGAGGTTCCGGAAAACTTCGATTCCAACACCGCTCGTATACGGGATCGAGACAAATTGTTTAAGTATTTTAAATCGGTAGAGTTATCTTTCTTGTGAGCAGTAAAATAAAAAGAAAACAGGTGAAATACGGCGGTGTAAATAAAAGACTCATCAGTGACGCTCACCTCAAAAAGATAAAAGAGTCAAAAAAGTAAGAAGTTGAAGAGAATTGAGGACCAAAAAATCGAAATATGTTTATATTCGTAGAGAACTAGGTTGGTGATACGGTTTTCAATGGAAACTGAAAGGAGTGTAACAAAGGAATGCGATCTCTGTTTCGAACGGGTTGAGTTTCTCAGTTTAACTTCGAGTACTGAACACATGTCTTTGTCGTCATGATTATAATGGTAGTTAAAGACTTGAAGAGGACCGTTGTTTAAAGTTGAAATGAAGATTTTGTGCAAAATTACTAGTAGGTGATCGCTGACCGCGTTAAACAAGTAACCGCTGGAAAAATTTAATTTAAATAGAAAAACGTTTGAGCGGG
The DNA here is from genome assembly GCA_017311375.1 of Mytilus coruscus. Lineage (NCBI taxonomy): Eukaryota > Metazoa > Mollusca > Bivalvia > Mytilida > Mytilidae > Mytilus > Mytilus coruscus. Next base: position 10,015,366 of record CM029602.1, on the reverse strand, counting down.
TCTGAAAGTGACTGTTAGAAGAAGGCATTTTTGCTTTCGTGTTTTACTTTGGTACATATGCCCGTTGCCGAATTCTTAATTTTGCCATTATGAGAAATCAAGGTAAAAAGCAAATTATCGATCTTTGTGATCATTCAACTATTAAATTTCATGTTTTAGAATAATTAAGTAGCTGAGAAAGAGAGGCGAAAGATACCAAAGGGACATTCAAACTCATCAGTCGAAAATAAACTGACAACGCCATGGCTAAAAGAAAAGATCAACAGACAAACAATGCTCCGCAGGGCAAGCAGATCCTGCTCCACATGTGGCACCGTCGTGTTTCTCATGTTAGTACATACCCGGTAATAAGTATAATTCGGTAGGTCAAATTCGGGAAAAAGGGGACGGGATTGTAGTTACGACATTTTGAACATATCGGTTTTCATCTGTGAAATGAATATTCCATAACGATCAACCAACTCGTGATGGCGTCCGTAAAATTTACGAAATTTATGAATACAGTTAAGCATTTTAGCTTTTATATTCATTCTACTGTACAAGGTAAAGAGAATGACATTACTTATGTTGCATCGAACCCAAATATAGCATACAAAGCATGCTAGTAGTCAAGAAGTCCACAACATGACACCATAAATTTGATTTATATACAAACGGTGGAAGAACTTTTAAACATTCTTTCAACAGAGAACAAATTTCAACAACTTAATTTAAGCATACATGTATGAAACAAATATCAACATACACAGGAGTTTAATTTTGCTATTTTAGCTCATCTGTCACGAAGAGTCAAATATGTCGCGTGAATAACTTTTAATAAAATATAATAATAATATAAAAATAAGGAGATGTGGTATGATTGCCAATGAGACAACTATCCATCAAAATTCAAATGAAGTTTATGTTAGCAATTATAAGCAATCGTAGGCCTTCAACAATGAGGAAAACCCATACTGTAAAGTCGGATATAAAAGGCCTCGACATGAAAAATATGAAATAATTCAATTGAGAAAACTAAAGGCATATTTAGGAAGAGACAATTAACAATACATTAACATACAATATGTAGGTCCTTTAATAAGGCACTCGGCATAACCAAACGAATGCCCCACATGAACAAGGGTTTAACAGTCAGTCCAAAGAAGATCAAGAGTGACCTAATGTCTATTCCCCAGTCAACCTTGGGGTGATATGTGAAGTGGATAGGGATTTAAAAGTTTACAGCCAGATTCATGTTTGGAGACACATTTATGATTATGAGAATTTCACTCATTAGCCGTGTTTGGAAATTTACCAATATACAACTGGAACAAAGATTTAGATAAAACAATTAAACACATGGGCCAGTAGGGTATCATACATAGGTCACAAGGTCAGGTTTAAAAGTGCCTCAGGTCACTTTAAACGATCTGTTCTAAACTGTCACAGGTCCTTTAAATGAGAAGTCAGGTTTTGTCACCCCCAAACCCCTCCGAACCACAACCCCTCACAAGGTTGCAGGTTGGAATTTGCCATATTCTGTTATAGCAAATTCCTCCTTCAAAGGTGCACTTCGCACAATGTCGATTAAAATTTTAAATCTAAAAATACTAGGTACGCCTCGTGGGATGAGTGTTGATTACTATCAAAGACCCTCACGTTTGCTAGGCGGAATGCCTTTGATTATACGAGTTAATAGTCCGTGTAGAGCAAAGCATAGCTTCCTGGTTATATATTCTATAGTGAAGCAAACATCAGTACATTTACACTTGCAACCACAAGCACAAATAAAGCAACGAGGATCCAATATAAAGTTTGTGTCAAGTGTGATGTTACTGTGAATACTACATTTCATGCACACATCAATACTACATCTACAATTATATAATTTGTGCATGTAAGGTGTACGGATATCGTGCAGTGCGGGAAATTCCAGAAGGAAATGATAGATTGTTTCTGGCTTCCTTGCACAATAGGCATGTTGGATCTACTGTATTCTGGTTGAAAGCGGCAATGTTAGATCGATGCATACATAGTCTTCATAGTTGGCCACATGCTCAACAGCCCAGGCTTTAAAATTACTATCGGGCCTGTAAGAATTTCTACTATCGGGCAATAAAATCTATACAAAACTAAAAAAGATAGCATCTGGCCTGTGGCTGCATAATTTTATCGTGATCACTGCATATTGTTCGGTATGCATGTATGTGATCTAGGGACATCTGACTGTAAGCATTGTATAAATTTTATACTGTATCTGTACTAAAAGCATCAACTGCTGATGATTTTCCTACTTTCGTTTAGATCTAATAAGAATTTTTTAACATTTTTTTTTCGGTATTGCCTATTATTTTGAAACTATAGTTGATAGCGAACATATCTGTAATCTTAGATACATTGTTTGTTGTTGTTTTGGCTTTGAACTAGCTTTCAGTAACTGCGAGTTATCTCAGGTCGTTAGTTTTTATTTGTGATTTGTATCGATCTGATGAGTTAATCCCTTTTAACGTATTTTTGTAGTGTGTTTTGTATTGAACTGTTATACCACTTTCCCAGGTTAAAGGATGTGTTTGCCGCCAGCAAAAAATGTTTAACTTTCTGTATGTACTGTCCCACGTCATGAGCATATGATTTTAAAAGTGGTTGTCGTTTGTTGATGTATATCATATTTGTTTTCGTTTATTGTTTTGTTCATAAATCAGGCCGTTAGTTTTTCGTTTGAATTGTTTTAAATTTGTCATTTGAGGCCCTTTTATAGCTTGCTGTGTGGTACGGGATTTTACTCATTGTTGAAGGCCGTACGGTGACCTATAGTTTTAACTTCTAAGCCATTTGGTCTCTGGTGGAGATTTGTCTCCTTAGAAATTTCCTACATTTTCTTATTTTGTTTTGGAGAAAACAGCAAACATTATTACAAGTCATGATCTACAAATAAGTCGAATTTCCGAAATGGTATTTAGCCATTTTGTGTCATTGCCTTGAAAACTATGATAGATAAATAAATCATTTTATAGATCATACATAAACAACTGTCTTGCAAATATTGTAAAGACAACTGGGATTTGTATACTCCATATGCAGGAGCTGCTGAAAAGTTGCAACCTATAAAAACGTCACAACTGGAAAGCTAATATCTTCTTTTCCTCGTAATGTTTTGTACTCAAACGACTTTCATTGTCAATTTCTAAATGTAAGTCAAGATATGAGGCAGATTTAATTGTATCTGTGCCATCCTTTATTTCAAGTTTGATTGCATTGATGCGTTGAATATAGTTACCAAATTTCTTATTATATAGTGATAGGACAACGTTTATAGTGGAACGTGAAGTTAAAGGATAATGCTAGCTTCCTTTATTTTCTCTGAGGAAGCTCCTGTATGAAGTCCTCTTCATATGAATTAAGTAACAAGTGGCAAGATGGTTCCCATAGGAATGCCGATTGTTTGTTGGGAAAAGCATCATCTAAACTTTATAAATACGTGTATGTGGTCAACCAAGAAATCACGCATTTTATTAACGTCGTCAGTTGTAGTGAGTGTTTTGTTTGAATAAAAGTAGTGTTTTACATAGAATGATTTATCCGTTCCTAAAACAAAATATTTGTATCAACATTGACCATTCTTTTTATGAAACAAATTTTGATCAATTCCTTTAATTTGTTTTAAGTTTGGAATGGGAAATACTTGAGTCAATGGTAGAACAAAATCATTTGTGTTCATACTATTGCAAGAGTGATAGCATCACATAAAACAGCCATCCATCCGTTAGTATCTACATCTGATTCACAACGACCCTTAAGTATGTAGTTTCACAATATCTATGAAACTCTGCTTTGATTGTTGATAACATTGATGTTAAAAGTTTGAAAAGAGATTTCATGGAGCACCTGACAGAAGATCCGGCTATATAACGTTGTTTGTAAAGACACGTATGTAATTTACGTATTCAAAAGAGAAAGAAGATCTAGTTCTTCCTCTGTGGTTGAAATTCATAAAGAACATAGAACAGATTTCTGGGTATCCAGGATTTCTTTTCGGTAAGTGTCGTCGAGGTATATGCTAAATTTCCAAGTGAATCGTCAATACCTAATTTTCTCCATCTAGCACTTTATATATTGTGATTTACACACAAACACGATGATATCTTGAGGCTTTATCTGCGGTTATTACATCACATTTGTCATGGAGATAAGACAGGTGCTTAGCAACATTTGAAGATCGATGTAGCATGAGTTTACATGTTTTTTAATTTTTATTTTTAAACGCATAACCGTAACCAATTGGTAAGACTATCTACGTCTTTTTTTGTCGTGTTTGGCCCGTTGTCTGGCATAATCCTTGACTGAATTCATCAGTAATTTAAAGTTGTAATCCCAATTGATGGATTTAAGCTCACGAAATTTCGGGCCTTTATAAAGCAAATTTCGCGGAGAAATGTTATTGCCAAAGTCACCAGTTATATATGACCAGTTGGAAGTTTTATGAATAGATATCTAGCAAAGGTGAAATCAGAAGGTTAAGACATGAAGTTGTCAACATTGAGATCCTAAAATACGTGTTTGAAATTAAAAACCTTAGTCGCAATTGGTTTAACATAAGTATAAGAGATGATAGGTTCAAACTATGTTAAGGAGGAAGCATTTTCGTTTGAATTAATTTCATGATGAAGAATATGCCTAAATAAATGGAAAATATTTGTAAGTAAAGCAAAATTAAGACAGGATCTTTTCTCATATTTTCCAATGCCAACATTCTGAAAAGTCTGTGACTGGCTATTTCCGAGCCGATAGGCATAATTCTGTGTTGGTTAAAATTGCATAAGACTGTCTGATATCATTAATAATTTATTTGAATGTTATTTTGCATATTTGAACTGGTCTCTAACTTTATTGTAGTCTAGGAGATAACCACCAAAATGGCCTCGATTTTATAGGAGCCCAATAGATATATTAGTATTGGTCCTATATTTGAGATGTTTCTGACTTATGCATAATTGTAAAGTTTGTCACAATATGTCTATAGTTGTTGACGCCGAAACTTATCTTTATAAGACAGTAGCTCATAATAATTTGTACCATAACTGAAAAAAAAAATCATTGTTAGTTAAATATTTCAAATATTACTGTGTATGACGTCACGAGAATATGAGAGTAAATCTATGTTATGTTATCTCACTCTAATATGTTTATTTTTCCTTCGTTTTGAAAAGACTAAATAATCGTTTTTTTTACAGTTTTGATTCTTTCACATTTTATAATTTCTCATACAGTTTCTTATCCTACCTTTCATTTTAGAAAATGAGATCAAGAACTATAAATATAAAAAGATTAAACGGTATCAATAGGATCAATATGAATTTGCTTTTTAAAACTAAGTGTTTGACATTGCTTAAGATAACTATTAAGTACATTAAATACAGTTAAAAGAAAAATACGCTTGACTATAATTTAAAATCTAAATCTATCGTGTCCTTCGATGAATTAAATTGCTAATCTGATATCTTTTATCGAATTACTAATTATGGGTTTTCATAATCAATCACATGATTTAGCTAAAATATCATTGCATCAACCTCAACAAGTATGTGGTCGATCAAAGTAAACATAGTATTCATTTCTTTGAAAATGTACAAAGGTAAAACAGGATATGACTTAACAGGTATAAATGGGTTTATTGTATATTTATCAAGTTAATAGCATGTCAAGTTATTTTATCAGATTCCTAATAAATAGATCTTACGGGCCTTTTGTATTTTGTCATAATTGGAATTTAACATCGGACGTCAAGATTTATAATGCATTTAAAGTAGTCCACACATTTCGTATTAGTTTTGTATTGTCTAAACAAAGGTATGTGTTGAATATTTATACAGTTAGTATACTTGTTGCAGGATGGTTGGAAATAAATATATCTTTTTCTACAAAATCAAATTTTAAGTAATATTTTCAATATAAATTTTTTCTTGAGCTTTATAACTTTTAAGATGCAAGTGAAATGTCATACCTGATGATTCATATAACACTACAATTATCTACTCCGTGTGCAGAAAATGTTGCGTGATTTATTTTGTTAAAATTCAATAGCATAATTACATTATTAGTATTATTAAGAATTGAAATTCAATTGAAATACAGCATTCATCGGATAATAAAAAGTAAAATAACGAAAATACCGAACTTCAAGGAAAATTCAAAACGGAAAGTCACTTATCAAATGGCAAACTCAAAAGCTCAAACACATCAAACGAATGGGAAACAACTGTTATATTTCTGACTTGATACAGACATTTCCTTATGTAGAAAATGGTAGGTTAATAAGTGTTTTGCTTCCGCAAGTTTTACATTATAAATATCAATAGACTGTTTTGGGAAATGTGTATAATTTCCTTTCCTTTATCATGTTTACCTCATATTTCTTTTCTAGTACGCAATTACAAGACACCCTAATTAAATTAAAAGCATTTATCATTTTAATTTCATATATGAAACATTTTAGATCAATTTATTTCCGCACGAGATTCTGTAGTATTCATTTATACTTTTAGTGTTTTGTGAATTCTTGAGGATAAATAAATACCTTATATATCAGGTTTTATAATGAAGTACGCTAGATGAGCAATTTATCCATATGATATCTTTCGTGCGGCGCTTACATAGATCAGCATTCATGTCATACATGTCATAGGAACTAAATCTGTTACTAGTATTTTCGTTAAACTTTCCAACATTTGATATTAACCATTGAAGTTTCAAAATTCCAAAATAAATATCGATTAATTTTAAAGGAACATATTTGAATCTATCAAACCAATGTTAACAAAAATCGCTCAAGGAAGAAAAGAACAGACGTATATGAACACCAAACATTTATAATCATAGCATCAGGCAATGCAAACTCTAAATAAAACTAGAAGTAGTGGAACATTATCAAGAATGGTTCGATATTTACCCACGGTGTTTACGTGTATAGAAAAAAAATCTACATGGTATTTCTTTTCTTGTTGTTCATTATTAATATTATAGTTTGTCTTTGTCCTGAGCTTCAGTAGAATAATGTTCTTGCTTTTAAAAAATGGTTACTAATTTTTATTGGTGGTTGGTTTGATCTTAGATCTTCATTGGTAAAATTCCATAATTATGTCAAAATATCTAGGTTTCCTCTGAATTTCCTACTGTGACGTCACGAAAAATGCGATCATGTCTGATGATGTTCCGAGGGTATTAGTGGTCAGCGCTTCTGTGTTGACTTGAATTATCAATAATATGGTCATTATTATAAATTAACTGTTAACAAAACTTAGAATTTTCGAAATACTAAGGATTTTCTAGTGAAGACAACCTCCACCTGCAGTAGAACTGACCATGATGTTTACAATACTTTATTCCTTTACCCTTAATATGTCTCACAACTGTTTTTTACCATTCTCCTGAATTAACTGAAAAATAGTCACAACGTAGTCTGTCCTAAGGAAGATGATAAAAGGAAATAACTAGTTTGTTTTATTATGATCAATAGTTGGTTGGAAGCACTGTACATGAAGGACAGTAATAAAGTGCATCCAAACATATTATGAAACAACATTCATGTAAAGAGGTCATTGTCAGCATATAATGCAATTATATCACCTATTTTCATACGCTTGATCAAATTCTGACCCAACCACAATTCCAAATTTTATTTGTTTATACTTCTCTCTCATGTAGTGTCATACAATATGTACATATCTACTGACCAAAAATAAATTGAAGGCAGTAATTTGATATACTTCTTTTAAAAAACGAAAGGAAAAACGAAATACAGGTTGATCATTTTACCAATGACAAAAGACTATAGATAAATGGTATTTGACCATCTAATCGTTCTCTTTATAAGGAACAACAAATTATATATATATATCATGAGTTGTTTTTTATTTAGCATACCTATTTCATTTAACGGCAATATATATAATCTTAAACTGAATGTGGAATAGGCAAAGCATGTATAGCTATCAATTAGCAATAATATTGTATAATCGAATAATGAATTTGTATATACATGTATTGAACATCGCTGAGGTGAAATTTAAGAAATGACAAAATACTACAAAAAGAGACAATTCAGTGAATTGCTGCTGATCTGTTCGAAGACTTGTTTTAATTATTATCAGATATCGACTCAAATTTACGCCATTTCTAATCTTTCAATGGTGTTGCGACTTTAAGTCTAACAATTCATTTTAAATTATCTTCAATACACGACAAGGGATCGAAGCAAATAAGTGATTCAATCGTAAGATTATCAGATAATCATTATATTTTACTTTCAAAAGTATAATCGACTAAAGAGTGTAATAACCCATAAACGTTGAAAAATCACGTCATTTTACCATGTGTTAAATAAGAATACTGTTGGAGTTACGCATTATGCAAACTAGGAACCCTCTACAGATTTCAATGGCAAAACTTACTAAATTATACATGGGAAATTTAACAAAACTTATATTTAAATATGCCCCAAAAATAAGGAGCACATCTTAAAATTCTGTGAATTCACCGTGTTAAAGTTTCAATTAAGAAAGAAAACAGTTGCAAGTACGCATTACACAAACAATGTACCGTCTTTCCGGACAAATCGACGGGAATACGGGTGGATCGATTACTAGATATGCTGTCGTCATGTAAATAAGATTGATTGATATACAATTGTTTGCTTTATGTGCATTGGAAAATATTTCATGCATATTCAAGACGAGCACAAATGAATAATAAATGAAAAAGTGAAGTGTAAAGTGGGCCGACCATATTGAATTGCAGGGATAACGACTGCCATTGGAAAATGACAAGCACCAGTAGTCTACCGATACTTAAATCTTGTAATTCTTTTTCAACACAAAATCAAGTGAAAATAACTTAGAAAACCGCAAAATGGAAAAGTAGCAACAACTGGAGCGACAACAGGGTAAGCGTCTCCTTCTATGCATGTATCATCCGTCATGCATATATAAACAGTCGAAATGTCGCAATTGAGAAAAGGAAACTTTCGATAAATTAAATCACACTACTATTTTGATTTATTAAGGACAAATCCTTCGAGTGTTTATGCGTACATACACGCTAAACGGTATTATGCCCTCAACGTTTTATGACGTCGCAATTTCCGCGACCTTTTAAAGTTATATGAGTTATTCCCGTTTGACCAGATGAAAAAAAAGTTTAGTAAAAGAATGGTCCCATATTTATATTTTATTTTCGTATTGATATGCATGTTATATTTGCCACTAGTGAATGAATTAAAATTTGTCTGAAACTGGGATTGTTCATTCAAAATATGATAATAATTGGTCCTTCTCTTTCTTTCTTGTAGTCCGTTCGTATTTGTATAGCTATAAATATTGAAATTTGCACTAAATATATGAATAGGTATGGCGTCTGACCATCTCTCGGCATAAAAAGGAGATTAAATGTTTATACCAACAAGTCAGAAACCCAACGACAAAGAAATTAAAACAATATTAATAGAGGTGAAAATATACGGTTGTCAATTACAAAGACTGTGTTTTCTTTCATTCAAACGATTAAGAGGTCAAATACTTGGTAAATTTCGACGGGAGACGTTCGGCATAGAAATGTGAGGTATCAGGTGCAAAATTTTGGATATAAAATGTAAAATAACAAAATACTGAACTCAAGGAAAATTCAAAACGGATAGTCCCTTATCAAATGGCAAAATCAAAAGATCAAACACATCAAACGAATGGAAAACAACTGTCATATTCCTGACTTGATACAGGCATTTACTTATTTAAAAGATGGTGGATTAAACCTGGTTTATAGCTAGCTAAACCTCTCATTATAATTCCACAATATTGACAATAATGTGTGAACAAAACAAACAGACATAATAGGAAGAAATGTCCAAAAATAAGGGTACAGCAGTCGGCATTTTGTTATAATCTTAATCACTATAAAACAAACAAATATGTCAATAAAGAAAAACAAAATGGCATACAGATATAGCACATGAGCAAAATGAAAGGCAAGAATACAAAAATGACAATAGCACAATAACACAATGGCGGGATGTATAAGTAGCGTGCCACGCCAAAAGGATATTTTCAAAATGGACTAAACAGTTAAGGTTAATAATTTACAAAGACAAATAAAGAACACTATAACACGTAACTACATGTATATAACTTTTAGACTACCAGTTACAGAAAATCATATATCTGGAAAATAGAAATACAAATAAATAGAATACACATAAATATCGCACAGAGATTTAACAATTATGACTCTGAAACTTAGTGCATCGATTTTAATTTTCTCGCAAAATGTCCTTTCTTTACTTCATAATAAAGTTTAATAATTAATCAAGTCCTTTAAACTTTATCCCATATAAAGTTAAGGAATAAAATGTCAATTCTTAAACATATTATCAATTTATCTCCTCTTATCAATACGAATTTTATAACATGTACTTAAAAAAAAAATAGCACCCAAAACATGTTATTTTCAGCATTTTATAATTAACTGCTAAGCTAATAAAGATTTTATGAATTTTTCTGACAATCATAGCTGATCACAATAATCTTATGACACCTGCAAATAACATTTGAAGTTAAAAAAGTACTTCTCACGGAGCAATAAAGATATTATGTCTGATTTTCAACGACTCTCTTGTCAGTTGTTATCATACAGTCCGTTTCTATGTATGTTGGCGTTTCCTTTTTGTAGTTCAGTGTTTCTGTTGTTCCTTTGTTTTCCTCTTATAGTTGATGTGTTTCCCTCGGCTTGGGTGTGTTACCCGGATTTGTTTTGCTTAATCGAATTATGATTATTGAACAGCGGTATACTACTGTTGCCTTTATTTTTGTTTTCCTCGCTCTCATTTTATAACATCGTTTTCTCAAAATAACCTTGATTCATTAAAACACACAATTAATCAAGATTCGTTAATATTACAAAATGTGCATGTCAATTTCAATATGTAACGTACAATATTCCGGACTTACTATTAAAAATCTAAACATTAAACTTATAAATAAACTTATATGCACTTTAACGGTACTACAATCTGTCGATGCCTTATTTTGGCATTGCACACGGTCATGTTTTTCTCAGACTGATAATTACGTCTTTACACTAAATCCATTGGATGTTGCATGTGTACTAATTGTTACATGATTTTTTATTAGTTGTTATTGGCTTTGAACTAGCAGTCAGTAACTGCGAATACTGTCAGATCTGTACTTAGTGTCCTTTTTGTTGTAAGAGATGAGGGATGGATAAATAAAGGCAACAATAGTATACCGCTGTTCAATGGTAATAATTCAATTAAACAAAAACAAATCCGGGCAACAAACGAAAACCGAGGGAAACACATCAACTAAAATACCCTGCCACGTTCGGTCTGTGTGTTTGTTAGATGTTTTCTGCTTTGTGTCGATCTGATGAGTTAAGCCTTTTCAATTGATTTTTAAAGTTTGTTCTTGTGTTATGTTGTTACATTACTGTCCCAGGTAAGGTAGAGAGTTGAGTGCTCATAAACATGTTTAACCCGGCCACTTTCTATATGTGCCTGTCTCAAGTCAGGAGCCTGAAGTTCAGTGGTTGTCGTTGGTTCATGTCTGTCATATTTGTTTTCCATAAATTGTTTTGTTAGAAATCAGGCCATTAGTTTTCTAAATTGAATTGTTTCATATTTTTCATGTCGGGGCCTTTCATAACCGACTATACGGCATGGGTTTTTCTCATTGTTTAAGGCCGTACGGTTGCCTAAAATGCTTACATCCACTTTATTTGAACTTTGGTGGATAGTTGTTTCATTGGCAATCATACCACATCTCTTTTTTATATTTATAACTTGTATGAATCAATAATGACTTATATAGCTCCGATATCTTTACACTAAATTGTCTTGAATGTAATAATTTTATAAACTATAAATGATTTTGTTTCATATAAATGACATGTTACACATGGAACCTTCTCACTCAAAAGTTCACCTTGATATTAGTTTGTTTAAAACAATAAAAATAGTACATAATATTCACAATTAAACTGATAATATTTGAATCCTCACAATTCTGTTTCCATCATTACACTTCACGTGTTACAAAAACTTGTCAGTGACAAAATCACTGCTAACCTCTCTTCAAGCTACCCACGCTAGCATCTGCGCATTGGCTATAACCTCTAACTTGTGAGGGTTTTAAAATCTCATTTACAATTAAAACAAAATCTATTTTTTAATCATCTTTTTATCTATTTTGTGAATATATTAAATCACTAGATAGTACTTTTAAGAGTAAAATAATTTCCAAACTTAATTTCCATTACTGTACAAAGGAAACAATTCAATCTAAAAATATCAAAATCTCTATCTCTCATGTTGCATCGAATTCAAATATTTCGAAGTTTTATATATTTCAAATACACTTGCATGATCGTATCTATTAATTTTATATCAATACATATCATAAACTTATTATTTTGAAGAAAAATCGAAGGACCTCTTTTGAGAAAAGGCAATTTAAGGTCAAATGATCCAAAATGTTATGCAATGATTGAATGCATTCTATACATTTGTACTAATATCTACAGAATCTATATTTTTTTATCTCCGAAAGTTAAAAGTTACATATATTAATTTTTGATATTGCTGTGAATTTCCACATGCCTTGTTTGCTTGCAAAATTACCTGAAATTTAGCAGATCACCAATTAACGTTCCTATTACCTCAGGACGTTTCTTTCAAAATTAGCGCAATTTGTTCCCCGCCATTTAAGATTTGTACGACTTTTCTACAAAATATCTCTTTTTCCAGTACGGTTACCTTACGTTTTTCGATTCTTTTGTTTAATACATAAATTATGTATATTCTATTCATTTATCATAGAAAAGAAAATAGTCGTTTATTTACAAAACTGGATTGTACATAGTTATATAACCATTAAAAGGCGGGAAATGTTTATCGCAGCATATCGATATAATTTTCTTTCAGAAGTTGATAATACCAATAACATAATTTCCACATACAATAAGATTAACAAAATACACATCTGTTATGAGATTCGGCCTTTAAAAAAATAACAATGGAAATAACTACACGCGTCTTAATTTCCAAATTGAAAAGATGGCGTTATAAATTTAAAACGAGGTCGGAGACCCATTTTTGTTGGTTTATTTTTAAGATTTTACTTAGGCTACAGGAAAATCAAATTTAAAGAAGATGCAAAAGGTAGAATCGGTTAGAGGATTTTGTCTTTAAGGACTAAAAGTATCCCCAAAACATGTCACTCGTGAATTGAGGCACAGACAAATCGTATCGGTCAACCTTTTCCTTATGTTGACCATAAAACTTGTGTATAGCTAATTGCAATTGTTCTTCTTATAACCCTGCTTGGGCCTTTTATCATTATAAAGAGGGACGAAAGATACCACAGGGACAGTCAAACTCATAGATCGAAAACAAACTGACAACGCCATGGCCAAAAATAAAAGACAAACAGACAAATAATAGTACAGATGACACAACACAGAAAACCAAAGACTAAACAACACGAACCCCACCAAAAACTGGGGTGATCTCAGGTGCTGCGGAAGGGTAAGCAGATCCTGCTCCACATGCGGCACCCGTCGTGTTGCTTATGTTATTACAAATCCGGTAAATAGTCTAATTCGGTAAGTCACATTCGTGAAAAGGGAGGGTATTGTAGTTACGACATAAGGAACATATCCGATATCATCTGTGAAACGGTTATTCCATAACGGTCAACCAACTCGTGATGGCGTCCGTAAAATTTACGAAGAGATGACTTCAACTTCACCATTTGGAGCTTCCTTTGGAGCAGCAATCCTCTATCAAGGAAATCATGATAGGAAACACAAGCCCGGGAATATCGTATCAATTGGGAGATATATACTCCGTATGCAGGCGCTGCTGGAATGTTGCTACATAGAAATGAAAAGTTCACAATTGGGAAGCTGAAATCATCTCTTTTGTCATAAAGTTTTGTTTTCAACCGACCCTCATTGTCAATTTCTAGATGTAAGTCAAGATATGAGGCAGACTTAACTGTATCTGTAGTATCCTTTATCTCTAGTTCGATGGGATAGATTCGTTCAACATAGTCACCAAATTTTGTATTATTTAGTGAGAGAACATCATCTATATAGCGGAACGTAAGCACATCTCTGTTTATAAAGTCCATATAATGAGAACATGAAAATGAGTTGCATAGCAATTGATGTATGTTAAGGTAGTTCAGGGTATACCGCCAATTTGAATTGTACAATCACGGTACATAATCGGTCTAGTTCTTTGCCCAAATCTGCAAATTTGGAGACAGATTTGCAACTTATTGGTTACACAGTTTATTTATATAAAGAAAACTTAGTGATTCATTGCATTATCGAAAATGTTTAAACAAATACCAAATATTTGTGTTTTGAGAATCAATTTTTAAATACGCCATTTAACGGGAGATAACTCTTTTAGTACAAAATTTATACTGGACATATAGGAAATTTTCATTTTTACTTGTAGCAAGAAAAGAATTCGGTGACACCGTTTTTCTTTCCATTTTCTTAAAATATATTAAAAACCTATCTTCTCATATTTATTTTATTTCAAAATTCTGTCTTATAAATTTCTTCTTATGCACAAAAATGTGTTTCTTTTCATGAACAATCTAAGCAAATTTTGGCAATTTTGAACGACTCGTACCTTGAAAAATAGCGCGGTGACCCATACTTTTTATTATTTTTTTTAAAAAGCGTAGTAAAATCTTCATTTTGGCAAATTATAAGAAAATTCTGTCATTTTTTCTGTACCCTGAACTACCTTAATGGCATACGATGCGGTTGTGGGTATGTTTCTACTCAGAAATGGGAATTTGACAATAGGAAACCGAACTCGTCCCGTCTGTCACAATTCCTATGTCAATTGCAAGAAAAATATTGTACCGGTCGGAGTCAATCGGTGTAAACGACGTTATCGAACAATCGATACTTACTGTGATGTAATAACATAAGCATTGTGACGTAGGAGTTATACGGGAAAGTGCACGAATTCTAAAGTCGTCTATATATCACACTCGACTGTTGTAGATAAGATTGTCCAGCATGTTAATGATATCGTGTTCATTGTATTTATTGTCGGAATCATTGTTGAACTTTACAGAGTAAAATGTTTGGTGATTTACAACAAGTAATCGTTTCTACGATTTCCATGTCATTTTGTGAAAAAACATTTTGTTAAATGAGAATGTGTAAGGATATTTCAATTGAAAAGATGTGTAGTATATTTTAATGTAGATCAATCCAAAGTTTTATAATCATCTATAATTGCAATTATTGATTAGAAGATGTTAAAGTAGATCTTTAGGATTCATAGAATACTTATTTGATTCACATCGCTGGTTGAGTAAAATGCCATTTTGTTTTGTTTTTGTCTAATACAAGAATGGAGCTATTTTTATTTTAGATTTAATGAACGCCTTTTCCATTTCTCACAACTATTTTTCATTTGAAAATTTGACACAGTTCATGATAATTGTTAGCTTTCATTTATGTTCTTGTAAAGTGAATAAAACTAGAAAATGCATATGCTAGTTCTACGATCGCCATCACGAATTTAAGATAGTCATTCCGTTTGAGACTTTTATTCAATAACCTGTATCCATTACTGTACAGGAAACTTAAATACATGCAACATGCAGGTTATGTTATGGTTCAAGTAATAGTAATAATAATATTATTGTATTTTTACATGCAAAATAATCAGTTGAAAATAAAAAAAACATTTGTTGTTTCTATTTACTTTTGCCTTATCGATCAGGAAGTATTTAACGATCATATCACTTGACACGACATTTACATTGTACTTGGGTACATCAGTTTTAACTCTATTTTCACACTTCCTACCTCCCTTTCGAGATAATGGTGATTTTATCCAATATAAACGTTCTAAAATGAAAAAGAATAAAAAATTAGATTCGAAAAAATAGCTATGAGAAAAATGATACGCAGAGAGTGGTCAGTCAGTCAACCAACGACACACATCTGTTTCATATGTTCAACTCTAAAATAAATGAATACATATACATTATCAAAACGTTGTCATGACCTCATAATTTTCTAAAGAACATACTTTGTATTGCTGTTCAAGTTGTGTAATGAGAAATCATTCTCTTTGTTTACAACTTAATCATTCAAATATGTATCTGTAATGAGTTTATTTACAAGAACATATTACACGTCATGAGAAGCACGACATAAATAGCCGGAACACTTTTTTTGGAACACTTGAGTTCACGACTGTTTTCATTGGATAAATGTTCCTTAATCGATCTTTTATTATGTGATCTTATGAAATAATTGCCACTGGACGTCAAACAAACAACAACAATCAATCGATCTATGGAATCGTAAATATAAAATATATGGTCATCTTTTTAAAGTGTAGTACTCTTCTTTTTCTCTCCATTTTGATAATAAACAACCTTGAGTGGCATCTAACTATTCCTGTAAGAAATATTGATATAGTTTCCTTAACTACCAGGTTATAAATAAGTGTAAACACATAAACTTTGTATGGTGCAGTGATTGTATACAAAATGTGACTTATCAATGGATTTAAATCGAGTTACATATATACCACACAACTGGCTTTAAATTCATTGTTTAAAGTTTATTAGTTACATTTGTATCTGATGGTATGCATTTATTATCATGCAGCTTATAGCTTTTGAATACTAAAACCTTGTCAAACTGAAAAAAGAAAAAAAATGACCTACAGGTTCCTACCTAATATCTTTTAAATTCCAGCTATTGTTCAATATTAAGCTAAACATGTTTTTGTTTATACACAGTTTTGATTAAAAGAAAAACCGACATGGTTAGAAAATACAAATAATAAAACTATTACAAACACAATTCCATTTTAATACTCTTGTCATGGTTAGAAAATACATAAAATAACACCTTTACAAATTCAATCCCAATTTAATATTCTTGTACGTGTATATAAATAAAACAAATCTTTTTTTTAGAAATTTACCTGTGATAATATAAACTTCAGAATAGAACCACAAATACCGACATTACAAGCAAACCTAAAATTGAGTCTGTAAATACTGGACTACTTTCGAAATCTTTGAACCAGATGAAGCGGTTATGAGTTTCAAGCACGCAGCAACTACATGTATTAAATGGGGTATAAAACATGGACTTGTACAAACAATGTTTATGTACTTTATACGTCTTTAAAATATCGTATTATAGGCAATGGCAATGTGACAAATATCCACAAGATAGCAATTAACTTTGATGTAAGAAACTATAGGATACCATACGGCTTTCAAAAATAAACACATACCATAAAGTTACATATAAAAGACCATGACATGACACGATTTTTTATTGATATTTGATTTAGAAATGTCGTATATTGAACATTAGATTCCATGGGTAAACAAAACCATCTCTAATATAAAACAAAACTCAAAAAGAAAACAATAAATTTAAGAACCTTAGCCATTATACATATTGGATATAAACGAAAGACGTTTATTGTTTATCAGGAATCGTAGTCCGAAGACAATTGTGATTAAAGAAAATGCTCGCAAGTTCGAACCCCGAATATGTTGTACGTTTTGAGAGGTTAAAGGTTTGTAAGTTAAAAGTTAAAAGTTAGAAGATAAGTTAATTTCGGTTGACAATGGATTCTTGAAAAACAGTCTACTGTTAGAACAATAAACTGACGTCAGAGAAATGGGTTAGTTTAAAGTAAAAGAAAAAGATGGTACACAGAATTGCACATATCAAATTAATTATATTTTGCCGATTCCAGTTACCCTCAAAACTTACGGTACTGTAATTAAAAGGAAATCAAGATATACACAATACTTTTCCAAGGTTCCAATTTAAGGTATCGGCTGACTAAATGATATTTTAATACCTTACACAGTTTATTGCAAATGTTCAGGATTAATAATGTTCTCATGATTGCAATAAAAGGATACTTATGCAAAGTGAAAAGTAATTAACCGATAACAGATAATACCTGTACCACGATTGCCATCTCGAATTCAAGTTTCTCAAACCGATTATAGACTTTTTATTCTAACACCTCTATCTAGAAATTTAAAAGGAAAATGCAAAAAAATGATCAATGCAGTTTTTCTTCAAAGAAGTCATAAAAAGCCCTTGCCTGTTTCCCATGCAAAACTTTAACTTAAAGTTAAAATAAACAGGTGTTACATACAATTCATATACGGCCTTATAACAATTCTATTAGGAAGTATTTATGGGTCACATCACTTGACAAGTCACTTACATGGGTACGAAAGTTTTAAATCTATTTTACTCTTCCTCTATCCTTTTCAACATCGTTTAAAGACAATCATTTCAAAAGAAAAGAATTAGAAATTAGATATTCAACATACAATGAACATGATAAAACCACTATGAAAAATTATACGTGGAGTTAACGTGAGGAAACGTAAGCCAATGACGCACAAATCCACAAGACATCTTAACTGATAAACAACTTTAAAAGGTTCCTACATAAACTCTGTATAAATAGTATTAAAGTTTCCTTAACGGTAAAATTTTGAAAAATGTAGAACACGTACACTTTTGAGAGTGCAGTGATTTTATACAAAATGTGGCTTAGCAATGGATATAAATAGAGTATCATACCATGCAGCTGGTTTTAATTCCATTGTTAAAATTACAATGTATAAGAGAGGCGAAAGATACCTAAGGAACATTAAATCTCATAATTCGAAAGAGAACTGACAATGACAATGCAAAATACGAAAAGCGACAAAAGAAATACAACATTATACAAAACACAACATAGAAAACAAAAGACGAGCAACAAAAACCGGGAATGAAATCAGGTGCTCCGGAAGAGTATACAAATCTAGACCCACATGTGACATACGTCGTGTTACTCCTTTTAAATACGTTGATAATTTATGACAAGTGATAAGACATCACGTAATAGCGGATCGCTAATTGACTATTATCTAACCATTAGACATCACCAAATTTTAAACCTTCACACACATTGTAAGATTAAACAGCAAAAGCAAACTAGATAATTAGAGTTACATATTTGTGTGATCTTATGCATTTCTCATGATGCAGTTTAAAGCTTTTGGAATACTAAGACCTTGTCAAACTGTAAAAACTATTACAAATATTACTAATAACTTTAATATTCATGTCATTTATTAATGTTAAGCATTTTCGTTGCTCTGTTTCAAAATAACAAGCTACTTTAAAGTCTGTAATAAATTGATAGTTTATAAATAAAGAAACTTAATAAGCAGAAAAAAAGAAAGGTCCGTGTCTTTATATTTGAGAAATAACTAGTTGAAAATTTAGCGGAAATGATTCTCTCTAGATTTTTCATACATTTATCATTTGCACCTTTGTTCTTTCAAAACCATAACAATATAGCGAATATTTTATAAGATTTTCGAACAAGGCTTTTAAACTATATGTAATAAAATTATGAAAAGAAAAGTAGGGGTTAGCGGAAATTCTTATTGGCATTACATGGATAAAATTAGAGGATTCCGAACATCTGACCAAAAGTAAAAACAAAAGTAGCGAACATCCTTGAGAACAAAAACAAGAAGAGAACTTCATATATCGACAATACAACAATAAGAAACTATAGGATACCGTACGGCTGTCAACAATGATAAAACCCCATACCATATAGATACCTTTAAAAGACCTTGACATGACAACATGTAAAGAAAAGAAACCAAAAGATTTTTTATCTGACACATTGGTTTAATTTTACATTGAAAAGTCCGGTCAGAATAGGAATTTGATGCTTCGAATTGGGGTTATTATGCTAAAACCCCTTGCAACAACTACTTCAGGGATGCATAGATAAAGTGTTGCAAGTCAAATCGTCATTTCTAGTTGCAGATCAATATCAAGTTATCATGTTAGTCCTTTTACCTGCGCTAGAAACAGACGAGACAAAACAAACAAAGAATAGGCAAACATACAAAGTAACAAAGCTAGCATCAAATTTAATTATAAGTTGAGTGATTGCAGTGATAGATAAATAAATTAAAAAATAATTACAAGCACAACTGTTAATATAAACATATGTTAAATAAGGCAACAATATGTCTTACTCATAACTCTGTTGGAACAGTTTTTGTTTTTGTTTAAAGAGCACAAAAGTTATGTCAATAAAATACCATGCCTCTCCTACTGTTTTATATTTTGTCTTTGTCTTTGTAAACTATGAATTTTAGGCCTAATCCTAATTTGGATAACATTGACAGTTTGTATCATATTGACCGTGTATAATAAGTTCCAAGTTGGTGTGATCACAACTTCATGGTTAAAATTAACTCCAAGGTAAATTCAAAAGGATTTTAACAACCAATGGAACAAATGGAAAAAATTGTCATACTCCTGACTTGGAACAGGTATTTTCCGAAGACAATGATGGGTTTAACCTGGTGTTATAGCTAGTTAAACCTTCCATGGTATGAAAGTTGTTTACAGTTGATAACCCTGAAATCAAAGCTAAAAGCTCATTCTACATTCTTCTAAGTTTATGCCATATGCACACATGTACTTAGTTTTAAGTCGCAAGGAGACTTTGACTTCATTGTAGACTAACTTAAATCAAAACTTTAAAATATGATTAAACCAAAACGTTATTCGGATGAGTGAACCATCAGATTTGGTCGAAATTTAATTTGTCGCACACTTAGATACTTTTGCTTCATAATGAATATGTATGTTGTGTTCCAAGTTGACCAATCTACAACTTCTTCTTCCCGACTTGTTCCTTTATTCATATGAGGCTGACTTTATACAGGAACTTCTCAGGAAGAAAGAAAAGAAGTTAGCAATATCCTTTAACTTTACTTTCCGCTACATAGATGATGTTCTCTCACTAAATAATTCAAAATAAGGCGACTATGTTGAACGCACCTATTCCATCGGACTTGAGTGAAGGATACAACATATACAGTTAAGTCTGCCTCATATCTTGACTTACATTTAGAAATTGACAATGAGGGTCGGTTGAAAACAAAACTTTATAACAAAGAGATGATTTCAGCTTCCCAATCGTGAACTTTCCATTTTATGTAGCAACATTCCAGCAGCGCCTGCATACGGAGTATATATCTCCCAGTTGCTACGATACTCCAGGGCTTGTAATTTCTATCATGATTTCCTTGATAGAGGGTTGCTGCTCACAAGGAAGCTATTAAACCAGGAGTTCCAAGTGGTGAAGTTGAAATCATTCCTTCGTAAATGTTACGACGCCATCACAAGATGGTTGACCGTTACGGAATATCCGTTTCACAAATGATAGCGGATATGTTCCTAATGTTGTAACTACAATCCTGTCCCCGATTTTCCAGAATGTGACCTACCAAATTAGACTTATTACCCGGTTAGTACTGACATGAGCAACACGACGGGTGCCACATGTGGAGCAGGATCTGCTTACCATTCCGGAGCACCTTAGATCACCCCACGTTTTGGTGGTGTTCGTGTTGCTCAGTCTATAGTTTTCTATGTTGTGTTTTGTGTGCTATTGATTGTCTGTTTTCCTTTTTCTTTTTAGCCATGGCGTTGTCAGTTTATTTTCGACTTATGAGTTTGAATGTCCTTTTGGTATCTTT
The DNA here is from genome assembly GCA_017311375.1 of Mytilus coruscus. Classification (NCBI taxonomy): domain Eukaryota; kingdom Metazoa; phylum Mollusca; class Bivalvia; order Mytilida; family Mytilidae; genus Mytilus; species Mytilus coruscus. The sequence goes on along the minus strand of CM029602.1, from coordinate 9,993,719 downwards.
TGCCCTCTTTTAAACAAAATATGTAATTTGGTACGGGAGGACCGATAGATTGATACAACAACAAAACACAGAATTCTCCTTACGCTTAATTGAATACAGGGCATACATAGTTATTAAACATACAACCAAAAATAAGCGATGAATAGATTATTTTATTTCACAAAAATTTTGTAACTTTTATATGACATGATCAAGAAGGAATTATTAGTTAACCGCTTTCCAATAATGTACACTACTTGAAATTAATATTCGTTATCATATACACATGAAGACAGCCTTAATGGCTTTCTTCCAAAATAGAAAATATGTAGGTGCTTTCGAGATATATTATATAACGTTTTTAAAAAGGAATTTTGGGTAGCATTTTTGTTTGTTTTCATTTGCGAATGGAATCAATGAATTTATAATCGGTTGAAAATGAAAACAACACTTTATAATTTTCATGTGCTCGAAGCGATTTTCTTGATTTACTTTCAAAAGAACGTTCAAAGCCAAATATTTGAAAGCAAAGGAAGCATAAAATCAAAACAGTTGAAAAGCTCTATGACAAAAAAAAGGACCTACAAATAATAGCCAACCCCATGTCAGGTTATGTTTGTCTGATGGAGTTTAAACCTTAGTTTATAAATAATTTAAAATCCATAAACGGACAATATAAGAACAATATTTGTTTTAATTTGCAATTTGCAATCTCAAGTTATACCATAAGAACAAAATGAATTATCTGATGTACCAGTCCGACTTGCATCATCAGTCTGTTTGTGTATTAGATCACAGAGTCCGGAAGAACACACATGAACTCCTCATACCACTGAGCAAACCAATTATTCACTAATGCCGCGAACTTTGTTGAAAAAACAGTAAATATGGTATCTTAGACTTTAATTTGAACCCACGGAACCGGAATACACACCCCTCTATCGAACGTTGAGTAATCTTGTATATGCAATCATCCATTGGTTTAGCAGACGTTGCACTGAATTTTATGTGAACCTTGAAAAACGTTTTACAATTTGGTTATCACATTTCATTTTCAATGTTTATTCAAGTGAAATGTTAGAAAATTAAATGCAATATGTAATGTATTCATATAAAACTCACATTATCGGTTAAGATTATAATAGACATATCTTTTTGACGTAGACAGTGAGTACATGTATAAAGTTGTTGATACGGCGTATGTCGTTCAAGGGTTAAGGAGAATCCATCCACTCTATCTTTCTAGAATTGAATGAAGTTTAACTGTGTGTTACATTTCAAGTTCTGCATTTAATAAAGTATTAGGGATTAAATATGTTGAATATGTTGAATGTCATCCTAACTTTTGCGATCGATTGAGTGTTACAAAATTCATATAATGTTTGAATAAAAGAAATATTGGTTTCTCCTTATCAATCCTGAAAGGTTCTCTAAGGTACCTGACATTTATACGAAATCACCATACCATCATGGCAAAAATACACTGAAGTCTACGAAAAGTTAAATGTTAATTACAAGCTAATAATGGTGGTCATTGTTTTCATTACTCAATTGCTGTGTTGAATATTTGGCTGATAATTAAGTCATTAAAGTATCCAAGTTATGAAAAAGGAAAAGATGGCTAGATAAAGCTTATTAGATTTGGACATCGGTAAACGATCGTTGGCTATATATATAAGTGTATGTTACAATAAATTTTAAATACTGTGAAATAACTACTACACCTGATGCACATTTCGATAAATAATATCTCTTCTGTGATGAAAATGGCCAAAACATTATATTTTCAAAACATAATACAATCGTTGATGAGCTAATAAAACCAAAAGGATCAAAATTAAAGCCAAAGTCAACTGTTAAATATTTGTCTTTCGTTATATAATGATCCTTTCATTATTTTGCCGATAAAAATGCATTGTTAAAAGGAATTGTTATATTTGCTCATAATTTAGCCGTCTTCGACAGCATATTCCCGGACTAACTTTGTCCACAAAAGAAAGAAACCGTTCCACAAATGGCGGTGTAAAAGCAGATAGTTCAAAAATGAAATGAAACATTTAAAACGATAGAATATTAAAATTGGCACAAATAAATGTCTTAGTGTCATCATTGTTGTGTATCCATAATATTGGCCTATATAATAATGTTTATCAAAATCCTCAGTAGCTAGGAACGTGTCGTATATCCAAAGTCCAAAATTAACTATGGACAGGAATAAAAAGTACCTGATATCGACATTGCGTTTTGACGGTCATCTATTGTTTTATAATCTTTCATTTGCAGGATTAAAACAGTTTGTACATAGGTAGTTATGAACTGTAAAACATTATTTACTGCAAAACTTTCATTTCCCGCTATACCGACTGATGCAGCAAAATTTAGTCCACAGAATATTTCGGATCCGAAAGCACTGAATAATATCAAGTAATGACTTAATTTAAGAGATGTTTGAGAAGTTTTTGAGTAAGATGTACCTTTCACTGCAAGAAGGTGAAAACATTTAATTAACACTGTATACATTATTAATTTGACGATTGCAAATGCGCATGCCTGAAAAAGGTACAAATGGCTACTGATATTTCTATTTTTAAAAAGCAATATTTTGAGTAAAAAAAAAGGAAAAATAAAAGCCACAGATGATAAAAAGATACACAATATTTTATGTTTTATGTTATGAGGGGATGCTGTTATTTCATGATAGTTTTTGATATCATGGCTTTCGGAGAATATTTCTTTAAGTACAAGTATGCATAGAAGAGCATTTTCAATAACTGTGGGTTCAAGGTACAATTTTGTAGAATCGTAAACTAATGATGCAGCTGTTTGGTTCGAACATTCGAGTGTCTCATTATGGTGTAAAACCTCTTCAAAGTGGTTTTTAACAGAATTATAGAAAACAATTGCTACATTTGATGCTATAACTATTGTAGCAGAATAATGAGTGAGACAAGATCTATACAAATTTTTCCCTGAAGATATACACAAAAAAATCATTTGAAATATTAGAAAAACGATGAAGACACATTCGTAAATTACATGTATCGATAAACTGTTTTCATTTTCTGAACGAACTTGACATATTAAATGTATACTAACTTTCATTGCTAGATATGCAATGTTACATGGTGTAAAAATTACAATAAACAACATTTTTAAAAAGAGATGTTTTCGTTTTGATCGTGAACGTGTCCAAAAATAATGAGAACATGATATATACATTATTAGAATTAAATATATACAGATTGAAATCAGAAGAAAAACAATTATTATTATTTGTACTATGTCATACTTTAAATGAATCCCTTCTAATCTTCCAGGACTAAACCTGATATACATTAATACTACAAGAATTCCAACGGCTGCTTTTAAAGTTACTATTGAAGAAATTTGTCCATCTCGACTATGCCGTCTCCCGATAACATTTGGAAGTAAGTTCCCAGCAGTGGTAGGAAACACTATCCAGGAAAATATAATTGACCACAAGCAGTTCCTCCTGAAATGTTGTAAACTATGCAAATAAATTACTGTTGACTATCATTGAAAAAATGGCAGTTAATATTATGTAAATTGTGTATATACATGTACCATGTTACAGATTTTTTAAAGTGGGAGGCTCTAACATTCAAAACAAAACAAAAACGAGTCTGAAAACATTGTTCAGTTATTGCGTAATGTATTTTAGAGTTAACATGTATTCGTCAGGTGTCATTAAAATTCGACTATTTGTATCCTGCATGTTAATTCTTTTATGAGTATTCTGTACACAAATAAAATGTCAGCATCATGTTAGACCGTGTTATTCTAAAAGGTTGATATGGTGGCATTATCTTGTAGAAGTGACACTCACTGGTAAAGGAATGTAAGAAGACATGGTTATTTTACCAGTAGACTAAGAATGTCTTGTCTTTCAATAACTTCAAACATTCTTTGTGATACGTAGTAATCGTTTACTATTTTTTTGCCACCTGTAATATATTTCAGATAGATCCTTTTCGTTGACGATTTGTCGTGCTTTTTAATCCGAGTTTTTACAATGAAATGTAAAAGTCCAATAATCACTCAATATCGTATTTAAGGGATTGTTGTTTCATTTGCAATAAAGCCACATCTCCTTATGTTCAAGTTATCCAAGTTATGACTGGTACAACTATATGGGCAGGATCTACTAACCTTCGGAGCCCCAATAGAAAACCAAAATTTTCAATTGGTTTCGTGTTACTAAGTCTTTAGTTTTTAACGTAATGTTTTGTTGACATGTCTCATTAGACAAGGTTAGAAAATATTTGTTCAACTTTGCAAGAGGGAGCAGAAAGTCGTGTTTAGTGCCTGCGTCGCAGAAATGACTCTTTTCTATCAGCAAAGTTGTAAGTAAACAAGCTTGCGTGATTTCAAACCACAACAATAACAAAAACTGTTTAGAGAAAGTCTACTTGACAATTAATATGCATCATCTGAAGACCTTTATATTTTTCTTATTAAGTTGATCAATATTCAATCTGTATTTATGATTTTTAGGTTTAGACAAGTATGTATACGTATAATCAAAGGTCGAGTTACTCAACATTGAACAGTCGCTCGCAACATTCAACATTCAATTTCAACATTCAATATTCAATTTCAACATTCAAATTTTCGCCATTGGATTTTCAACATTGAACATTGAACATTTGATTTTTCTATTCAAACATTTATTTGTTATACTCAACTTTCGTTAATAGCAGTGAACAATCAAATTTCAACATTCGATTTTCAGAGTAGATTTGGAAGATACCAAAGTAAGAAGAAAAACTCATCAGTTATAAAACGACCAAAAAAATCTTTGCATAACAAAAAAGAGAAAAATATATACAGTCTATAAAACGCCACAAAAAAAAAAAAAAAAAAAAAAGAGTGAGCAAAACGAACCCCATCGAAAGTCGATCATATTTCACATGTTGCTGATAATGCTAGTTTCGTTTCATTCTTCTTAAAGTGGAAGTTAGAAGCTCCTGTATAAAATCTGCCTCGTATGAATAAAGGAAAAGGTCGTCAATAATAAGAACACAGTTGATTTCCATAGGAATGCTGATTATTTGTTATAAAAAAAAAAACAAGTTCTCCACACTTACATGTAGCTTATTTGTCAATCAAACAAATCCAATCATCTTGATGGTGTCCGTTTCAGACAATTTATTTTTGTATCAGAGTGGTTTATCTCTTCCTTAAATAATATGTTGTATCTTTGTTCGCCATTCTTTCAAATGAAACAATTCAGCATTACATTTAAAATTCAATATTTGATTTCATTATTCAGCATGCGATGTTTCATTATTCGATGTTTCCATTTCAATATTTAACATCCAATATTTCCATTTAAGTTTCAGGTACATGCAGCCGGAATTGGAAACATAAAATACTAGGATACATGTCTTCGTGTCCTACTAAGTCAGTAGAGCAAGTTTCCATTATCAACAAGGAGATAAGTAAGTAGAATTAACGATAAATGGAGCGGCATTTAATATCTTAAATAAAGGGAACCAGATCGGTGCAAACATGGGGTCTCTTTCTCATGTTTGAAAATGAGAAATCAACTTGAAATCAACTTGACTGCCGTATCACTCCGATGTAATTATTGAAACATTGAAATAATAACGTTATGAATATCGTTCTCCATGTTCCCTTTAAAGTGTAGTGACATATGAATTTAAAAAAAAAACAAAAAACACGTGACTCAATTCGTCGCAAAAACTCACACACCCAACTATATAATTGTATATGTATGTATGTTTGTGTTCGGATGTACTAGTATGCGTTATACTCATCACAAAACAAAAATAATTGGCCTTTGAAAACAATTTCGAAAAATGAAAATAATATCTTTCTTGTTTCAAATGTCACATTTGTACAAATGTGAAATCAAAATTTCTTTATCTTAGTATACAACAAACCTGTTTCTAAATGAGCTTCTTTGAATACTAGGATCATCAGCATTAATAGTGTCTGTATCAGCTGTATCAGAAAGCTCATATATAGAGATGTCGACCAAATCATATTCGTCTTCATGGTCCATTTCAGGCAAGTCTTCTGGAAGAGTTACATTATAATACAAACGTTTATTATGATCATTTGTTTTATGCCGCTGTACTTTTAAAAAGCATACACAATATATCATTTAGATACCTGAAATCCTAGTCAATTAAGATTTGAGTCCAACACCTGCCACGTACTGGGTCCTAACTCACAACGCTAGCGGTACAATAGCTGAACTAGGGGTACAGTAGCTGAACTACTTGGACCATTAGGCCACCGAGGCCCTCGCAACTTCTGAAAGTAACCTGTAGCTATAGGCTATTAACCTCATGTCGTCCTACACTCTAACATCGATTGTTGTACTGCATATCAGATTTCATATAGCAGTATTGTAAAACACAACCTTATGAAAAGCATATTAAAACTGTACAGAATTAAAAAGTAGATAAAAAAAAACAAAAAAAACAATCAAAACAAAACTAAAAGCAAATACAAAACAAATCTAAACAAAAAATAGATAACTATATAACGAACTCAAAATCTTCTTATATTTTTATATCAAAACAACTTCAAACCATAAAAACAAATCACAAAAGCAGATTAAAATATAAAGAATAAAACAAAATACAAAAGACGCATCTTAGTATTGTTTTGAAGATAGATTTTCACCTCATTGGGTAATGCATAACACTAATTGATACGATGAAGTCTTACATTTTATTTGTTAACTTACTAAATTGATCAAACTAGTCAATAAATAAATATTATTCATATCATTACCTTTGTACATATAGGAGGCAACATGTGACACAATCTTATTCTGGATATTAAATGGTTTTACAATTACCTTAACATCAATTTGAATTAATAATGGCCAATCTTTATAAATGACGGAAGTTTGAAGGCCAAAATATAAGAAAAAATTAAATATATCGTCATAAATATAAATTTTGGGACCTCAGTGCTCTTCAACTTCGTACTTTATTTGACCTTTTTCGCTTTATGGTTGGATTCACTGCTGCGTCTTTTGTAGACGAAAAAGCGTCTGGCGTACACAATCTTACTCCTAGTATCTATGATGAGTTTTTTTTTTAAATTACCTCTGAAATCTGAGCAGACGTTATAGTTTACGAATTCTTCAACATGAAAAGGAGGTTATAATAGACATATTATATTTAAAGTACCAGCTGGCTAAATATTATTTGAAATTTCTCAAAATATTTATGAATATGTTTTGACTTACCTCTATCCATTTATTTGCAGAATTAATCGAAGAAGAGGTTCAATGCAGTTTTATTCCAAAAAGTATTTGAATTATAGTATTCTGTATCTATCCAATTCAATATGCTCAGATAAAACAAACAATTTTGGCAGTTTCAATTCAATGTCAGCTTAATAATAATGAGATCAGGAAGTATATAAGGGTCGCATCACTTGACAAGACACTTACATTGGTAAAACATAGTTAACTCTATTCTAAATAAAACTTCCTAATTGCCTTTAGAGATAGTTGAATGATTTTAGACAATACACATTTTAAAAAGATAAAAAAAAAGTGCATGAAACGCGATTATCACTGCATCGAATGGCATACGATATTTCTCTTTTTTATGCACTTAAATTTTCAAATTACAATCGCGATTCTTAAAGAGCTTTTGAAATATTTGAAATTAAACTTTGAAGATTAGATAAATATCGTATTACACGAGACTTCGAGGTGGAGTCTGATTTCTCTTATGATTTTTAGAGAATATGTAGACAAACTTTACACTGATCGGCAAGCAGATGTGTTCTTTATATATCTTTAACGTCATCAGGTAGGGTCGCTTTTTCTGATCGTCACAACATGATTTTCAGACGACAGCAAGAACATTTGATGGAATCATTTAAGATAAAAAAAACGTTCGGGAAAGTTAAAATCTGATTATACCTTTCAGCAATATTTGTCTATCTTGATTACATTTTTGAAGTTATCTTAACTCTCGATATATGCTTACATCATCAAATCGATTACTTATTAGATAAAGCGATTATTTTTGTTTTCTTCTAAAAGTTTGTTGTATTCAATTTGAAAATCGATTTTACAACTTCAGTTTACTCGACTACTTTCACATATTATGAAAGAGTTCTATAACAGATATCATCCGCTGAATTTCTTCTTTGTAATGCTGTAGATTTTTAAAACACCATAAATTCAAGAGACGAAAACTACTACATCAGCTGATTTTTGTTTATCCGCATGTTGTTTTGTCATTAGCTTTGTATGTAGTGTTTTGTAGACAATTTTTTCATTGGGTTGTCAGTTTCGTTTCGACTTATAAGTTTTGAAAGGCCCCTTTGTATATTAAGCCTTTTTTGTACAAGATGAAACAAATCTGTGATAAGAAATTCTTTAATTTCAATCAGGCCATGTTGATGATTTAAGTTAAATTTTGGCTGAAAAACATGATGACTTGAATCAGAATTTTCATAAATTGAAAAAGCATTAATTTGTTGAATATTATATATAATACAATTGTTGCCTTTGTATGAGGTCGATACGAGGATATATTGACCTGAAAGAAGTTTATTAACTGAGGACGAAGTCATACGACGATATACTTCTTTAGGTCGATATATCCTCGTATCGACCTCATATACAAAGGGTACAATTGTTACACTATTATTGTCAATTAAACAGAAGAAGAGAACCAATTTATTTGATTGGTTGTTTAGGTTGGGTCAGATCTTCTAAAATGAAAAATAACCGTGCAATATCACTTTTCTATCTGCTGTTTTCTGTCTTCCTTTGAAAATATAGTTGAATATGTGACTCTTTCTAAACGAATCAAATTAGTTAGAATATACACAATAATAATATATGTATAGATATATATAGCAGAATATTCAAGAACATTTTATTGTAACTGAAATAAACGTTTTGGAAATTTCGTCACTTGTCGATTATAAGGTTAACGTCGAAATTCGCAGTTTTTCTGAAATATTTTTAAAAACGAACTGCTTTTTGAAATATTTGTTTAACATAAAACGGTTTACCAAAAGTCAGTGTTTATGACTTTAGACGCGGACTTAGATTACTCTTTTGAACTACTAAAAGCGGGTAACTAGTTTACAAAGTATTGCGTTTAAATTTTATGAATACGAGGACTTGTTACCGTAACTTATGAATCGAGTTCCTAAATTATGGAAATTTACTATTAATTTGAAAATTATTGTCATAGTGCTAATTTTGGGCAAAAGCAGCGAAGGAGGTTTGTCAAATGAACCAGCAATATCATGATTCAGTCTATAAATTCCAGTACAGGCAGGTCTTGTCATGACGATTCAGAATATATATGATTAAGGTTGGGAATATGACCAGTTTTAATCTATTTCACAATTTTTGATATGCAGGGGTCTGACACTTCCCTCAGGGATAAATAATATTTATTTACTATTAAAGTCTTATCAAGGCAGTTTACTTTACATGGTTGAGAGATGGAGATCTGAACCTCTTTTGAAATATTTAATGATTTATGAGTTTGAATTTTGGTAACTTTTGCCTCTCTTTTATTATATAAAGGGTGTGGACGTTATCTTCAGGGTTAACTGCACCGAAAATATATAAGATTTCGGTTTGAACATAAAAAAATCAAATCTTGACCTTGAAGATCGAATACGAAGATCAGAGGTGTGCTAATGAAATATCCAGCATTTTTTTAATTATTTATAAAAATGCATAATGTTAAATGAAGAATGTTTTTGTTAGTTTTCATTCATTGGCGGTTTTGAACAAATCAATGAGGAAGTTTGAATTAAGGTGGCTAGGGCGTCTTTATTAAAATTGATAGAATTTTTAATAATTTGTCAAAATGAAGTATTTATCATGCTTTTTTTCAAAATATAATAAAAGTATGGGTCACCGGACTTTTTCATGCTACAGGTAGTACAAAATTGTCAGATTTTGTATACATAATGCATGGAAAATCAAATTTTGTGTGGTAAAAAGAAAACTACCTGATAGAATTTTAAGATATAATGTGAGAAGATAGCTCTTATAACATGCTTTCAGATAAGAAAAAGAAAAAATGGGGTCACCGAACTTGTTTTCTTGCTACAGATTAAAATAGGTGAATTCACAACACTTTCTATTATAAAATTACTTTATCGGAGTTATCATCCCTTATTTGGCAAAGTTGAAAAAAATCAAACACAAATAAGGTGTTTTCGAGAAATTACAGCAATAATTATGATAAAACATACAATCTTCTTTAATTATATCAAAAGACTTACACATAAATTGCATATTACTCTCAAAATTTGCATATTTAATCAAAGATCTAGACCAACGTTATCTGCTACTTCAGAATCCAAGATGGAGGAAGACACCCAAGCCACCTTAAGCGATGATAAAACAAGCATGCTGTACTCAACTCATTAACAAGGTACTTAAAAATATAAATAATGAATTTGATTCCCATTTCCTTTTCATGGTCATTTGATGATATACGTGACTATCCACGAAATTTCCAGGCTTATCGTGCTTATGGGAGTACCTTGGCTAAAATGGGCTAATTGCATATATGACTGAAAATCCCTTTTTATGATAATTTGACAAATTCTATGAAATAAAGCACCTACGGTTCATTTTGAGTTTTACTTGGAATGGAATTTATGGCCGAAGTCCTCTATGATATTAATTTTCCCTTCTTATCAATTTCAAACATCAATTTAAAATTTAAATTTTTATAAATATCTGGATTATGTAAAGTTTTGTTTGAATAAAGCATAAAAGTAGCCTAGTTATTCACAGAATGACATCTTATATAGATATAAGAAGATGTGGTATGAGTGCCAATGAGACAACTCTCCATCCAAGTCAAAATTTATAAATGTAAATCATTATAGGTCAAAGTACGGTCTTCAACACGGAGCCTAGGCTCACACCGAACAGTAAGCTATAAAGGGCCCCAAAATTACTAGTGTAAAACCATTCAAACGGGAAAACCAACGGTCTAATCTATATAAAACGAGAAACGAGAAACACTTATGAACCACATCAACAAACGACAACTACTGAACATCAGATTCCTGACTTAGGACTTATCTATGATTTTGTATTAATGATGGATGATATTACAAACTCTTCAAAAAGAAATAGTAACATGATATGTTGCTAAAGTATCTTTCGCAAATACTGCAATACGAATACATGTAGCACCAATAAATATCATTTCATCAATAACTGGAGATTTGGGGTACACGTGAATAAGACATTAAGTCACCGACAAAATAAATAAAAGACAGCTAGAGGTCAAATCGCAATCTTCAATAATAGACAAAATAAGTCAAGTTTTTGTCCGTAAATGTACAAAGACATCAATTTTGTTAAAAATGCTCTATAAAAATTTTTGTCTCTAAACAAACAAGACAAAATCTTTGGTCTTTTTATGTTTCTGATTTTTGGTATTTACATCTTTGAATTTTGTGTATTAAATGATTATACTTCTACATAAATTCCTTTTTCCTCATTTGTAATTGTGGTTGTGTGTTTGATTTCCTGCAAGTTTTAACAAAAACATCGAAAACGCCTTCTTCGCTGAGTACACAAGATTAAGAGGAGAGACTTTGAATCAGACTGTTTTTGCCGATGGGATGACACACGTTTATTGAAATATAACTCAGCTTATCCTTAGTACAAAACAGGATTCGCATTTACATCACATTGGCGTGTTCGTGTCCTTAATGTGGATGCATACAGTCATAAAATTGAGAATGGAAATGGGGAATGTGTCAAAGAGACAACAACCCGACCATAGAGTCATGTTTTGCCGCTGGTCATTACAGGTTTTTTTTTTTTAAGAGAATAAGAATTTGTACATATACAGTAAACTTTCATAATTATAATGGCCGATATGATGCTTGAAAAGAAACAGACCTATAAATTCGTAACTGCTACTGAAGTGGCGTTAGCAATCACTTCAAATATTTCTGATAAGGAATGGAAAAGCGGATATAAATAAACCGGTTCGAAAAAAAACACATATTTTTCAATGTTGTAATAAAAGAACGCAATATTGTCTATCGCTGAGTTAAACTCATATGTTCGGATAAACGATCATGAAAACTTGTCACTCTTTTTCAGCCCGAACGCAAGAGTTTGCAGCTTGGCATAGCTGTCTGGTACCATTTAGAAACGACTCCCTTCTAGTCGTATTATTCAACTTTTCCACCACCATTTTTTAGATTGCTTGGCTGTGAAACGATTTAACAATTGGAACCAGGTATTGTTTAGGGATCTAGTTTAGATAATTTGTTACTACAAAATGTTTTATGCACTTTGACGGTCATTTCAAAAATAATTTTCGCTAAAAATGCTAGCACAAAAGGGTGAATCTAAAATTTTTGGGACTTTGTTTTTATAAAAGCTCAGTTTGGGTACCGTAAATTGGACATCGGTAATCAATTTATAATAGCATAAAACATCTTATACTGACTGTTTTATTTTGTTCCAATGCTAGAACAGAAGGAGGTTTCTTATAATTGTTATTTGACAATGGAAAACAGTTTGGAATTCCCAATATTAAAAGAGGATACCAAAGGGACATTCAAACTCACAAGCCGAAAATAAGCTGACAACACCATTGCAAAAAAAAAAAGAAAAACACCAAAAGACAAACAGTACACACAACACTAAATAAAAACTAAAGACTGAGAAACACTAACCCAAACTAAAACCAAAATATAAGTTATTGTTGAAATACTAGCATATAAAATGAAACTCATAATTTGTTATTTTTCAATAAAACAGTTTTTACATGCCGAAAATTTTGAAATCCCAGAATCAATTGGATAAGAATTTAAAACAGAATTTAATTTCCCGTAAAATCCTAGCTAAAATGATATTTTAAAATTTACACGTTTTTAACCGAAAATAATTGGTTTAAACTATCCCCTTTTTTAACAAAAATCTACAAGGAGCTTCCTCTGATAGATATTAATACTGCTCCAAAAATAACTCTACAGTAAGACACAGAATAGAATAGAATAATAAGATGTGGTATGAGTGCCAATGAGACAACTCTCCATCAAAGTCACAATCTGTAAAAGTAAACAATTATAGGTCAAAGTACGGCCTTTAACATGGAGCTTTGGCTTTTAAGTCGGTTTTACATGAAACATTACAAACATAAGCTCTGTAGAGCTTTTGCCGACATAAATAACAATAACAACAAAAACAATATTAAGACATATAAAACATATACAACATTCACATTAGACATACAAAGTAAGATAGCGATATTGCATAAGCAAAATGTTCATATATAAAAGTAAAGCACAAATAAATAAAGCACTAAACTTGATAATAAGCACATCCAAAGCAGACGAAATAAATAAAGCAAACTAGTTCTAAAAGCTGAATAGAAAACTCAACATTAACATCAAAACATTAAGGTCTGCAGGAGCCACATCTACATCAGTTGCCATTCCAGTTGTTGATCATACTTTTAACTGGTTCATGTTCGATAGCGCATGGATCGCGTCAGGCAGCTCATTCGAGATTGTGTTGATCTCACCTGTGGTACTTCAATAGTTTGTTGCTTTCTAAAGAGTAAGGTACATTTTAAAATTAATAATATCATGGAGATACACTGGAGACTCTTTGTGTAATATTCTAAAAGTTGCTATTGCCATCCTTGGTAGACGTCATATTTTTGAAGAAAGTAAACCAGATTTTAACAAGAGAGTTTCATAGTCACTACTAACATTTTCATAGATGAACCTCAAGGCACGTTCTTGTATTTTATTCCATTGTTTTAGTGTTACTCTCCCGACAAAAATGCCAAACCACAGGACAATAGTTGAAGTTAGACATAATATTGAGTGATACATAGTTAACCTTCCAAATTTTGATAGATGTTTCACAATATTTTTAATACATTTAACTGGCATGATGCTTTTTTTTTTATAAATTTGAGAAATATGTTCAAACCCGCTGCATTTGTTTGCACCTGTCCTAAGTCAGGTACCTGTTGTTCAGTGGTTTTCGTTTGTTGATGTAGTTCATAAGTGTTTCTCCTTTGTCGTATTTTATATAGATTAGACCATTGGTTTTTCTGTGTGGTTTTACACTAGTCATTTTGGAACCCTTTATAGCTTGCTTTACGGTGTGAACCAAGTCTCCGTGTTGAAGGCCGTTCTTTGAACTCTATTGGTTTACTTTTACTAATTGTTACTTGGATGGAGAGTTGTCTCATTGGCACTCATACCACATCTTATATCTATTTAAACTTAAACTGATAATCTATTTTCAGTCCTAGGAGCTTTACCTCAGTGTCATATAAAATTGCATTCCTTCCAAATTGAATTTAACATCCTGACTTTTTGATTTATTGCCAATGGCAATAGCCTGAAATTTTATCCGGATTAGCTTTCATTTTGCTATTAGCAAACCAATCAATTAAAACTGCACTTTCCTTTTCCAAAAAATAAACTATTCCGTTAAGATCTGTTCCTGAGTGTGACAATGTATTGTCATCTATATAGTTTACAATTCATTTTGTTTTACAAAATTAAAGATGTCGCTAAAAAAATATTGAAAAGCACAGGACTCAAGATTGAGACCTGCGGTACACCTTTGTAAATATTTTGCCAGGTACTAAAATATGCACCAACTTTTACACATTGTTTTCTGTTCGGCAGATAGTTATTAATAAGATTGAGTGCATCATTTGTCAGGCCATATGACTTCATTTTAGTAAGTTATTGGGTAAGCAATCAACGGCCTTTGAAAGGTCCATAAGAACAGCTGCAACATATACATTTTGATCGACTGCATTTTACCAGTCCTCAATCACTTTTAGAAGTGCTGTATTACATCAATAGCAAGGTTAAAAACTGGCAAAGAAGGATGTAATATCTTACTAAAATATTCTATTAGCTGCTCGTATATGGCCCTTCCACAGAATTTTGACACTACCGGTAGTATGCTAACAGGTCTGTAGTTTCCTGTCTCTAACTGACTATTCTTCTTATGCAATAGAAAACCCGTGCTTCCTTTAGATGGTCAGAAAACTGAACTTTTATTGACATATTAATACTTAATGGTAAATTGTCAATCTTGAATTGGGCATCTGGAAATGACTGGTCTTTTTGTCTCTGCAATTATGAAAAGATCTACTATGTTTTTACATAAAATTTTTGGATTGAACAGAATTTGTAGCATAAACTGTTACTATTAAGGTAGAGCTGAGGAATTTATTTGAATGTTGCTATCCAATACGATATAGTTCATTGAATATGTCATTGGATTACATCATCTTCATCTACAGGTGATTCAATGTTTACATCAAGTGTGTCAATGTTTACATCTGAAGTTGATATGTCAGTTAAAGCCAGATAACTACCACTGCTATTTGCACTGTTTTCACTCTCATCATTCTCAAAACATGATTCTGAGAACTGAGGAAGTAAGCATGAATGGCAATACCAATTTTCACTCGAGTTGGATAGTTATAACCAATGGTTGATAATTGTATGCATTTTCCGTGGTGCCAGTACGAGCATCCGTCACATAGGATACCTTGTTGGTTACTTTTACCGGTTTTGCACATTTTGCACATGGATATCTAACGGGACCTGGATTTTCCGCTATGTCCCCACTAATAAGAATTAAAAGGATAAATCTATACATATTTGGGTTCTTAATCGTTCTAAGGTAGGTTTTCCTTTGTTTACTTTGTTGACATCGATGGGACCTTTGTTGCTATACACCTGATTTAGTACAAATTCATTTTGTTCAGGATTTCAAATGGATAAATGCTCGACAGTGTTAACTTAAGTTCTGTTTATCTAATTGAACTTTTGTGATGTTATTTTCACAGAAATCAAAAATTTTGGAAAGCTGTCGAAACTCCTTTCATCCCTGTCGCCATTTTTAAAGTAGTTTTATTAAAACCAGATCAAATGGTTCTGAAGCGTCACAGCACTACATTTTGAATCCTTAACAAAAACGAACAGGAAAAACATGGTAGTCCAGTTTTGCAATGTACCAATTATATTTGAATATGTTCATATAATTACAGGATGATATGAACGTTTTCAATGATTTTTGCAATGCCACAGAATCGAAACCGGAGCTGTCACTTTCCTTTTCACGATAAAAAAAAAAAGACAGTGGTACTATATCGTTTGCTATAACAAATTACACTGTTTTATGTATTCCCATTTCCACCCTTTTTTGAGTAAGCAACTTAAAAAAAATCATAATAGTCTTTTGTAACAGTTATATAGAACGACATTGTTCATAGAAGAAAAATAGCATTAACGGTACCAATTTTACTGCACCAGATGCGCCTTTTGACAATTGATGTCTCTTCAGAGATGCTCAAGGCCAAAATTTTAACATCCGAAACCTAATACAAACGTTGAAGAGCTGAAAACAAGAGGCTGTCAGAGTGACAGCAAACCGGATTTTCCTGCAGAGGTCGAACCCTGAACAGTTCAACAAGTATGGACACTACATTTAAGCTTAAAACAGCTCTGAATTTGGATTGTGATTGAATATTTGACACAGCATAGGTTTGTGACACAAAATGAATGTGGTCAAAGAACTGAAATATCAAAACCTCTCAATACATGGTTAGATTCAGCATTTCAAAGAACACCATAAATTCAATTTTGTTGAATCAAACAAAGTTTAAATTTGGACCCTGATTTGGACCAACTTGAAAACTGGGCCCAAAGATCCAATATTTAAATACAGTTTTAAATTCAGCATTTGAAAGAACCCTATATATATTTTTAATTTATGTTGAAATGAAACACAGGTTAATTTTATCCATAATATTTTCTGTGCAAAGGAAATAACTCAAACTGGATAAATAGTTCTCTAAAATAAGATATGATGCAATTTTTCAAATTATAATCAATAATATAATAACAACAACCAGTGATGACTAAGTTCTCTAAAATTAGATATGATTTAACACTCAAACATTGTTAGAATCAGCATATCAAAGAACCAAAGAATTCAATTTTGATGAAATTAAATAAAGTTTCATTTAGGACCCTTTGGATCTCAATGTGGTATTATCTTATTAATAATGAAAAGAAATACAGGTTTAGATTAAGCATTTCAAAGAACCCTATATTTATTCAATTTATGTAAAATTGGTTTGTGATATGCATTGACCCGGTATGTCATTCAAATCTTCTTGAAATGTTTTTTATCCCATACAAGAATATATATGGTTTAGGGTGGGAATCTCGACCGTTTATAAGTTCTTAAAAGAAGGGGTCGGGGTGAACCTGGGACTCCACCAATATTTCATTTGATTTGTTTTATTGTCCCATACAGGTTGCATTTCTGTAAATATCAACAATGCAATTTCCATAGGAACTCCTTTCACGGCTAAAACTGTACCACTTTTACTATGAAGTTTTGAAAAAATATATCCTAGAATGGAAAGTTCATATGCACTACTATTTTTTCAAAGGTCAAAATATAGGGCTGTGCGGCATATTTTCAACGTTTATATGCCCCGAACTTCTAAGAGTTTAAACTTACATTAAATTTCTATACTACCCCAACCTTGACTTCAGGATTTCCACAGACTTCAACTTGATCACTATGAATATGTATATTTACTGGTAACATTCCCAAGTTATGTCTCTACGAGATGAAACATAGAGATCATATCCGGGAACCAGTACGTAAACAAAATTAATTGTCTATGAATATTCTATATCTCCCAAAGAGGCGTGGTTTGAAAACAGCTGTATTTACAAAGTGCAACCTATACTAACATTTATTCCAATAGAAAACTTTCTAAAACACTTTTCTCACAACAATACTTATATCTCAGAATTATAGCCTGAAAGAAATCACTGTATGTACTCTAAGTTTTCTTTTACAGTACATTTTATACCCCACCCTGTATCAATTTTTACAGAATTTGAAAACAAGACTTTAATTATTGCCAGCTTACCCTATGAGCATGTTTTCTGACATGAAATGTATAGAACCTGTTTGAAACTATTTTGATAACAAATTGAAAGCATTTCAGAACACTATAAATGTAATGTTTAGCAGCTAATCATTCCAACATTCAAGATTATACAAAGTGTCCAATCCTGCCTCTGTCTCTAGTCCACATCTTACTGTATGCCTATTTGTCAATGAAAGTTCACAATTACTGCCTCAAATGGTCAGTTAAGAAATCTTGTCACAACAGTTTCATCTCTTACCATATATCTAACATAATTTAGCTAATATATGAACTAGAAGTGTTTAAACACAGCCATATTTGCAAAAGTTGTATGAATGAAGATATCAGTCTGATGTATGAATTAACTAAAAGTTTTATAGAAATGACTGCTAACATCTGAATTTGCATAACTTCCAAGTACAGTTATTGGTTTCTATACAAAAGACCTTTAAAATAATAAAGTCATAGCATTTACAAGTTAAATTATTTGTTTTATGACCAGGGGTAGGCATTTTCTTGGTTTTTGCCCTGGGGCCTCAAATTTCCTAAATTATTCTGCTGTTTCTAGCAATATGGAATATTTAGTGCATATTTAGGATAGAACACACTATTGTAAGTTTTATTGAGGTTTGTTTTATTTCTAGCTTGTATTTTTTATGCCGTGATCACAAAAAGCTAATTTAGGTGCTACGGCTTACTTTTGGGTTATCGACAGAATAAAACACCCCACCAATAATATTCATGAAGGATCTATGAGTTTCAATGACTGCGAAGAGTAAATATAAGCACTTCTAAACAATTTATATTACTAATATGCACATATAATGAATTTATTTTGCATTCAGGGCTTTAACTAAACTATGCATACTGTAAACTGTGAATTTATGCTGAGTCATCATAGTTAAGGCCCAGGATTTTCTCAATCTTCATGAAACATTTATAAAACTTTATATTTGAGTTAATTTCATTAAAATCTCTGAGATAAACCAGATTTGGTGGAATTCTGTATGTTCCTTTTTACCCAATATAGGTTGCATTTCTGTAAATATCAACAATGCAATTTCCCATAGGAACTCCTTTCACGGCTAAAACTGTACCACTTTTACTATGAAGTTTTGAAAAAAAATATATCCTAGAATGGAAAGTTCATATGCACTACTATTTTTTTCAAAGGTCAAAATATAGGGCTGTGCGGCATATTTTCAACGTTTATATGCCCCGAAATTCTAAGAGTTTAAACTTACATTAAATTTCTATACTACCCCAGCCTTGACTTCAGGATTTCCACAGACTTCAACTTGATCACTATGAATATGTATATTTACTGGTAACATTCCCAAGTTATGTCTCTACGAGATGAAACATAGAGATCATATCCGGGAACCAGTACGTAAACAAAATTAATTGTCTATGAATATTCTATATCTCCCCAAAAAGGCGTGGTTTGAAAAACAGCTGTATTTACAAAGTGCAACCTACAAGAATATATATGGTTTAGGGTGGAGAACTCGACCGTTTACAAGTTTTCAAAATGAAGAGGGGGTGGGGTTATCCCCGTGGACTCGCCTTTTATTTCATTTGATTTGTTTTATTGTCCCATACAAGAATATATATGGTTTCGGGGTTAGGATCTTGACCGTTTACAAGTTTTCAAAAGAAAGGGTCAGGGTGAACCGGGACTCCACCAATATTTCATTTTATTTGTTTTATTGTCCCATACACGAATATATATGGTTTAGGGTGGAGATCTCGACCGTTTACAAGTTTTAAAATGAAGGGAGGTGGGGTTACCTCCGTGGAATTCCCTATATTTCATTTGATTTGTTTTATTGTCCCATACAATAATATATATGGTTTCGGTGTGGATCTTGATTGTTTACAAGTTATCAAAAGAAGGGATGGGGTTACCCTCATGGACTTCCCTATATTTCATTTGATTTGTTTTATTTTCCCATACAAGAATATATATGGTTTAGGGTGGGATCTCGACCGTTTACAAGTTCTTAAACAAGAGGGTGGGGTTGACCCTAGGGACTCACCTTTTGTTTCATTTGATTTGTTTTATTGTCCCATACAAGAATATATATGGTTTCGGGGTGGGGATCTGGACCGTTTACAAGTTTTCAAAAGAAGGGGTGGGGGAGGCGACCCTCTGGACTTCCCCTATATTTCATTTGATTTGTTTTATTGTCCCATACAAGAATATATATGGTTTAGGGTGGGGATCTCGACCGTTTACAAGATAAAAGCACATTCTCAAATTGAAGGTGGGTAGGGTAAAATATATATGATTTAGGGACACTGAATTATCTACAAAATGTCTTATAATGAACAGTAAATTCCAAACTTCATTTATACAGTCCTACTAGTAAGTTTCAAACTTTATATATACAGTCCTACAGGTCTTATCAGAAAACAGAAAATTTTCAAATAAATCTGTCACTTCAATGATTATCATATGCTAAAATATTTCCAAGATCTAATTAATAATGAAAATAAATCATTTGCATACGCTAAAATATTTCCCAGATCTAATTGAACAGAACTATGGTTTAACATAGTACTCTAACATTACATATATAATAATTAATAATGTAATAATCTTCAAAATGTCTAATGATATAGCTTATAATCATTACCACTTAGGAAATAGATAATTTTCAAATAAATCTGTCACTCCAATTTTATTGTGAGATAAGAGAAATCATCACATGATAACAAGAGTAAAATATTTAAAAATTCCACTTTTGGATATTAAAAATGGCGATAACTCAAAAGGAGAAATACTAAAATCTTGAAAATTGAACTAGACCTTCATTAAGTCTCAGGAAACAACAAATTTAAATTTGAAAAAAAAAATTAAAACGTTTTAATGCTATTGTGCTGACACTGTTTGGCAGCCGCCCGTAGATCCGCCCAGCCGCCCGCCGTACATCACCATTTTAATAACCGATATTTCCTTCGAAATCCGGTTAAAAACTCAAAATGTCCATAAGTAAAACCAGAGCCGGACAAGGAAGTTTATAACAGTAATTCAGTTATTGATATTATGAAAAATCAAGTATGTTTACATTCTTATGTCATTAAATTGTTAACGCGTGTTGCGGAGACGATTTGAATTGTGCAGTGGAATAAACGTTCATAAAAGTTCGACGATTTGGGACTTGGGAGTTCGATGATAATGTTATACCAATAGCAATATGTTATCCGATACATATAACTTACTCGAATGTTTGTTAATAACTACGTTTTAATCCAATATTTACAATATTTACAATCATTTCGTATTACAATTTCACGACATTGTTTTCGATGTTACCTCATCGCATGATAAAGCCGAACTGTTTACGTCTGAACATTAGACATAAAATTTCACACTCATTTAAACCAGCAACATGAGTATAAAAGGGTTGCATCCTTGAATTCTTAAAATCTGTAAATAATTGACAGGGTTCAAATCAGAGACAATGTTTTATGAATAACTTTTATTATCACTTGTAATTTATTATGATTTTGTTACATATGTTCTTTTAAGAATTTTCAACATATTATGTGAAAAAAAATTAGAAATCTTTCTATCTTTTAAATATTCCATGTTTAAAAATCTGAAGTGAACAGATTTTAGTTCAAATTTGAATTTTGAAGGCGGAGCCTGACACCAGCTGATTCTGTTTGTAAACAAATGCACATGGAAAATAGTGTTCATGCATAAGAAAGACAGCACCTACCTAATTTGCAGAGATATCCAAGGAACATTACACAAACTTTCCTTCCAGAAAACTTTTTGTTAATTAATCCAATAAGTTAAGTTGTATATAAACATTGAGTGCAAAGTAATAAAAATAGTTCAAAAGGTTTAATAATTTCAGTCACTACGGTTGAAATAAAAAGTATATTATGAATTAGTTCCATCTATGTCCCATGTATGGTTTAGATTTAGGGTTTGGGTACAATTCCTCACAAGATTTAACACACAATCGGGGATAACCTCTCTTCTGACGATAACAACAGTTTCATCAACCCTATCCCTATTCAAAAGCCTGCATTTCTTCCTGAGATATTGAGGACTGCTCCATGCTCCTCTATCCTGCATCATTCTCCAGAATAGTTTATATTTCAGTTTTCTAATTCCACTATTTCTTACATTTGCTCTCTGTCCTACACCTAACCAACTTTGTCTATTTTGTGTAACACACGGACTACAAAACAATCCTGACACATATCTTCATCAATGATGTCATGCCCAGCGGAAGCACTTTGTTGATCTGACCCACTTTGACCAGGGTGCTCTATTTCATCAGTTGCAATAACATTGTTTTCTGTATTATCTTCTAAATGAAGGTTAGAAGAAGTACTTGAAGATGCTATCTCGTTAAAGTCCCAATCATTGTGGCTAAAAATGCCTGAATTGCAAGTTTCTGTTCCTCTGTTACAGCCAAAGAAAGAATATTTTGATGATTTTGGTTTTCCATTTTACTATAGATTTCAAAATGTCATGTGTAACAGTTTTAGGTGTGCCAGTGTCACTTTGCACACTTTTGATGGGGTTTGGGATTGTTAAAATTCTTAATGTCCAATTAAGTGGGTTTTTTATCTTTACACAAAACACATTAGTGTTATAACCTGTAATTTATATACCTAAGATAAATGTAAAAGCTGCTGAATTGACACAATATTTTATCACATATATATATTCTGCTCTTGTTTCCCAAGTTCACCCCAGATAAATAGTGAAGTCTAGCATTTTGACAGTGGTGGAAAACTCTCATGTAATTTATTTTGAGGAAAGTTTTCAATAATTGCATTACAAATACAAATAAAATCTCAAAATATTAAATAATATCTTCCAAAACCCTCAAGAAAAGTATAGAAACATATATCTGTTTTAGAATAAAACTTAATTTTCATTTCCCCTGCTTTGAGTGAAAATTGGAATGTCCAGCAGCAGTAGCTATCAAATTTTGGAGGAAATTTAGAAATTGAGAATTTTCATAATCATGGAAGCACTTGCCGTAAATATGAATGAAAATATTCAACCTGCAGAAAAACGAAAATATTTAAAAGATAAAGTTGAGAGTGTTAAAAGAAGGAATGATATGAGGAAAGAAAAACCAAAACCTATTGAAGGAAAAATAAATTTTCTTCTGGATCTATTGATGAAAATATTTGGTATATGAAATGACCAATGACATTAAAAAGGCAATGGGTGGTGGGAACCCAAACAGGACTACAAATAAAGACATGTTATTTGAAGTAATGACATTCTACATTAAAACAATATAACACAACTACATGAAGATCAACATATGGCTGAGGAAAACAATATACCATTTTGGACTGTTCTTTACATCATGTAATGAGGAAACGTCAACACAGAAACTTTTGTCACTGCAGAAACATCAATCGAGAACCTTATTAAAAGAGTGATAAACCATGGAAAAGTTTGTAAAAGTCAGTTGAATCTTAACTCAACTGATATTAAGGGTCATGTTGGAGTATGCAAACTCAAATGTGAGGAAAACATGAACTTCTGTGGTCAAGCTCACCATATATTGGAGACAAATATCTATGCAATTAAGAATGTCTCACGGATTTTATGTGTCAGGAATACTTCCAAACCAATATTCCAGATTTTGTCAGGCATCTAACATTGGTACTATTGGGAGACTACGCTGAATAGTATTTTTTTCCAGAAATACGCCCCGGTAGTGTCACAGCTGGTGAAAGAGTCATATGAAACTGCTCTTTTGGAGTAAATTGCTTCTTATGAAGAACTTCAAGAAGGTATCGATATTGTAACTGATGCAAGACATGGTACCAGAAAAAACTCTATGTACACAGATGTAGTTTGCCTTGGTGCCAGAACACACAAAGTTTTACGTGTTGAAACAATTTCAAAAGTGGATTGTACAAGTGCACAAAAACATGAACTTATAGGAACAGAGAGGATTTATGAATATTTTAAAATCTGAGAGATGAGTACGAGGTGAAAACTCGTGTTCACTGTCATGACAGAAATACCAGTGTTAACAAATTTATCCGTATTAATGGAATTGACACAGAATCAACAAATGATACTTGGCATGCCACCAAAACATAGCCAAAGAAATCAAGACCATTTGTTCTGGACCAAGATACAAGGAAGGACAAACGTGGCACCCTGAGTTATCAGACAAAGCAGCAAGTATAAAACTCATCTGTATTGGGCAATGAAAATTGCAATAAGGATCCAGTGAAACTTAAACTTAGTCTATTGAATATAGTTGAACATTATAAGAACAATCACGAACACTGTAGTGAATTATCAAGGTGTAAAACTGATTCGAATTATGAACCAACTAAATATGTAATCAAGGATCCCAAAGCAGAGATATTATTAGGTCAGGCTCTGATGAACACCCAGGTATATAAATCGCCAACTGATTATATTCATTGTATGGACAGTTATTATGTGGAAAGTTTCAATAATGCTATTCTTCAATATCATGACAAGAGAATTAACTTTTCCAAACAAGTGTATATTCTTCGGACAAGCCTAGCCGTATTGGATTGGAATGAACATGTAAATAGACAAACCACATCATTAAAACTGTTCAAGATGCAAAAACCCACGAAGACAAGTACAAGTAAAAATTTTGAAAAGGAAATCTTATAACATGTGGTCTGAAATCTGGGATCAGTTAGTTAAAATTTACTTGGATTTATGATATTTTATCTCACAATTCTAAAGTCAAATCATTAAAACATAATTGTAAGTAAATAATTGTTTTCTTTGTTTTTGTAATTATATCTACTACAAACCATAACTATTTTGACCACAGTGGATAAGATAATTAAATCATCTGCTACAAATTCCTTGAGCATGTGCATTTGTTTTGTTTACATTTATCAGCTGCTGTTTATATACATCTTGTACATCCTACATCACCTTATTAGTCAAATCTTAATTGCGCATGTCTTCCGATCAGGCTGATCGGATGTTGCTGGTTTAACCTGATTCTCAGAGATGATCAAAACAAAGTAATTAAATCGCCACAGCTGCATTTGCAAACGACTATTATTTGAACTCTTAATGACTAGACTGACCCACTGAAGGTGTCATGAAATTTAGGAATCCCGTTAAGATCAACAATTAACTCAAGTTTCTACACTGTAATAAACTCTTTGGAAAATACTGTTATCTTTAACTAATCTTAGCAGACGAAAATGTAGCTTTATTTCAGCATAATTGTATTGAAAATTAACGATAAAAATAAACTTGCAAAAATATATGTGCAATTAATAAAACCGATTTCTACTGTATTAAAATCATAACTAAAAACAATCATACTAATAAAACTAAAACTATTGTCTTCAATCCAATGCGCCTTCTGCATTTTGTAATTTTGTTAAAATGATTGTCTTTTATCTCACCTACTTATCATATAGTTGAACCATTTTGATGCTCAGACAGGATTTTTTCTCAACTATTATCGATTGATTAAGCATGAGTCTAAACACTAATATATTTAGTTCGAATTCTGTTTATAATAATCTAAAAATATATAAATATATTTATAAGCTGGGAAATCAGTTTCAGGTTTTGTATAAAGAAAGTCTTACTTTTACGATTATATTTTGAAAACAGTTCTTCAGATGAATTGAATCGGTTTTGTTTTGTTTTAATAGTTAATTGGTTTAAATAATTAATTATAAAATAATCATGTTATTATTTCTACATGGACTTCGAGACAATTACCCGTATTTTCACTTTGCCATGCTCGTTTTCAACTATACGTACAGCATCCGGAGAGAGAAACTAAAACTGGGACGGACCATCGCTAACAAAGACAACGACAAAAGTTCACACTGACAAATATACAACAGAAACATATGATTTCGGAAAAAAGAAACGATACATAAATCTGTCTTCCTTATCAAGATTACAACAGTTAAAGCATAGTGCAAAAAACACACTACAATACAATAAGGAATTTATACATTTTGTTCTGTGATTAACATGTTAAGCTCAGAAGTAAGTCTCATCGAAAGATTTGATCAACGCATTCTGTAATGTGGTCTTAGCTGTGAATATATAATCAATGTATTTCTGTTTTCCACTAAATAAAGTTCCATTCCACAGTTTTAAAATGTGAACTAATATAAAAATAAAAACACCTATAAACCAAATATCCCGGTTTCCAAATTAAAATTTGGTACAACTTTTAAGTTTTATTGAAGATTATAATGAATTATACATGTACCTGTCTAAAAGTATTTATGTATTTCCTTACTTGACCTTGAATAATTAACGTCTACAATTTTCCTGATAATGCGATTGCAGAGCTTTTACTCAAAGAACTATAATTGTGCATATTTATTTGTTTAGTATAATTTAGATCTTGCCATTTTATGAATATTTATTTCTGCTTAATTTCAGATTATTAAAGTGTATTTTGTCCATAAGTGTTTATAAATAATGGTCATTCCGAAAGATTTCAACTGTTTTTAATCATAGCCTCTCTTCTTCCCTTTACTATAGTCACTGTTGGTGTATGTAAGTGCTTCGAGACTAAATTTTTGGGTTTTGTTTTCGCCTAAAATCAGTCTGATCTGGATTCTTTGATTTATTTTGTTTTTGATAAGTGCCAGAAGGAAAGATATAATATCTGATCTTTTGTTTTCTTCGCTCTTATTTTATAACATCGTTTTCTCAAAAAAACCTTGATTCATTAAAACACCAACTCAATCAAGATTGGTAAATATTACAAAATCCCATGTCAATTCCCATTATGTAACGTACATTATTCTAGACTAATAATAAAACAATCTAAACAACTACTTTATAAATAAACTTATAACTTGTTTGAATGAATGATGACTTATATAACTCCTGTATCTTAATACTAAACTGTCTTGGATGTAATTACTTTATTAACTACAAATGATCTTGTTTCATCTAAATGACATGTTACACATGGTACGCTTCTCATTCAAAATTCACTTTGATATCAATTTGTTCAAAATAAAAGAAATAAATTATTTGAATCCCCACAATTCTTTTTTCAACAATACATTTCACATTTTACAAAAAAAAATCTTGTCAGTGACGAAAATGACTGCTAACCTCTCTTCAAACTACCAGCGCTATTATCTGCTAAATCGCAATAACCTTTAACTTGTGAGAGTTTAATAAATCTCTTTTTACAATAAAAACAAACACTTTTTATTTTTCTTAATCTTCTTTCTTATCTTTTTTATTAATATATAAAATCACTAGATACCAATTTTAATGTAAAATAATTTCCAAACTTAATTTCAATTACTGTTCAAGGAAACAACTCAATCTATACATATATCAAAATCTCTATCTTTCTCATCGTAATCAAATATTTCTATTTTTGTTTTTTCATATTTCAAATACACTAGCAAGATTTTATTTGTTTATTTTATATCAATACATATATAATAAATATCATAAAGTTATTATTTTGAAGAAAATTTGAAGGACTACCTTTGTGTCGACTTAAGGTCAAATGCGGTAGAGGGTATGTTTCAACTGAGACATGGGAGGTTGACAATAGGAAACTGAAATCATCTCTTTGTCAAAGATCCTATGTCAGGTGCAGAAATAAAACCTAGATAATAAGATGGTCGACCTTCTAGTTTCAATCTTTCATTTCAAGTTCAGTGGGATACATCTGATGCAATGACTGACTGAAACGTGGATTATTGATAGACAATTTTTCAATATATTTGAACGTGAAGTTATAGAATTAAGATGCTTTTGTTTTATCCTTTTGTAGGTTTTGATGAATTTTGTTTCATATTACTATCCAGCATATCAGCCAGTTGAGGTATTCAATTTATTCCGATCGGAATATTGACTGTTGAAATATTGATACACCAATCTCGAGTTGTTTTTATAAATGTGTTATACCGGTTGACCTGGGTGAATCGGCGTCAAAGACGTCACCGTAACACGATTCTTACTGTGGACGTAATAACATAAGCATGAAACTCGACAAATCTGTTGTAGATCAAAATGTCCAGCATGTTAATGATATCGTGTTCAGTGAACTGGTTGTTGGAATCTTACTTTACAGCGTAGATTTTTGTGACTCACAACAGGAAATTGTATCTACGATTTTCATCTCAGTTTTGTAATAACATTTTGTTAAATGAGAAGTTGTGAAGGATCTTTCAATTGAAGAGGAAATGTCGTATCTTCAGAATGTAAATAAAACTTTTCATAGTTATCCATAATTACATAGATTGATTGGAAGATGTTAAAGCAGAGTTTTAGAATTTAAATGAATCCGTATTTGATTGACACCGCTGGATGTGGAAAATGACCATTTCGTTTTATCTTATACAAGAATGCAGCTATTTTTCATTTTAGATTTACTGAACGCCATTTCCACTTCTCACAAAAATATGATTTGTTTTCTTTGAAAATGTGACACAGTTTATGATAATTGTTTGCTATCATTCATGTTCTTATGGTTGTAATTGAAAAGTAATTGTTAAGTGAATAAAACTATAAAATGCAAACGCAAGTTCTACGATCTTCATCACGAATTTAAGTTTCTCATCCCATTTGAGATTTTTGATTCACTAACCTGTATCCATTACTGTACTCGGAGAATTAAAACATGCTAAATGCAGGTTATGTTTCAAGACGTAATATTAATAACAATATCATGGTGTTTTAACATGCAAATTAATCAATTGAAAATAAAAATGTTTGGAAGTTTCTATTTACTTTTGCTTCATAACAATTCGAACAGGAAGTATACCGGTCATATCACTTGACACGACACTTACATTGTACATACGTACAAAAGTTCTTAGCTCTATTTTTACACTTCCTACCTCCCTTTTAAGATAGTTTGGTGAATTTATCCTACGACCATTTTGAAATGACAAAAATTAATAATATTTAACATTCGAAAAATAGCTATGAGAAAAATTATATGCGGGAGTGGTGAGTCAGTCAACCAACAACACACAATTCCATAAGATATCTATATAATATGTTCAACTCTAACATAAATGAATCTATATACATTATCAAAAGTTGCCATGACCTCCAACTTTTCTAAAGAACATACTTTGTACTGCTGTTCAACTTAGGTAATGAGAAATAATTCTCTTTGTTCACAACTTAATTATTCAATACGCATCTCTGATGAGTTTATTTACAAGCAAATATTACACGTTATGAGTAGTACGACTAAAACGTCTGTATAGCAGAAAGACGTAAAATAGCAAAAATATTGAACTCCAAGGAAAATTATAAACGGAAAGTCCATCTTCAAGTGGCAAAATTAAAAGCTCAAACACATCAAACAAATGGAACAACTGTCATATTCCTGACTTGATACAGATATTTCCTTATGTAGAAAATGATGGATTGAACCTGTTTTAAAGCTAGCTAAATATCTCACTTGTATGCAGGAGTACTTATTTGTTTGGAACACTTGATTTCACAACCATTTTCCTGGAATATATATTTTCTAATCGTTCTTCTTCTATGTGATCTTACGGCCATTGGATGTTAAACAAAATTAATACATCAATCTATGTGATCTTAAATATAATATATATTGTAATTTTTGAAAGTGTAATACTCATCTTTTGTATCTCCTTTGAATAATAAACATCCTTAAATGGCTATTCCTGTAAGAAATGTCATTAAAGTTTTCTCAACTATAGGGTTATAAATGAGTGTTAAAACATATACTTGGTATGGTGCAGTGTATACAAAATGTAAATTATCAATGGATTTAAATCGAGTTACATACCACGAAGTGTGTTTGTATTCCATTGTTAAAAGTATTAGATAGGGTTACATTTTGTCTGATGTTATGCATTTATTATCTTGCAGTTGAAAGCTTTGTGACTACTAAGACCTTGTCAAACTAAGAAAACAAACAGTCATACAGGTAACTCACTAATATCTTTGAAAATCCTGCTATATGTCAATGTTAAGCTAAAATGTTTTAGTAT
The DNA here is from genome assembly GCA_017311375.1 of Mytilus coruscus. Classification (NCBI taxonomy): domain Eukaryota; kingdom Metazoa; phylum Mollusca; class Bivalvia; order Mytilida; family Mytilidae; genus Mytilus; species Mytilus coruscus. Next base: position 9,963,771 of record CM029602.1, on the reverse strand, counting down.
AAAGGTGGTTTGCATCAATGGAGAACATCAAATACCGACAATACAAGCAAACCTAGTATTGAGTCTGTAAATACTGGAACTAATTCAAAACCAGATGGACCAAATATGAGTTTCAAGCACACAGCAACTACATGTTTTAAATAGTGTATGGAAAAGAAAATGGACTTGTACAAACAATATATATGTACTTCATGTCTACTGCATTCGTTTAACCATGCGGGATGTACAAATACGCAGCCATAACTCTGTTGGTGCAGGTTTTTCGGGGTCTAAAATGCACAAGAGTATGTGTCAATAAGATACCATGCACTTCTCACTGTTTTATATCTTTCCTTTTTGTAAAACCCGACTTCTAGACTCAAAACTTGATTAGGCCTGTTGAACATTTTTGATTCGAGATTCTCTGGTGAGTCTTTTGAGACGAAACGCGTGTCTGGCGTAGAAAGTTTTAATCCTGGTATCTCTGATGAATTTATTGGCTAATATTGCAAAGAGATATATCATAATGAACGTGTATACTAAGTTTCAAGTTGATGTGATCACATCTTCGTGGTAAAGAAGTAAAACAAGATACCGAACTCCAAGGTTAATTCAAAGATAGAAAGTCCAGAAAAACTGACAAAATCGAACGTTGGTCTTTATCAACCAACGAAACGAATGGAAAACAACTGTTATATTCCTGACTTCTTACAACCATTTTCAGAAGAAAATAGTGGGTTAAACCTGGTTTTATAGCTAGATTAACCTCCCATTTGTGTGGCAGTTGTTGGTAGTTGGTAATAACCTTAAACGAAACCTTTAATCTGATTTGGGTAGTCAACCATGAAATTACAGTTAAAAGCTTATTTATGGCATACATTTAAATAAGGTCCTGCCATGTGAACACGTAAACTTAGTTGAAAGTTTATGTTACCAGGACTTCATGGTAAACTAACTTAAATCTTAACTTCAGTTAAAAAAAGAATCAAAATTTTATCCGAATAAGTGAACCATCAAATCTTAGTCGAACCCAAATTTGACATACATTTTGAATCGTTTGCCTCATTATGAACATGTGTTCTTTGCTCCAATTTGATCGATCCACAACTTCACGTTGCAGCTACTTATTTAAACAAAATATGTAGCTTGATACGGGAAGGAACAATCGATTGATACAAAGACAAAAACAAAAACAAATAATGCCCCGTACGTTTAATCGAAGGCAAGGCATACATATTTATCAAAATACAACAAAAAATCAGCGATTTTATTGCACATTTGTTACCTTTAAATTGACAGCATTAACAATGAACATAAACAGTTGCCGAAATATATGACCAAAAAGCAATTGTTGTATTTGCTCATAATTTTGCCGTCTTCGAAAGCATATTCTCAGGCTAACTTTGCCCCAAAGGAAAGAAACCGTTCCACGAACGGCGGTGTAAAAGCAGATTGTTCAAAAATGAAATGAAGCATTTAAAAGATAGAATATTAAAATTGGCACAAATAAATGTCTAAGTGTCATTATTGTTGTGTATCCATAGAATTGGGGTGTATAATAAAGTTTATCAAAATGCTCAGTAGCAAGGAACGTGTCGTATAACCAGAGTCCAAAATTAACAAAGGACAAATGTACCTGATATCAACATTGCATTTTGACGGTCATCTATCGTTTTATAATCTCTCATCTTCAGGATCAAAACAGTTTGTACATAGGTAGTTTTGAACTGTAAACCATTATCTATAGCAAAACTTTTTTTCCAGTTTGTTACGACCAGAAAAATCGACTTTAAATTGTAGCCAAGAAAATACACAAATCAATAATAAAATTTAACAAGATTTATTATACACTAGTTTACAAGAAGTATTACACACATAGAAATGTCAACTTAATTGTCAAAATATGAGTCCAATCTTTTATCTTTTCTTTATCCGGAAATCTTCACGGGAATCCACAGAATATTACGTCTAATAGGTCACAATTTAGTATGATGTTGTTAGTAAATAAAAGTGTCAATCAAACTGCTGAGAATGTTGTTGTCTATCGATGTCTAAGTCTAAGTCTAACTTTAGGGTCTACATATATATACTTGTAACGGAAACTTCTAGATAATTGTAGATGTTTCAATTACGCATCTTTTGTTATGATCATTCTGGAAACGTTATGCAAGTGAAATAGAAAGTTCTAATCATTCCATGAGTATCTATGATTGTTCCTGACCAGTGATTTCTTAACTGCATATTTGTAACACAAGGTGTATCATTGTGTACACAATGTAAAAAAATATATAATGTAAACATTCCTTGGCTACGCAAAACTAATTAGGCCAACTTAATAAATATAATAGTTACAATAAAATACAAAGAATATTTCTGATTGAAAAGAACTAAATAAAATCAAGTACTGACTTAATTTAAGAGGTGTTTCTGATGTTTTTGAGTGAAAGGTACCTTTCACTGCAAGAAGGTGAAAACATTTAATCAAAACTGTATACATTATGAATTTGACGATTGCAAAATCGCATGCCTGAAATAGGTAGAGATTGCTATTGATATTTATATTTAAAAAACATTATTTTGAGTAAAGAATAAGGAAAAAAAAGCTATAGATAATAAAAGATACACAATGTTTTATGCACAATCTTATGAATGCATGTCGTTATATCCTGGTCTTTTTATTATCATGGCTTTCGGAGAATATTTCTTTAAGTACAAGTATGCATCGAAGAGCATTTTCAATTACTATAGGTTCAAGGTACAATTTTGTAGAATCGTAGGCTAATGATGAAATTGGTTGGTTTGAACATTCGAGTTTTCATTATGACGTAAAACTTCTTCAAAGTGATTTTGACAGAATTATAGAAAACAATGGATATAGTTGTTGATACAGCGTATGTCGTTCAAGGGTATAGACAAATCCATCCACTATGTATTTCTAAAATTGACGTTGCGAATGAAGTTCAAATGCGTGTTTCATTCCAAGTTTTTCTTTTACAAAGTACTTTTGGATTGAACATGTTGAATGTCACCCTAACTTTGGCGATCGATTGAGTGCTGCAGAATTTATATTATACTAGTATCTAAATAAAAGGAATCTTGGTTTTTCTTTATCAATTCTGAAAGGTTTTTAAGGTTGTCAAAGGTCCTCGCATTTATACGAAATCACCATACCTTCATACCAACAATACACCGTATTATTCGTGAAGACAAATAATTAATATAATTATTTATTGGTGGTAATTTTTTTTTTTTTTTTTTTCCTACTCAATGTCAGTTTTATTGACTTTCCCTTTTGAATTTCGCTTGGAGTTCTGTATTTGTGTTATATTTTTTGTATTGAATACATGTGTATATGGCTGATGATTAAATCATCAACTTTTCAAAGTTAAGAAAATACGGAAATGATGGATGGGTATAGCTTGTTATATTTGAACATCGGTAAACTACTGTTGCCTATATTTGTGTGTCAATACACACGTTTTCAAATACTAAGAAATATTTGCTGTATCAGATTCGCATTTATGCTATATGTTTTACTTTATCTCATCAGATACAGACTGACACAAATGAGTTGAAGTTAGAATATGTAAAGTATAGACCACTTTTAAAGTGATGTTTATTCCAAATTTCGGAATGAGATGCTAGTTTGAAATTATCTTTTCTTGTTGTGTTTATGGTACATGTACATTAGAATGAAGTTACCATACTATAATAAGTTTTGCACAATCTCTGCTGAAACTAACTCATTAATATGATATGCATACACACACTCATGATGTGCAGTCTGTGTTCGATTGGTAAATAGTTTTGTTAGTTTTATGATATATTAATCATGCATGCATTAATTTGATTTACATTGGGATGCAAAAGTATTGCTTTTATCAAGAGTGATACTACATTTGAAGTCGGTCAGTGTTCTTAATTTTTGGAAATTGTATGTCTCTCAAGTAGGCATTGTCCTTTTAAACAAGAAATATTAACGTTTAGATAAATCTTATACATTTACAACTACATCTCATAAAGAATATTGATCTTTGATCGTATCAGAGATATAATGAGTATAAAACATCTCTGCCTTCTTAAATAGACAAAGGATCATATAAATTTGTAAATTTGACATGGGAGTTTTAATACATAGATACAAAGGACAAACATAGAAACTCCAATATCTACATGTAGTAAATTGAACAACTCTGACAGTCTTGAAATATTGTACATAATAGGCTTATTTAGATTATATATAGTTCATTTAACTGAAAATGTTTTTCAAAAGATTGAACGTGTTCATGGTGTTAGACAGACAACATCTTATTATAAAATATTGACAAATCTGACTGGATCAGATTTGAAGGCAAAACAATGGACATTTGTATACTTGTGCTTCTTGTGTGATCTTTTCTTTTTTGCCATAACCACATAGAATGGAAAAAATGTCTTTGTGTGTTGGAAAGAATGACAGTAAGGAAATTAAATGTATTATGAAATTATAGGAATGAAATAATCTTTCAAAATATGTACATAACATGAACTATACAGATATTCACTGTTGGGTTTGCTCAAATTAAATTTCCATCTGAATCCAATGTATTTATTAAAATTTCTTCTGAGTTACCTCCCTTAGACCATTTAGAGTGAATATCCTACACAACAACAGTGAATGTCTCAGAGTGCAGATTTAATATTTGATTTTAATGTTGGACTCTGTCTTGCTATTGTATTTTATGTTTTCATATATGCATTTATTGTAAATTACAAATATGTTTTAAGGTGTTACAGATCTTGAAAAATTATACAGTTTTAAAGGAAAAGAATTCTAAAAGTCCCTTGATTTCACAAATATCATGGTATATTCATGTATATTCACTCATCATTAGAGTTATAAATATTGATAAAGCTAAACACATGCATGAAGGGTGATATTCTTAAAATAATTTCTTATAATTGTCAAGGTCTTTATACAAAGGAGAAACGGAGAGATGTTTTGAATTATTTAAAGTCAAAGAATTTTAATATCTACTGTCTTCAGGACACACATTTTACAGAACAAGACGAATTAAACATTAAAAATCAGTGGAAGGGAGAATGCCTTTTCAATTCATTTACATCCAATCAGAGAGGCGTGGCCATCTTTTTTAATGAAAACTTTGATCTTCAAATTCACAAAGTTAAAAAAGATGAGGGTGGAAACCTTCTTGGATTGGATATTACAATTGAAGAACAAAGAATTACCTTAGTTAATATTTATGGGCCAAATGTAGACACTCCTTGCTTTTATCAAAAGGTGGCAGACATCATTGAGGAATTTGATAACCAATCTTGTATTCTTTGTGGTGATTTTAACCTAATTCAAAGTTTTAATCTTGACACTCATAATTATGCTAATATCAACAACCCAAAGTCTAGAGAAAAAGTATTACAGCTAATGGAAGACTTTAATCTAGTTGATCCATTTAGAGAATTATACCCCAATGTGAAAAGATTTACTTGGAGGAAAAAAAAACCCTTTAAACAATCTCGTTTAGACTTTTTTCTGATTTCTGATAATATTTTTCACTTTGTTAGTGATGTTAAAATTGATAATAGTTACAGGTCTGATCATTCACCAGTGATCTTTTCTTTCAAGATTAATGAATTTATAAAAGGCAGAGGCCTTTGGAAGTTTAATAATTCCTTCTTCATGATACTGACTATGTTAAAGAGATAAAAAACTCATAAGTATAGTAAAAGAACAATATGCCATCAAGATATATAGAGATGAAAATTTACAAATTATTGACAACTCTGAAATTGAATTTACTGTTGATGACCAGTTATTTTCGAAACTTTACTCACAGAAATACGCGGTAAAACTATTTCATACGCCTCTTATAAAAAGGGAGGGTATAAAATTGAAAATGAGATTATTTTAAAATTAAAACAATTACAAGAAAATGCACTAACAGAAGAAAATCTTGAAGAGATTGATCAGAAAAAGCAGAACTTAAAATGTATAGACAAAAGAAAGTTCAGGGACAATATGTTAGGTCAAGAAGTCAGTGGATTGAAGAAGGAGAAAACCTACCAATTTTTTTAAATCTAGAGACTAGAAATTATATTAATAAGACTATTCAAAACTTACTTTAGAAAATGGTGTTATAGTGGAAGAACAAAAGAAATCTTAAATCAGACAAGGGTGTTTTATGAGAAACTTTATAAAAACAAGATTGTTTGAAAAGGGTTGATTTAACACGGGACAATTGTTATAATGATATACCGAAGCTTAGCGAGGATGAAAAGCAGTTATTGGAGGAAATATTAGTTTTCTGAATTAACTGCAGCATTAAAGAGAATGAAAAATAACAAGAGTCCGGGATCTGACGGTTACACGGCAGAATTTTAAAATTTTTTGGATTGATATTGGTAAATTTGTCCTTAGATCTATAAATTCTGGAAATGGAAGGGCCAAATGTCTGTCACCCAGAGGCAGGGAGTGATTACATGTATTCCAAAAGATGGTAAACCAAAACAATTTCTTAAAATTGGAGACCTATTACTCTTCTAAATTCTACATATAAATTGGCATCAAGCTGTATAGCAGAGAGAATAAAATCTGTTTTGTCAAAATTAATAAGTTCTGATCAAACTGGTTTTATTCCAGGTAGATATATAGGCGAAAATTGTCGATTGATATATGATATTCTACATTTTACTGAAGAAAATAATATTCCAGGAATTCTCTTGCTGATTGATTTTGAGAAGGCTTTCGATTCCATTTCTTGGTCCTTTCTTTATGATACATTAAGATATTTTAATTTTGGTGAATCAGTTATATCCTGGGTTAAAACCTTCTATAACAATATAACAGCTGCAGTGACACAAAACTGTTTTCTGTCAGAATTCTTCACTGTAGAGAGGCTGTAGACAGGAGATCCTTTATCCCTTATATTTTCTTGCTATGTGCAGAAATATTAGGCATTTTGGTAAGAAATAGTAAGGAGATAAAGGGTATTACTATAGATGATACAGAATTTGTATTTTCTCAATATGCAGATGATACATCATTGATATTAGATGGCTCGCCAGAATCGCTCGATGCATCTCTTCGTGTTCTCCAATTGTATGCTGAAATCTCGGGACTTAAGATTAATATGGAAAAACAAGTGTTATTTGGATAGGTAGCAAAAACATAGCCAGGATCAAATTTGTGTAAAGTGGGATTGAAATGGGGCTCCAGTACATTTAAGCTCCTTGGAATTACTTTTCAGTCGACCTAGATAGAATGATAAATTTAAATTATAGGCCAGTTTTAGATAATATAGACAACACTTTGAAAAAATGGTCAAAACAGTATCTCACCCCCTTTGGAAAGATAACCATTTTGACAACTTTGGTCATATCTAAATTAAATCATCTGTTTCTATCTATCCCTAGTCCAGATGAGAATATGTTACGTAATTTAACAAATAAAATGTATGCTTTTATCCGGGATAATAAACCTGATAAAGTCAAGCGAGATCTTTAATGTCAAGATTATTATATGGGTGGTTTAAAAATGCTAAATTTAAAAGCATTTATACAGGGACTGAAACTTAAATGGGTAAGACGGCTGTATAATTCGAATTCAAAGTGGGTGAGATTAGTCTCTATTGTGGAACAAATAAATTTTAGTGAACTAAGTTATATTGGGCCTATTAAAGGTCATCAAATAAATTTTGGCAGGAGGTTTTGATGCTTGGAAAACCCTTAATCAAATTAGAAACCAAAATGTATTGATGAAATTCTATCTTATTCTTTATGGGAGGTAGAAAACATTAAAATTGGTGGTTCAAGAGTCTACTATAAAAACTGGGCAAACGCTGGAATTTGGACAGTGCATGACTTGTTAGATTATCAGGGCAAAGTTATGTCATTTCAAAATTTCCAACAATTATATCAATTTAGGCCAAATATTTTACATTATTATGGAATAGCACACTCGCTTAATGAGTGGTTAAACACGATCAATATTGAAGTAAAGGAGAAAAAAATTCAAGCAATACTACCTTTTAACATAAGTATCTTCTTTGAATCAAAAAGGTTCAAAGGACATGTACAAAGTATTGAATGAGAAATATATTACTTTTGCTGCAAAGGAAAATGGGAGAACCATCTTAATATGACTGGTATTAACTGGAAAAAAATACACTCTTCGTGTACAAAATATACTAGAAGTACTAAGCTTTGCTGGTTCCAATATAGAATTATACATAGAATTTTAGGAACTAATTCACTACTTTACAAGATGAAAATAAATAGTAGCAACATATGTACATTTTGCAAAGAAGGACAAGAGACCATAGAACATTTATTTTGGAGCTGTCCGATGGTCGCCAGTCTCTGGCATGCACTAAACATCTGGATTTTGAAATGACAAATATTGAACTGCCTTTGAATATTATGATTATTCTATTTGGTATCTATGAAAATGTTAAATTGAATTTTGTTAAAATAAGATTATTCTGCTTTCAAAATACTATATTTACCGAACAAAATTACAAGAAGTTTTGCCAAATTTAAATGCTTTAAAAACTATTTAAAGGCACACTTGAACTTAGAAAATACATTTCATTTAAAACCTCTTTGTAGATGAATATAAAAATACTGGAGTCCCTGGGCCCTATTATAGAATAAATAATAAATGTCGAATTTTGATTGAAACACCACTAATAGATATTGCAAGAACAAATAAGATTCCAATGTTATAAGAAAATTATTTATTTTCAACCTATTGTTGCACCATCATATATTCAATTGTTGTTTAATTATTTAAAATACTTCCTTTGTGTGAATATGCCATTCTGTATACCTTTGTTCATACATGTTGTGCTAGTCTATTTGTTACAATAAAGAAAATTCATTATAAAAAAAGATTCGCATTTCGACAAATAATATCTCTTTAGTGATGCAAGTGGCCAAAACATTATATTTTTCGAAACATCAAACAAAATTGAAGAGCTGATAAAACCAGAAAAAGTCCAAAAGTAATGTCAAGGTCAACTGTTAAATATTTTTCTTTCGGTATATAATACTCATTTCATTATTTTCCATTGTAAAAGGAATTGTTACAGTTATATTTGCTCATAATTTTGCCGTCTTCGAAAGCATATTTTTGAGCTACATTTAACTTTATCCACAAAGGAAAGAAACCGTTCAACGAATGGCGGTGTAAAAGCAGATAATTCAAAAAATGAAATGAAACATTTGAAACGATAGAATATTAAAATTGGCACAAATAAATGTCTAAGCGTCAGCAATGTTGTGTATCCATAAAATTGAGCTGTATAATAATGTTCATCAAAATGTTCAGTAGCACGGAACGTGTCGTATATCCAGAGTCCAAAATTAACAAAGGACAGGAATAAAAATGTACCCGATATCGACATTGCATTTTGACGGTCATCTATTGTTTTATAATCTTTCATCTGCAGGATTAAAACAGTTTGTACATAGGTAGTTATAAACTGTAAAACATTATTTACTGCAAAACTTTCTTTTCCAGTTATACTGATTGATGCAGCAAAATTTAGTCCAAAAAATATTTCTGATCCAAAAGCACTAAATAAAATCAAGAAATGACTTAATTTAAGAGGTGTTTCAGATTTTTTTGAGTAAAAGGTACCTTTCACTGCAAGAAGGTGAAAACATTTAATCAAAACTGTATACATTATGAATTTGACGATTGCAAATGCGCATGCCTGAAATAGGTAGAGATTGCTACTGATATTTCTATTTTTAAAAAGCAATATTTTGAGTAAAAAATAAGGAAAAATAAAAGCTATAGATAATAAAAAGATACACAATATTTTATGCACAATCTTATGAGTGGATGTCGTTATATCATGGTCTTTTTTATTATCATGGCTTTCGGAGAATATTTCTTTAAGTACAAGTATGCATAGAAGAGCATTTTCAATAACTGTGGGTTCAAGGTACAACTTTGTAGAATGGTAGACTAATGATGCAATTGTTTGGTTTGAACATTCGAGTTTGTCATCATGGTGTAAAACTTCCTCAAAGTGGTTTTTAACAGATTTATAGAAAACAATTGCTACATTTGATGCTATAACTATTGTAGCAGCATAATGAGTAAGACAAGATTTATACAAATTTTTCCCTGAAGATATACACAAAAACAGCATTTGAAATATAAGAAAACCGATGAAGAAACATTCGTATATTATATGTATCGTTAAACTGTTTTCATTTTCTGGACGAACTTTACATGTCAAATGAATACTAACTTTCATTGCTAGATATGCAATGTTACATGGTGTAAAGATTACAATAAACAACATTTTTAAAAAGAGATGTTTTCTTTTAGAGTATGAACGTGTCCAAAAATGATGAAAACATGATATATATATTATAAGAACTAAATATATACATATTGAAATCAGAAGAAAAACTATTATTATTATTTGTACTATATCAAACTTTAGCTGAAGACCCTCTATTTTTCCGGGACTAAACCTAATATACATTAATACTATAAGAATTCCAATGGCTGTTTTTAAAGTTACTATTGAAGAAATTTGGCCATCTCGACTATGCCGTCTCCCGATCACATCTGGAAGTAAATTCCCTGCAGTGATTGGAAACACTATCCAGGAAAATATAATTGACCACAAGCAGTTCCTCCTGAAATCATGTATACCATGCAATTAACTACTGTTGACTATCACTGAATGAAATATCAGTTTAAATTATGTAAATTGTGTATATACCATGTTAAAGATTTGTTAAAGTGGGAGGCTCTAACATTCTGTAGACAAAACGAGACTGAAAACATTGTTCAGTCATTGCAAAATGTATTTTGGAGATTAACATCTATTCACCCGGTTTCATTAAAATACGACTATTTGTATAATGTAATACTATGTTAATTCCTATATTAGTATTCTGTACACAAATGTATTTTAGCAGCATAATGTTAGACCGTGTTTTCTACAAGGTTGATAAGGTTGTAGTATACAATCTTCTTGAAACGACACTCACTAGGAAATGTATGTAAGAAGACAGGGTTATTTCATCAGTAGACTAAGAACGTCTTGTCTTCCGTCAATAAGTTCAAACATACTTTGTGATATGTAGGACGAGTTAACTAATTGTTTTAATCTGTTAAATTCATATATTTAAGACGTACCTTTTTTGTTGACTGTTTATTTGTAGCGTTTTTCAATCCGCGTTTTTAGTCCCGAATGTGGCCTACCTAATTGGACTTATTACCGGGTTTGTAGTAACATGAGCAACACGACGGGTACCACATGTGGAGCAGGATCTGCTTACCTTTCCGGAGCACCTGAGATCACCCCCAGTGTTGGTGGGGTTCGTGTTGCTCAGTCTTTAGTTTTTTATGTTGTGTTTTGTATACAATTGTTTGTCTGTTGGTCTTTTTCTTTTTTTGACATGGCGTTGTCAGTTCATTTTCGACTTATGAGTTTGAACGTCCCTCTGGTATCTTACACCTCTCTCTTATTATTTCAATACTATAAAATGTAAAAGTTAAATTATCAAAATATCGTATTTGTGGGATAATTGTAGTTATTTCATTTTCAATAATACTCAGCCTCCTTATTTATAGGTTTTCCAAGTTATGACGACTACCACTAGTGGACATATCAAGTTGGTTCATTCATATTTTTATTGTTTAGACAAGTATGTATACGCATCTTCAAATGTCGTTTTACTGTACATAAACATTCGATTTCAACATTCATTAATCGATTACAACATTCAACATTCAATTTCAACTAAAAAACTTTCAACTTTGGATTTTCAACTTAAAAACTTTCAACATTGGATTTTCCACTTTAAACATTCAACCTTCGATTTCAATGTTCAACATTCAACATTTGATATTCATCATTCGATATCAATAATCAATTTTCAGCATTCCATTTTCAAAGTAGATACGGAAGATATTTAAGGGAGGATTAAAACTAATATGTTGAAGAGAGACTGACAAAACACTGCAGAAAAAGAAACACTGATCAAAACAAACCCCATCGAAAACTGGGATTGATCTCAGGCGTTCGGAAAAGTCGATCGTACTCCACATGTTGCTCCCGTCGTGTTGCTCATGGTAATGAAATATTCGGTGTTTCATCTCGTTCAGTTATATCACAATCGAGGAAAAGATTGGGGTAGAATGGCTCGGACAATTGAAACATATCCTTGGTCATCTGACATACATTTGACAATTATTTATTGACATATGAATTAGACATTATTATTTAATTCGTCACAAAACTTCACACACACACACACACACACATGTATTTGTAGCTATGTTTGTGTTTGGATGTATGCGTTTTACTCATCGGAAACACAAATCATTATTTTTACAAATATTTTAGAAAAAGAAATGGAAATGATATTTTTCTTGTTTCGAAGGTCATAAATGTAAAATCGAAATTTCTAAGTATCTAACAGACCTGTTTCTAAGTGAACTTCTCTGACTACTTGGATCATCAGTGTTGATACTTTCTGTATCAGCTGTATCAGAAAGCTCATATATAGATATATCTACCAAATCATATTCACCTCCATGGTCCATTGCAGAGACATCTTCTGTAAAAACAATATTGTAATACAAACAATAATAATGATTATTTGTTTTATGCAGCTGTACCTATATATATTGTCTATGTTTTTCTCAGTTTATTCACGTATTGTTTAGGTCGTTCCTAGTTTGATATTATATTCAACGCTTGTTTTAGGTTTAGGATATTCCAATATTTGGCTCGGGCATTTCAGAAGAGACATTAATTGTCGAAATGCGCATCTGGTACGTTAAATTTTTAATCAGTTATTATAACAGAGTTGTATATAATCAGATAACAAAGCAAGTGTATTATTGGGTTTACTTCGTACATATATTCCTGCAGTGTTTCTATATCATGCACGAAGAATTGGCGACGATTGCTATGACGATTTAAGGTCACGTTCAAGTGTTCACGAAAAATTACGGCATGTTACAGGACATATATGCAAGCATCGATATTCATTGAAAAACAGTTTAATTGGTGAACTAAAATATAGGACTAAAAATACGCCCGTCTTATGTTGCAGACCGTAAGTTACTCCCTTTTTACATATAATATATCTCCCTCATGCAGTAAAAAAGAATAACATATACCATTTTTATATATGTACAACCAACCCACCCAACCCAAACTTCAACCTAAACATGCAGTAAAACTCAAAAGGAGGTCAAAATATACACATTATTCTCAAGAACAGGTTTTAACTGAAGGTACCGGCTAGTTAAATGTTATTTGAAGTTTCTCTACAGTTAGAGACTTTTTATTAACTTACCTTCATCCATTTGATTGTAGTGAAATTCGGAAAAAATATTATTCCAAGAAGTTTTAGAAATAGATATATGCTAAGTTAAAAAAAACAATTTTGGTATGTTCAATCCACTTTCATCCTGATAACAATTCAACCAGGAAGTATTTAAGAGTCATATCACTTGACAAGACACTTACATTGGTACAAAAGTTATATTTATTTTTCACATCCTACCTTCCTTTCGAGGTCGTTTGAGGTCGTTGTAATAACTATACTAAAGTTTCCTTAACTATCATGTTTTAAATAAGTTAAGAACACATAAACTTTGTATAGTGCAGTGATTGTATACAAAACGAGGCTTATCAAGATATGTAAATGCAGTAACATACCCGCAGCTGGTTTTAAATCCATTGTTTAAAGTATTAGTTAGGGTAACATTTTATTCTGATCATATGCTTTTTTCGTGATGCAGCTTAAAGCTGTATGAATGCTAAGATAGTGTCAAGGTGAAAACAACTTGAAAACAAATGAACAAATTTGATTAGGTGTAGTAAATAGATTTTAATATATTTAAACAAAATTGAGAATGGAAATGGGGAATGTGTCAAAAAGACAACAACCCGATCAAAGAGCATAAAACAGCCCAAGGCTACCAAAAGTATTAAAATCATTGTAAAATGATTATTTTCTTTCCAATTGTTTACAGTATTCTTCATCAACGCGTGATATAATAAACTAACTTGTAGGGTATAAGTGATATCATCATCAATTTTAAAAATATCAATTTGAGATTTCAGAATATAGTTCGTACGGCACTAACAGAATCTTCAAAAAAACAACGTATGCCTGCAAATGAGACAACTATCTTCCAGAAGCCAAATGACAAAGAAGTTAGCAACTATTGGTCACCACACGGCCTTCAATAATGAGAAAAACTCATACCGCATAGCAAGCAAGCTATAAAATGTCCCGAAGTGAATATGATATATGCATTCTAACTTTTATTGTATATTATGAGCATGCTTTATTTCTGTTTCTTCTCTTACATTGTAATTGTAACTTTATATTCACCCCGCCGCGTTTATAATGTAATTTAACAGTTCGTTTGTATTTAATACTATGTCATATATCTAATTCGGTAGGTCACATTCGGGGAAAAGGAGGAAGGGATCGTGGTTACGACGATTGGAACATATACGTCTTCATCTGTGAATCAGATGTTTCTAAACGGTCAACCAACTCGTGATGCTGTCCGTTGAATTTTCGAAGGAATGATTTCAAATTCACCACTTAGAACTCTTGGTTTAATAGATTCTTTGTGAGCAGCAACCCTCTATCAATGAACTCATTATAGAAAACGTAAGCCCTGGAATATCCTATCAACTGGGAGATGTATTCTCCATATGCAGGCGCTGCTGGAATGTTGCAACATAGGAATGGAAAAGTGTAGAGCTACGTTATTCGATACACTGATGTAGTGGGATGAACATCTGGCCTTGCGGTATCTTTTGAGTGCGATAGAATTGAATTGCAACTAATCAAAATGGCGGATTTTGTGCTTCGAGGACAAATTTTGTTTATGTACTCTGATTACTTAGTAAAAAGTAAACTCACAAAAATACTGAACTCCGAGGAATTCAAAAAGGAAAGTCACAAATCAAATGGCAAAATCAAAAGCTCAAACACATCAAACGAATGGATAACAACTGTCATATTCCTGACTTGGTACAGGCATTTTCCTATGTAGAAAATGGTAGATTGAACCTGGTTTTATAGCTAGCTAAACCTCTCACTTGTATCAAATTCCATTATATTGACAACGATGCGTGACGAAAACAGACACAATAGGTAAAAATGTCAAAAATAGGGGAACAGCAGTCAACATTGTGTTATCATCTTAATCACTATAAACACAAACAAATGTAACAAAGAAGCACAAAAAGTCATACATCAAATTAAACATCCTCATTTTGCTTTTTTTATTTTACGATTTTATTTATCTATGTAAAATCCACCCATAAAGGATTGAAAGATTTTAAGTACTGGCGTAGAATCTCGCGTTTGACGTCACACAGGTAGATATAAAATAATTTTGTCGTTCAAAGTATGACGGGATACATAAGTACAGAGTCACGTCAAATGGATATCACATAAAACAGACTTCAGAGTAAAAGTAATATTAATGAAATAAAATAATTTTGTCTTTCAAAGTATGACGGAATAAATAAGTACAGAGTCACGTCAAAAGGATATCACAAAAAAACAGACTTAACAGTAAAAGTAATATTAATAAAGACAAATAAAAGAATATTATAACACGTTATTAAGATGATAAACAACGTCAGTAAGCAGCATCTATACTTCAAGACCATCGTGTATTATTTGTGAAGTTGATACGGAATATTTATCAACAAGGTCTTGGTACCTTCCGATGAACTTTTTTAGAAAATGGACGAGCGTTCTTTGACATACTCCTGATTCATCAACTTTCTGCTCAGACACTGGTGACGTTTTACAAAGTCTGAGTAGGAGCTGCAAGCTCTTGAATACCGAATAAGTTGGGAAATGTATATCCCATATGCAGGTGAAGTTGGTACATGTATATTGCTACTAAGGTGGAGGAAATTAATAATTTCAAAATTAAAATCGTCTCGTTTGTCATTAATTCTGGTACTGAGATGTCTGTGTATGTAAAATTCGAGGTATAAGTCTAAAAATGAGGCGAAGGAAGCCGTGTCTGTTGTTTCTTTAATTTTTAATTCTGGGGGATATATTAATGGAACCCAATCAGAAAAGTTCGGATTGTTAATGGAAAGAACATCATCAATATATCTGAAAGTGAAATTAAATAGCCTGGCTTCTTTGATGTTCTTGTTTTTGACAAGTGTCTGAAGGAACTCCGATTCATATGAAAATAAGAAGAGGTCGGCAAGGAGAGGCTAACAGTTCGTTCCCATAGGAATGCCGACAATTTGTTGAAAAAGTCTACCTCCAAATTCAACAAATATGTTGTCAATAAGAAACTCCAACATACTGATCACTTGTTCCTCTGTACAGCATGTTTTACCCTTTTGTTCACTATTAACAAAATATGCCTTATGGTATCCCAAAGTAATAAATTTATAGCGTATGCTACCATGTTTATGTTGAAAATCGTTGTGGATTATATTTAAGACGATTTTTCAATTTCACATGGGGAATGGTGGTATACAAGGTTGAAAAATCAAAAGTTTTGATAGAACTAATTTCAGAAAAAGACCGAGATTTAAAATTATCCAGAAGTTCTTTAGAGTTTTTAAGAATCCACATATGGGTAATACCACTACGCGAGTAAATAGTTTCACAGTATTTCTGAAGACCCCCTTTTACTGCGGACAGAATTTTAGTCTATCTAATGGACAATTCTTTAGTGGAACATGCAGATGAACTGGCAATGTACCGTTGTTTGTACGAAATTTTGTGAAGTTTAGGTATCCAATACAAACAAGGTTAGTCCTCCGATTTGTTGTTCAATGCAATGTAAATTGTTTTAGACAGTGGACCCTGGTAAATAATTCGACTGGTGTGTAATTTGCCAAACCTCCATGTTGAAGGCCTTATTGTGACTTTGAAGTAAGTAACAGCAGATGGTTCCTTCGCATTAGGCTTTTTCATGTGCTTGAAGTGATTTAATGTCATGAATTGAAACACCACATCCCTAAGTTCCAATTCAGAGATAACCTTTTTTTATAGCTCTTATATTAAGCTCACATATAATCGAGTGTCAATGAGCTGAACCATCTCTTGTGATCATGATTTTGTTTCAATCATTAAATCTGAAACGCGATTAATCCGACCTTTTCCAATACAAAATGTGTAATCGCATACGTACAAAAACTGTTAATGGCATCTTAAGTACCCACCATGACATGTCCAGGAATAACGTTATTGTAAAAAAAACGTCATTAACTATGAACGTAACGTCAAATTCTGTTTTAGGCAATACGCGTTTGTTTGCATTCTGACTTAAGAAATATAATATTTCTCAGCATTAAATATGTAATATAATTTAAGACTTGAGCAATTTTTCTTAAATTTTGCCTGCTCTTTATGTGTTATAATTGTTCATACTAAGCTTCTTGACTGAGAGTGGCTTTTCGGCTGAAGACATTTTCTCGGCAAATACTTCCTCTCGTTTTCAAAACCGTAGATAATTCATAAATTCGGCAACATTAAGTTGGGACATTTTACATATTTGACTTTTCATCGATTACTCATATAGATGAGAATTTCAAGTAAAGCGTCTTTTTCTCTGGTTTTCATTACATCAATCACACTTCTTTTTGACATTTTTAACCAGTAATGCCATAATACTTAATTATTCCTATTTGTTTGCATTTGTATCTTCCAGTTTTCTATTTCAACAATTCAATATCACACCATTTGTGTGTGACATTTCTCGCTGACGTTTAAAACCAGACAATAGTTTAGTTACGTAAATCAAATTAATTGCAATACAGTGAATCTCATTTTTACAAGTGATTATTTTGTATGCGTTCTCTACTTGAAAGAATGTTCACAAAAAGACTATGTATACTATAAATGTTCTAAAATGTGTCTATTGGTTAGAGTTTGTTAATTTCAGATAACTTAAAACCATTGTTTTCAAGTTTTACGTTAACTTAGGGAAAGATTGTTCTGAAGTACTGAGATTTTCAATTATTCGTCATCATTTTTTTTTAATGGGGCGAAAATTAAACTGCATGAACATTTATGAGAGGGCTGTATTTTTCTGTATAGTATTTTGCAATGACATTTTTTTTCTGGCAAAAAAGATATATCCTTTCATTCGTTCCATTTTTTTTTTTTCATTTTTTTTTTTTAACAATTTGAGTGCCCTCAATACTGTGATAAATATTTTTTTTTCTTTTTTTAAATTTCACTGTATTTGCCATATCATTATTTCAAGACATGAATGCAAAGTTTGTTTTACCTCAGTTTACATAAGATATGGAACTTTTGTAACAGTAGTGTGTGTTGTTTTCGAACTTGTTCCTTTATATCCGCAATTTTTTTATCAGAATATTTGGTATGAACGCGAATGCAACTTAGCCGTTCCGAAATTTATCAGTCTTTTCAAGACACATTTCGGGCTACATATTTATGAAAACTTATTGTACATAAATTAGGTCGTTAGTTTTCTTGGTAGAATTGTTTTTACATATGTCATTTCGGGGCCTTTTATAGGTGACTATGCGGTATGGGCTTTGCTCATTATTGAAGGCCGTACGGTGACCTATAGTTGTTAATTTCTATGTCATTTGGTCTCTTGTGGAGAGTTGTCTCATTTACAATCATACCACATCTTCTTTTTTATGTATATGCGCAAATTATTATTCTCATTAAAACCTGTAATGTTCAGCGATAAATACATGTACGCACGAATATTCAGGACAACAAAACAGAGTCATATTTTCATATATGTGTGTCAACCCATCGGTACAAATTAGTATGATTCAAAGCCTACCAGCCTGTGTCCTAATCTTGAGTATTCAATGGAGACGCAAGTTTGAGGTTTTTTGCTAAAACTTGCAGAAAATCAAACACACAACTACATTTATTGGTTAGGAAAAAGGAATTTATATAAGAATACATAAAATCCCAGGATTATCTAGATGTAAGTTATAAAACAAATAAAAGACCAAAGAGTTTATCGGATTTATGTATATATATATATAACTATTTGCATAGCGCATTTGTAACCTAACTGATACTTGGTAAACCTAAAATCCATACGTTAATGGACTCAAGTCGATAAGAGCTTGATATATTTTGTCTACTGTTAAACACGCTGTGTTGACCTCTAGATGTCTTTTATTTCTTCTTGTCGGTGAATCGTATTGCTGCCTCATTGAAGAATACCCCATATCTATTTATTTATGATGATAGAAATGATTGATATTGGTGCTAGTCGTATTGCAGTATTTGCAAAAGAAACTTTAGCCATATATTTTGGAACCTTTTCTTTAAATTTGTTGTTCTCTCTTTGTTATTCTGCGGTTTACATGTTGTAATGTACTATTATATTATTTATTTATGTATTTCTCTGTGCTGAGTGTCCTTGCGCTTGTTTGTACTGTATTCTTGTCAAGTAGTGTTGTCATTTTAGCGGTATTTTTAACATTGCAATATAAGCGGGTGGTTTGGCTAGCCATAAAACGAGGTTCAACCCACCATGTTTTCTTAAAATGTCATGAACCAAGTCAGTAATATGGCAGTTGTTATCAGACAGTCCGTTTCTATGTATGTTGACGTTTGCTTTTGTTGTAGTTCAGTATTTCTGTTGTTCCGTGGTTTTTCTCTTATAGTTGATGTGTTTCCCTCGGTTTTAGTTTGTTACCCGAATTTGTTTTTGCTTATTCGAATTATGACTATTGAACAGCGGTATACTACTGTTCCCTTATTTAAGAGTTTGTAGTATACACCTATTGACTGGTTATGAGGGTAATAGCAAGTTTGTTGTCCCTGGGATACTAATTTTTGCGCGAGGCGAAGCCGAGGCCAGTAGGTAGTATCAAAGGGACAACAGATTTGCTATTACCCTCATAATCAGTCATTAAGTGCTTTATTATACCGAACAAAACAACTTTCTAAAAAGACTGGATACACCAATTTAAAAAAAACAAATAGTCACATAAACATGCACAAGATGAACTATCATGGGTTTTTTTTATTGCCCGTGTGGTTTTTGTCAAATTTGATTTACTGTAATCAAGACCAGGAATCCTTGTGTAAAAAATCCCGTGCATGAACTCAACGCTAGATTAAATATTTTACCGTACACCAAAGCAAACCCAGATTATGAAGATGACGACGGACCCATACCATACATTTGTTATGTTTTAGATCTTAAAATATGTCACGCAGATTTTCTTTTCTGTTTTTACTGCTTCTAGTAAGTAAAATGTTAATTTGAAATTACGACGACAGACATACTGTCATACAGATTATATCTTTTACGATATTTCAGCGTTTAAAGTGCCAAACGCACAAATCCAAGCAGAATAGTCAATGACGTCATTGTTGTCCAATGAAAAATTAGTATGAAAAAGTACGGGAAATATGTCTATAAAACTATTGACCGGGGTAATAGTCTTTGAAACTATTGACTGGCAAATAGTTTGTTGAATGAGATAGCACAAATATTTCATTCTTTTTTCAGCTGTTTTCCATTCGTTTGATGTGTTTGAGCTTTTGATTTTGCCATTTGATAACGGACTTTCCGTTTTGAATTTTCCTTGGAGTTCGGTATTTTTGTTTTTTGACTTTTTTTTATAAAGAAAAACATACTGAGGTATAATAATTTGTAACATTATTCCACCATTGAGACAAAATCATAACATGACGTAATTCTGTATAATGCTAGAGTACTGTTATGCTTTGTATGCTATACTTGATCATGATGTATAATTTCAGAATCTAACGCATACTTATCTAACAGAACAATAGAACGAATATAAAAGCTAACTTGGGGATAAATAAGTACAATGTACATAAAATCAAGATGCAAAACTTTATAAAATTCAGCTACTTATTGAATTATCCTCACATTTAAAATGAAATTAACATATTATTAGTTACACAGTGTGCAAGTGACTTAATACGATATACACGGGGTTAGTAAGTTCTGTATGGGGCGAGAGCTAGCAAAGTTACTAAGACTTTTCTTTAATAAAATCTTGAAAATATTATAATAATATATGTTTACAATGTCAGTTAATTTGAGAAAAACACCGTATTTTATTTTTAAAGAAACGTTACTCTACTACTAACTAGTACTTACCATGTAATTAAACTAAACCAGGCCAACTGACCTAATATTAAATATACACGGTTTCCATTTTTTCGTTTTCCACCGATGACATTCCCAGATGTTAATAGGCGGTAAGATAAAGCATATTATGCTGTGGAGTACAAATGCGAAATTCAAAATGTCCTGGTTGCTTCAAAACGATAACAATAAAGAACTTTACAATGCACATACTAATATTCAGAAGAGTCAAACAGTAACACAAACTTGGATGAAAAATTATTATTTCTTTATTTTTGTTTAATAAATAAAAATTGATACGAATATTAATTTGAGGACATAACGTATGCATTAAAAGGACAAAAAGACAAGGACACAGAAAAGACATAATTAACCTTCAAATAGTATACGTTGCATTTAACGTAAAAGAGCGAAGAATGCATTATCTGGTAAAATTGTAAACTGAATTGTTACCACATTCATACCGCCATTTGTAGGAATAATTACAATATTCCTTTAAGATAAGATAAGAATGTAATAAGGGTAAAAATCCAAACTACAGGATTGTTACTAAATAACAAAACTAAAAAAATAAGCATATAAAATTGATAAAAAATTAAGTGACTACATGACGCCTCCCAAATAAGCATTTATCAAAATCATTTTATTTAGAACAGAGATAAAGAAGGAAATACTGATTAACTCTTTTATATATTTATAAATATACTTAGTTAATGAAAAGAAAACAGACCTATAAATATACACATACATATAAAAGCATACAAGTCATATAAAATGCACAATCCATACACAACTTTCATGGGTTTTTTTCCTAACATTATACATCTCATTTACACCATTAACAATTATCTTCAATATGTCAGATTTTTCAGAAGAAAAAATCTTATTAAAATTGTTTGCATTACTCGTTAAACTTAAACTTGTCCTACCTCCATGACAAATATGTTGTTGTCCCCGCAGATAAAGCCCCAAACAATATCTTTTTTGTGTGTAAATCACATTTCATAAACTGCTTGATAAATGAATTAGGTATTGATAATTCATTTGGAAACTCAACATATACCCCCACGACACTTACTAAAGAGGAAATCCTGGATAACCATAGGTCTGTTCTATGTTCCTTTGGAATTTCTACGAAAGATAAAGAACTGGATCTTCCATCACTGTATCGGATACCTAAACTTCATAAGTGTCCATACAAACAACGGTATATTGCTGGGTCTTCCAAGTGCTCCACGAAACTTCTTTCTAAAATTATTAACATCAATTTTATCAGCAATCAAAGCCGGGCTGCAAAGTCATTGTGAAACTGCCTATTCCAGAGGTGGCGTGAATCAGATGTGGATAGTAAAAAATTCCAAAGATCTTTTAGAGTACATACAATCTTAGATTCTTTTATCTTGCAATAGTATTAAAACATTTGACTTTTCTACACTTAACACAAGAATTCCCATTCCAAACTAAAAGACAAATTGAAAGAGTTGGTATTGCTTTGTTTCATAAAAAAGAATGGCCAACGTAGATACAAGTATCTTGTCTTAGGGAGGGATAAATCCTACCTTGTAAAAAATCACTCAGATTCAGACAAAAAATTCTCTGAAACTGACATCATCAAGATGCTTGATTTCTTGATTGACAACAAATTTGTTACGTTTAGAGGACGTGTTTTTCAACAAACTATCGGCATTCCCATGGGAACCAACTGTGCCCCTCTTTTTGCCGACTTGTTCCTTTAATCTTATGAGGCTGACTTCATACAGGAACTTCTTAGGAAGAAAGAAAAGAAGTTAGCAGTATCCTTCAACTTTACTTTCCGCTATATAGATGATGTTCTCTCACTAAATAATTCAAAATTGGTGACTATGTTGAACGCATCTATCCCATCGAACTAGAGATAAAGGATTCAACAGATACAGTTAAGTCTGTCTCATATCTTGACTTACATCTAGATGTTGAAATTGAGGGTCGGTTGAAAACAAAACTTTACGACACAATAGATGATATCAGCTTCCCAATTCAGCAATCCATTTCTGTGTAGCAACATTCCAGCAGCGCCTGCATACGGAGTATATATCTCCCAATTGAGACGATATTCCAGGGCTTGTATTTCCTATCATGATTTCCTTGATAGAGGGTTACTGCTCAC
Organism: Mytilus coruscus; assembly: GCA_017311375.1. NCBI lineage: Eukaryota > Metazoa > Mollusca > Bivalvia > Mytilida > Mytilidae > Mytilus > Mytilus coruscus. The sequence continues at coordinate 9,940,525 of CM029602.1, read as the reverse complement.
AAGGAAGCTGTTAAACCAAGAGTTCCAAATGGTGAAGTTGAAGGATCTGCTTACCCTTCCGGAACACCTGAGATCACCCCCAGTTTTTGGTGGGGTTCGTGTTGCTTAGTCTTTAGTTTTCTATGTTGTGTCATATGTACTATTATTTGTCTGTTTGTCTTTTTATTTTTGGCCATGGCGTTGTCAGTTTGTTTTCGATCTATGAGTTTGACTGTCCCTCTGGTATCTTTCGTCCCTCTTTTTTGAAATCACCCATTCGTAAATTTTACGGACGCCATCACGAGTTGGTTGACCGTTATGGAATATCCGTTTCCCAGATAATAGCAGATATGTTCCTAATGTCGTCACTCCATTTTTGTTCCCTTTTCCCGAATGTGACCTACAGAATTAGACTATTTACCGGGTTTGTACTAACATGAGCAACACGACGGGTGCCACATATGAAGCAGAATTTGAATCTGCTTACCCTTCCGGAGCACCTGAGATCACCCCCATTTTTTTTTTGTAGGTGTTCGTGTTGCTTAGTCTTTATTTTTCTATGTTGTGTTTGTGTACTATTGTTTGTCTGTTTGTCTTTTTCTTTTTTAGCCATGAAGTTGTCAGTTTATTTTCGATTTATGAGTTTGAATGTCCCTCTGGTATCTTTTGTCCCTTTTAAAACAAGGAACAACGTCAGACATTTCATTTAACGTTTTGACTCTAGAGTTGTGTACACATTATTACAAAATAGAATTCATCTCCCGCCTACATATTACACAGGGAGCGAATTTATATTTTCGAAAGCTGTTTTATTATATCGCCCCCGTTCAAAGGCTACCATACTGTTGCTTTGTTTTGTTTCTGAATAGTGTTACAAAATTCGTACAATGTATCTAAATTTAATGAAATATACTCTTCAAGTTCGTATTTAACTTTACGTTTCTGTAAGTTCTTAGCTTATTTTCATTGCTTTTACTGCTCGTCGTTAAAAAAGGATGTTTTCCATAATATACATTTTCATTAATCTTCTTTGTTAAAACTTTTCTATTCCTTTAATAGTGTAAAACTATGCAGTTTGAAATGGATAAGGGAGAATATATATGATTAAATTGTATAGAAATCTTGACGTCGGCTATAATTCAAAATTCAAAATGACCCAAAGTGCAATATATGTTATAGAATTTGACCTTGGATGATCAACGTCTACAATTAACTTTATAATACTATTGCAGTGATATACTTAAAGAAGTATTTTCGTGCATATTCATTTGTTTTGTATAATTTATATCTTGTCATCTTTATGAATATTTTTCTGCTTAATTTCATGATTTTATAGTGCATTTTGTCCATTGGCACTTACAAATAATGGTCATTCCGATAGACTCCAACAGATTTTAATTAAAGCCTATCTTCTTTTCTTTGTTGTAATCACTGTTGGTGTATGTAATTACTTTTTGACCTTTTTGACCTTTTTGACTTTTCTTTCTCTTAAAACCAGCTGGACTTATGTTTGATTTACACTGATTTACATGGATCCACTGTAATTCTAATTACAGGTAAAGCCGTTAATGATTTTTAAATAACTTTCACTTTTCTCAAAACAAGAAATAATTTTCCTGAATACAAAAATATTATAATGTTGGAGAAAACTGAACAACCCGTTAATATAGCTTTAATTGAAAGATGGGATAACGAGCTCCAATTTACCAAATATCTTTACCATAGTCATCCATGCAGGTCAATATACATGAATCCCAAAAGAAGTAGATAAAATATACTTATCCACTACTATAATTTGATCCGATCTATTACATTGATACTGGTAGAAACACAAAAAATACAAAAACACAAAAACAAAAACAACTACAAAAACAACAAACTTGTTCAAAAATATTTTTATAGTCATGTTCAAATATAAAATTTATACAGATTAAAGAGGTAAGGGTAACGACATCCTATTGAATGTATGGTGTTAACATTTATATCAACATAATTAAGTACAACTGACAATAAAATAAACGTATTGCAAATTATTAAAACAAAAATGTAATGACAGGATGTTACATTCGATCTGCATACAGTAAATTCATAAACCAAACAATCAACAGTACTACTTACAATAATAAAAATCGATCAGGTGACTATAGTCCAGTAAATGTATCAAAAGGTCAAAATATGTTTTTTTTAAATATAACAAAAATTCTTTAGACTGTCCATGATCAGTCATATAGGGTCAATTTGACAATCGCACTACAATTCAAAATTTAACCAACTTGCCCAAAACCTCAAAATATATGTATTTCATATTGATGCCACATCTGGCTGTACATCACAATTAGCCACCTGCTTACATCTGGCTGTACATCACAATTAGCCACCTGCTTACCTCAATTTGAAAAGAAATCATCAGAGATTTTGAAAATGAATAACCTGAATTAGATATATATGACGTAGAAAAAAAGAGAATGTTAGTTATGTAAAAATTGGCATATTAGACAGTCTTTCATTTCTTCCAAAATTAACTAATTTCTGGTCTTTTTATTAAGTTAACTTATAATAGTTGTTTTCGTTTGCGGTAGTTGTACAAAAAATTAGACAACAGTTGTTTATCGATGTTCAGATCTCGTAAATCGATTAGGAAGATCAGCTGTCTGCTAGCCTTTCATTTTTTGTTTTCAACTACATGTATTTAACATTTTTGTCTTCCGGGACATTGAATAGTTTACAATACGGTATGGGTTTTGTTAATCATAAATCACATCCGAGTCTTAAAAAATGTATAATGTATTTGCCTTTAGTTATAGTCAAATATATCTGCTGGATTCTAGAAATTTTGAAATGTACAAAAATATTTACTACACTTGATGCATGCAAATGTACATATATGGCGATGAACCTATAAAATAAAATAAAATTGATAAGATGGGATATGATGAGACAACTACATGTATCCACAAGAGAACAAAACGACTGCTTTTTGGATTACATATTTTACAGTATTATTGTACCATTTAGTACTGCATGCACGTTGATATTGTTAGAACCTTTAACCACCAATCAGTCAAATAGTAAATTAAAAGTAAAATGTGGATGCTCATGAAGAACATTTTTTTCATTGAAAAATCTATCATGTATTTTTGTGACGAACAATATACATTTCTTTATTATAAGTGATAATAATTTCCTCTATTCAAACAGGATAACAGATTAAGTCCAAAGACTAGTTTACAATAAGGTCATGCATTTTATACAACACAAAGTATAAAATTCAACAATAAAATACTAATACATATATTTAACTGTCTAGTAGTCTGTAATCATGATTGAACAAAATATTCTTCAACATATGCTTTTTAAAAGAGTCAACTGTGTTTCATTATTTTAAATTTGTAGACAGTTTGTTATATACATTACTTCTAGATATCAATTAGAAGAGTTTATAGTATTCCGTTTTAGTTTTTGGAACAAAAAAGAGTATTATCAGTACTTCATACTTTGTCTAGTTGTTTTAAAACTAACCTGATGCACATTTTTAAATACATTGAGATATTCCGGAGATATTTGGTAAAGAACTTTAAAACTAAAATTACTGTTCTATATACAAAATAATCTGAAATGGTCATCTATCGTAGCTCTTCAAAAAGTATGGTTGCTGGTGTCATAATATTGCGTCCATTTAAAATAATTCGTGCTGCCGCTTTTTTAAGCTAACAAAATATTTATATCATGAAATATATAAATATAGTATATATATTGTATTAATATAAAATATGTAAAAAATAAAAATAAAAATTAAGTATTATTATCATGCTATCCGGATGTTGAAGACAGTTCCCATTGTAAAATCAAATCGGTTAAGCATTCAAATACAGTACGTACTATTTCATTTTAATGCAAATATCGGATTTATCTGGTGAAATTGGACAGAAGAGATATATATGTGTGCAAATATCAGTGTTTGTGTTTGCGCATCAAAATTCAGCCGATAGTTAATGGCAAACTTCTTTTATCTGGTCTTATTGTTGATATTATTTGATTACAATTGTCGTTTAAAACAAATATTATGAATTGTTTTTTACAAAAGATTATGTATACGGTTCGTTGTCAAAGATAAGTTATAGTGATATAGAATTTCATTTTTATAATAAAAATAGAAAAGACCTCCTCTTCCCAAAAAAAAAAACAAAGCAAAAACAAAGTACAGGTTTATCAAAACAATGCTGTTATATAGACATCATATTTTATTCACTGGTGTTACGCCAAGGCAACATAATAGGCGCAAATAATTAAAAATAAGGAGATATTGTATAATTGTTAATGAGACGACTGTGCTAATTCAAAACAATTAATATAGGCAATTCACTCGATTTGTCTGGTTATCAAAGCAAGAATTCTATAGAAGGAATGGCTTTTTTGTGTATCTCTTTTTAACAGTAGAATAATATACCAATAATTTATATTTAATTTATGGTATATCAAAACATTTTCCTTCCATGAGAAAGCAAAAGTTTTATATTTCCTCATAACTTTGTTGTCGTTGACAACAAACTTTTCTTTTCATTTTGTCCACAGCACCAAGAAGTCGGTCTACAAATGGAGGTGTGAAAGCTGATAATTCAAAAAAAGAAAGGAAACATTTAAAACGATAAAAGATTACCATAGGTACAAATAAATGTCGTATTGTCATAGTCGTCGTTTGTCCATAATAAAGTGTTGTATAGTAAAGATGATCAAAGTACACGGTTTCAAGGAAAGTATCGTATAACCAAAGACCAAAATTAACCAAGGCTAGGAAAAGGAATGTAGCTGATACAGACACATCATTTATTGTTTTGTAATCTTTCATTTGAATTATTAATACAGTTTGCACAAAAGTAGTTATAAATTGCAATACATTATTGACTGTGTACAAGACTGTTTGTTTTTCTACTTTATCAACAGATGCAGCAAAATTCAGTCCAAAGAATACCTCTGATCCTAAAGCACTAAATAAAATTAAGTAATGATTTAATTTTAGAGGTGTTTCAGACGTTGTATAATAATTTCTACAATTGATAAGAAGAAAATGAAAACATTTAATCAAAACTATGTACATTATTAATTTGAGAACTGCAAATGCACATGCCTGAACAAAGTAAAGGTTGTTGCTACTATCACTATTATGAAGAAGTAAAATTCTGAGTAAAAAATAAGGAAAAATAAAAACTACTGCTAATACAGTGACACACAGAAGTTTACCCTTTATAGCATATTTGTGTGTTACTATATGGTCTTTTTGATTGTCATGTGAACAAGAAAATATTTCTTTTATTACAAGTATGCACAAAAGTGCATTTTCAATCACTGTAGGTTCTAGATATAGTTTTGAAGAATCATAGATTGAGAATGCAATTGTCTGATTAAAACATTCAATTTTTTCATCATGATGTAAAATTTCTTCAAAGTGGGTTTTGAGAGAACTATAGAACACAATTGCAACATTTGATGCTATAACAATTGTAGCAGCATAATGGGTGAGACAGGATTTGTACAGATTTTTTCCGGAAGACATACACATAAATAACATTTGAAATATTAGAAAAACGATGAAAAGACATTCATAAATTATGTGTATTGATAAACTTTGTCTGTTTTCTGGATATACTGTACACTTGACATGAACACTTACTTTAATTGCAAGGTATGCAATGCTACATGGTGTAAAAATGACAATAAACAACATTTTTAGACACGTGTGTTTTCTCTTTGATTCTGAATATGTCCAAGTATCAGGATAATATACTATACCAAAAATGAAAATTAAATAGATAAAGAATGAAATTACGAGAAATATAATAATAAGTATTTGTACTATATCATATTTTATCTGTAGTCCTTGAAGACTTGTAGATCCGAATCTTATATACATTAACACTACAAGAATTCCAACGGCTGTTTTTAAGGCAACTAACGATGAAATTTTTCCGTCTCGACTGTGCTGACTTTCATTTTCACCTGGAAGTAAATTACCAGCAGTTGTTGGAAGCACAATCCAAGAAAATATGATGGACCAAAGGCAGTTCTGTCTGAAAAAAGTGTATGCTAATTTACCATGTTTCACTGAATATTTAATGATGTTTGCAGTTATGGATCATTTATGCACTATTTTAATGGATTTTTCAAAATTAAGCTGATAGTTCGATGTAACAGTTTTTCGTTTTAATAAAAAATAGTTTAGCATTAGCAAGGTCAAAGGTTACCAAATGGAAACTATACTGACTGCGTCGGAAAAACATACGATTTCCGCAAATTTATATATGATTACCGAAAAGTTCAAAAATGTATTATGATAAAAAAACACACACCAATAACATGCGGTGATCATCAGGTAGCACCTGCATCGTATTATTTGTGTCTCGGATTGATAATGGTGTGATATTGAAAATACCATATTATGATATTTTTACAGCTGACAGTATTCAAAACAATAAAAAATCTTCATAATAATTTATATTTATCACATACTTAGCGAAAATATGTTTCATTTTACATAAGTTATACAGCCAGAAACAAGCAAAAAGTAAAATAACAAAAATACCGAACTCAAGGAAAATTCAAAACGGAAAGTCCCATATCAAATGACAAAATTAAAAGCTCAAACACATCAAACGAATGGAAAACAACTGCCATATTCCTGACTTGGTACAGGCATTTCCTTATGTAGAAAATGGTGGGTTAAACCTGGTTTTATAGCTCGCTAAACCTCTCACTTGTATGACAGTCGCATACAATTCCATTATATTGACAAAAATGTGTGAACAAAACAAACAGACATAATAGGTAAAAATGTCAAAAATAGGGGTACAGCAGTCAACATTGTGATATAATCTTAATCATTATAAAAACAAACAAACATGTCAACAAAGAAAAACAAAATGGCATATAGACAAGCACATACGAAAAAATGAAAGACAAGAATACAAAAAAAAAAACGATAGCACAATAACACAATGGCGGGATGTATAAGTACCGAGCCACGCCAAGAGGATATTACCAAAAATGGATTAAACAGTAAAGTAAATAATGTATCAGCATATCCGAGCTGATAGGCCGTTATTTATTGTTCCTCGTGCAATCCAGGTTGCTAACCCTTTATCAAGGGAATATCAGGATCTTAATTTAGTCCCACTTCCGATAGTCCATGTAGTCTGACATGTTCAATTTTATATGTTAAATTTCTAGGTATACATTGTTCAATTCCTGAAAGAATCATTCTAATAAAATGCAATATGCGCTCCTGTGTTAATAATGCCTTCAGATATATATATATATAGTTTAAGTAAGATCAGGAACGATTCCGTATTTCAGTTGCCAAATTAAACATGTTAAAGTCATATGATATGTTCCCGTATGCAGTGATCTTCAGTACCTCTCGTTAGAACTTCGACCACCGCACAGTGCAAGTTCGAGGGTAAAACCGTGATAAAAAATGTAGTAAACAAACGTGCACTGGAAAGTAAATAGGTAAGAACTAATTCTTAAGGAACAAATCAAATACGCCAAATAATATAACAACTAGTAAGGAAAAGTTTAATCAACAAATAGGAACGCATGGATAATGTAAAAGAAAAATATCATGGCTCTATCAATTCACCCATTTTTCACGTGCTGCACTTGTTCTGTGTTGATTGTTTATCAATGTCACGATCCGGTAAACCTCGACAGCAAACTCGAAAGTTAATTAGCTTGCGATCAACAATCACTGAATGAAATAGTATTTATAGATTCGCAATAAATGTAAAAAACGTACAAACAGGACTTACTTTAGTATATATAATAGAAAAACAAAGGATATGGGGTATCCATCCATGACACAAAATCAGTTCATGCACAGCAAAAAACACACAAAAAGCCAAGGAACAGCGCTTTTATAGCTGTTCTACATCTCAAAGTCACATTGGGGCCTTCAACACTGAGCAAAAAATTCTCACCTCACTGTAAGTTTAAGACAGCCCCTAGCACCGGATTGAGCGGAACTCTTTGCAAATATAATTTGGATAGACTTTGTAAGATGTTACACCACCTAATTGGGCCCGGTAAAAAAAGAACATAGTACATACTAGTATTTAAAACAAAATATTTCCTACACATAAGGATAAATCTTAAACTATGTAGCATATATTTTAGTAATTAAGGTGTCATATGAAAGGTGAAGGACTGGTGATCCTTGTAGAACACACAATTTACTGATAATTTTGAATAATACAAAAATGTATGAATGAATTCTGAAATTGAGGGCATATATAGCCTGTTTCTCAGATATATATTTTGTAAGTGCCTGGTTTGGTGTATCCATAATTCCGGTAACCAGTGCAGTAAGGTCTGATGTATAAATACAGGTATATTGATCCCGCTTCCATAAAATGTTGCATGCATTAGTGCAATAATTCCAATAACCTAATAATTACATGAAACTCGTTTCATATGACCTTAAGAAAAACGTAAAATTTAGCTGTTTGGGACGATCATACGCAGAGTTAATCAGTAAACGTATAAACAAACTATCTTTTTAATATGCTCACTACAATAAAGTCCGAAAAAGTATTTTCGGATAATAAAGTCATATGAAGCGAGTGTCTGGTAATTGTATATAATGTTCAGGAACCTATTGAACCAATGCATGTATAAACAATAAACTAAATCCTCTGTTATTAAAATTCAATAACGTATAATCGACAAAAACTATTTCATTCGGGGATAGTTGAACGAAAATTTTAGCTGTTAGTTAACTTTCGGGTTTTTGTTTATCGATTCTGACCTCGATAAACAATGATAAAAGAACAATGAGTGGTGAGTCGAGCACGTGTGTAATAAGTAAGATGATAGGGCGTATTTTTTTTTTTTTTTTATTTTGTAAATATTTTCCTCGCTTTACCATTTGTTAATTAATCTTTGTCATAACAGCTGATATTAATTGTTTTCTTTCAGAACCGGTTAATACTTTCTTCTTTCCATGTTTGTTTACTTTTTCTTCCATCACGTTTTTTTCCCTTGGTACATGACCAGTGTGATTGCCAAATTCTAACGAACGGGTGTCATATTGAGGTCATTGTTTAGAGAAAAGCTGTCGGCTGATTAAAGTACAGGAAGACAATAACTCAATAGCAGTGCATTTCTTAAAGATTTGGATAACATAAAGATTTTCTTTTAGAAAAAAGCAAATGTACCCGTGTTTAAAAATAAAACTAAACCATTCAGCTATATAAACCAAGCACAACAAACTCCCGAAATTAAGAAAGTTACTCTGTTTTCAGTCTTCGACGTCAATAGTAAGTGCTTTGTCAGGTTGCACAGACAGGAAATGTGCATGTATCTCTTTATGCTTTTGGCATTGGATTCAAATTTATTGCAAGAAAGAATCTTATTTGTTCCCTTTAATACACTCCATGTAGCATACCTGTTCGTATGTGTCTCGTTTATCTCTTGACCATCAGAGTTTATAGTAAGTGAACCAGCAATTTCGTCGTCGGAGAGAACAGCCACCTCAAGTGCGTCTCGTTGTTCCATAACTTGTACTTCTCTGTAGGGAGATGTGTGATGTGTACTGCAACTATTAGTTAGTAATTACGCAATTATTGACACAGAGATGTTCTTCAATGATTTAAAGACGGAAGGACGAGTGTTTATAATGATCCAAGCTTTGCAAGAGGAAGATATGAGAAGGCAACACGCGTAAGGCATTAAGAATCTCAAGGGCTTTGTCGTAATAAGGAAAAGAAACAATTACACAATTTTTAACAAATTGTGTCTGCATATATTTCCAGATTAAAAAATCCTTATGGCAAGATATGTAAAGGGATGTTTAGAACAATTCCCTGCGGGGAGTTTAACCAGTAAACGTAGAAACTATCTACCTTACAAACCTATATGTATTTGTCTTGGTTATTCCTTGACTATCACAGTTTATAGTTAGTGAACAGGCAATATCATCCTTAGAAAGAACAACAACCAACTCGGGTGCGTCGCGATGTTCCATAACTGGTAAATTTTCTGTAGAAAGACGAAGGTGTATTGTGTATAGCAAGCACTAGTTAGTGATTTCGTTTTTTCAATCTAATTGCATCACGTAATCTTAATTTGTTCTCGTCCAATCATATTATTTGATATAACTTCAGTATTTTAAAGAAAAAGTGTATGATATACATTTACCAACTAAACTTTATCGGAGGTAAATGCATTTGTTCTATAGATTGATTGATTTGTAATTGCTTTACGCTGCATTATTGAAAAGGCTATATCGCGGCGATGGTCCTCTAGAAGTGAGTGACTCTTTGTTATTTAAAATATTTTGGTTGTCTCATTGACGTATACCCAACATTCTTTTTTTTATTCATAGTTAAATAGATATTCAGAACAAATTTTGAGCTGATAGACAAAATACTTTCAGCCAATCAGAAGACGCGTTACATCTAAAATTTAATAATATATTTGAATTGAATATCCATGGACTATTTTGAGCTTGATTTATTGTGTGGTTTATTTTTGTTATAAAGTTGCTATCTCATTGATGTGTGCTCCTCATCAATTGATTTGAAAAAGGACACCTGTCAGTCATGAGCGACAATTTACTGTCTAGAAATGTACAAATTCGTACGGTCTTATTCACCTAATCTAATACATTTCATGTTCAATTAATTACTATTTTTTAAAATGTAACCTTTCAAGTTACCGTCTGATACCAATGAATGAAGACAGGTGCACCTTGGTCACTAGCAAAATAATAAAATAAAATAATAAACCACTTACCTGGAGTTATTGTAAATGTATCATCCTTTAATGGAATGAATGCTCAATTCAGTACTGAACCCAGAATTTGATAAATAATCCCGACATTTTTCAACCTTAAAATGTAAAGTTTTGAAAGAAGAGATTATTTTCAGTTTTCATTTTATTGACTGATTTTGAACAATTATATAAGGAAGTTTAAATTTGGCGATGACAAGACATGATACCTCTTTAACAAAATAACCACAATGATATAAATAATAAATGTCCCACTTCCACTTCCTGGTCATGTGCTGATACGCATGTGCATGTACACCGTGCATAAAAATGCCACTTAAAATTTATTGTTTATGTTAAATTTATCAAGTTTCAGATTTAATTATTTAATATATGCCACAGGGGATGGTTCAATTACGTTGCGGACACTAGATTTTATAAGACAAGAGCGATTATTTACAACGAGAACTGGTGATTAAAAAAAACACTTCCTATGCTTAATGTAAAAGAAAGGATATGTTGGTTCAAGTCATGGCACACAATGCATGACTACATGCACATGAAAACAAAACCAAATGCAAATGCAAATGAAACTACAGCTGTTGTTCGCATAAAGTTGGCAGTAATTAAGGCCGTCCACATGGAGCATAAATATCACGGTCCTGCAAGTTAATGACTGCCCTAACACTAATCAGAGCGGATGTATATGTCAGATGACGATCACACTACATCCAGGGCAGTGTCAGGAAATTTTAACTTTCATCTCGCAAAGAAATCTCAATCACTATCATTTGTTTTTTTTTTTTTTTTTTTTTCTCTTAAAGATAAATATTAAAGAATTGTTAAATGGCATTTTTAAATGTGGGATGAACATAAAGTAACAAAGATGAACTATATACCGGAAACTAAAATTGAAATTTTGAACTATGATCATATATATTTTACAGACTACACCTAGATTATAATATCATGTGTTGAATGATAAAGGAAAAGTGGAAACAAAATGAATTTTTATGCATGATTTACTTTAAATATAGTCAAGTCTATTTACTACGCATTGTTACATCAATATGTATTGTACTTTTTGACAGAATTAAGGGTGAGAATAGCCTTATTTTGGATCCATATATATATATATATATATATATATATATATATATATATATATATATATATATATATATATATATATATATATATATATATATATAGACTTTCCAAAATATATTGTTCTAAATATCTTGATTTCAAAGCAATTCAATGTGACCCTTGTGTAATTCATTATAAAATAAGGAGATGGGGTGTTATTGCCAATGTGACAACTATCCACCAGTGAGAAATTAGCCACTTTGGGTCACCATTCGGCCCAATGAGCAAAACACATACCGCATAGTGAGCTATAAAATGCCCTGAAATGACAAATGTAAAACAATTCAAACGAGAAATCTAATGGCCTGATTTATATACAAAACAATAAATGAAAAACAAAAATGATATACAGCAACAAACGACAACCACTGAATTACAGGCTCATGTCTTAGACTTTTTATCCTTTATTTACAACTTGTATTTCTTAGTAGTTTGTTCCAAGAGTAACATTTTTTCAAATTGCGCATAATCTGGTATATCATATTGTAACAATTAATTTGATCCCCCCTGTAAAATGATCCGGGGGATAAAATGTCTTGGAATATTTTATCCTCTAAGATAGAAAATTGCAACAAACTATTTCCCCAACACTACAAAAATATCCACAATGATGGATATTATTTTAGTGTTGTGGGATATAAAATGTTACAATTTTCTATCCTAGAGGATAAAATATTCAAAGACATTTTATCTCCCGGATAATTTTGCGAAAAAATTGAAAACAGTCCTTTGTAGGAAATTTTGGGAATATCTGGTTAAGAATAACCCAGTTAATGCTTGGAAAATTCTGTACTCGAAATAAAACAATATTCACTATAAATTATATTATTTTTTTTAATAATTGTTCAACAATAACACAAATACAAAAGAAATATATATTACATTCACAAATTTATTTACAAACAACATATTTTCAATGCATTTTTCTATTTCATCTGTTAATGTGCAAAATATTCAAAAATACTAGATTGACGTTTCTTATCTCTACACTTTCTTTTCGGACGCTTATTTTGGGTTTCATCTTCTTGATCATTTTGCTCTTGAATATACTGTTCAATGATTTCAATTTCATCCTCTGTATCAATTTCTTTAAAAGTGGACTGTGTAAGGAACAAGGATCCATCGAGAACATCACAGTTAAAAGAGGTTTTCCAGTTTTGTCATTATATGGGCCTGTTAAGTCAATGGCAATTTTTTTCCATGTTGAGGGAGGAACGGGTATTGGTGTCATTTCTGGTTTTGTTGTTTTCTGTTTTTTATTACTTGTTTGACACTGTTCACAAGTTTTTATGAAGCTTTTCACATCTTTTATTATACCTTTCCAGTAATAACGTTCTTGTATTTTCACCACAGTTTTGTCGACTCCAAGGTGGGACCCACTATTTATGTGACATTCTGATATAATTCGAAATTTTTCATCTGATGGGATTACCAATCTCAAATTTTGATCATCTGCTGCTACACATTTGCCTGAAAATAATATGAAAGATTATTTTAACTTTTGTATAAATATAAATTTATATAATTTTTGAAATAAAAATCAACATAGCAACTGTAATCTAATAACTGGAAACAAAATCAAACGCACCTTTTTGTTGTAAACATACATGTTATCCCCGAAGAAAAGTGTCCCTTAATTAGTGGATACTATTTATGATAAGATTTATTCCAGTTAGGATAAAATATCACTGACATCTTATCTCTGTATACTACATGTATTATAACCTGTGGATATTATTTATGGGATAGTTCTATTTTATCTACATCTTCTGATCCATGATCGATATTTGATTATTTTGGGTTTAAAATCTCTGTTATTTAATTCAAAAACATATTTCAAACAAACCCTGTTAATTATTGATGATTATACAAATATAAATATAAAACTTACCTTCATTAATTCTGTAGTACAGCTTATTTTCTTTAATTATGAAGCTTTGGGCACGTTTTCGTAATGCTCGTTTCTCATTTAAAGAGCTGTTTTCGGAGTATTCTTTATTCAGCAGATATTTGTACAAACGTTATACTCCTCTCCATCCATCTTGACATAAATGATTATCTATTATCATTTTACTTGTTCCTTTAAAGCAATGTGCCATTTGTTAAAACACTTCATTGATCAAGATGCAGTAGGATAGTATTTACATGACATTGTATCCCATCGGATATAATTTTACTGAAATATTATCCCAAATGGATATAATTTTGTAGAAATATTATCCCTAGAAATAATAAATTTCTTGGTAATATTATCCCATGGGAAATTATTTTACTACTCACTTTTATCCTTAGGATATTATATCTACATTGATTTCATCCTTCGTAGCGGATAAAATTTTTTAGAGTGGGACAACTTTTAAAGGTAAAAAATATCCATTATTGACTTATATTTCATCTGTAGGGATAGTTTTTACTTAATATAATGTCCCTTGGGAACTTATATTCTAAGGATAATATTTAAGTTTACAAAATAACCTTGGTATATGTTTTGTACTTTTGTACAGTTTAATACTATCGAACCACAATAAGAAACGGTTAGTGCTGAAACTTTCCAAATTTTGCTCATTAGAAAAAAATATTCATGCCATATCTAACTGCTATGTAAAGTACCGCTAGTACCGCTCGACAAACTATTGTCCTATTTTGCTGGCTAGTCTGTATATGAAACAGTAGAAGAAGAAGAAGAAGAAGATATTTTATTTCAAATTATGGGCCCCAAAGGGCATAAACATTACAACATCAATAATTTTCATAATACAATACAAACAATGATATATAAAAAAATATTAATGAGAACTATTTAAGTTCTTAAAGAATATGTAGATAAAGAATCTATAATATGTTGGTTTTTTTTTTTAACTAATGCATTTTAATGCAAGTGTGGTTGATATAGATAACAAACAAGCAGCCCTAAAAGAAAAAAGAAAAATAGATATCCATATATGTATAGTACACAATAAGTTGGATCAATTTAACATATAGTAGCTAGCCAAAATGAAAGTAGAAGTTAAGCATGTCTATGATGATTTAAGGTTCTTGCTTATCTGGGTAAATGTTATTGTGTGGTTATCTGGTGTTTTGGCACTTAAATGATTCATTTAATACATTTTTGAGTATATTCTCTTTAGATTAATGTGTGAACTTTTTTCATATAAATTGTGACTGTAATCACTCATGCAAATATTGTCTTAATTTTGCTACAATTAATGAGATAAAATTCCATAGCTAAGTGCATTACTAAATTATATACAATTACATCTATAGAATGTAATAATTTTAACAGATGATTGTTGATATTTTAAATGAGATTGCTCACGAATCATTACATACAAACAATACTACAACTCAGAATACAATTTATATTGTTGGAGGTGTTATGAAAGTTTTTTCCGGCTACAGCACAACTTGCAATTAGTGGTAGCAGGATGAAAGTTTTCTTTAGCATTTTGATGTTATTAATACAGTCAGTATCCTTTGTACTTCAATTGTTTACTTTTCTTGATGTTTAAATAAAAATAGATAACAGTAATAACCAAAAATATTAGACAACTCAATAGACCATCCAACCTCAAACACAGGATTCCTCCGAAATACAAGATAAAACAAACAGCGAACAACAAATGATCAAGAAACAATGAATTGATACAAGTACTATGATATAAATCGTGAGAGCTTCCCAAGCAGATGCGTGTCTTCAGATGGGAATAAGTTGATATGAAGATAAATTCAAACAAAAATATTTGTTGCATACGATGGGCTTCCTAAATTAAAATGTATTTTTAAAGAGTAAACTATTTGGTATTTGACAGGTCAGAAGAAGAAATTAATGGTTAGAAGATGAACTTTGTATCTTTAATAGACTTTTTTTCATTCTAGTTATATACCAGCTGTAATATTACAATGTGTTCTTTACTGTTTTCATAAAATAGGTTCATGTGCTTATTTTCTATATATACATGTCAGCAATAAAAAAAAAAATCAAATTTTCAAGGAAAACCGGCATCTATGGATTAAGGTTTACGGATGTTCAAATCTTTTAAATCGATTAGGAAGCGACAAATCAAGATAACAAACAAATACCGAGGGACTCGTATGAACTCCAAAATGAGCAAGACCGTGAGCGTCAACAGGGTAACCGTCCCGCAAATTCACACTCTGTCAAATTGTCACACACTCGGGAATAGGACATAATCGGCAAAGTTACAGTTCAGACGACTATACTGGTATCGAAAGATCTAAGACCGTAAACACATGTTGGTAGTGAGCTGAGAAACCGACACATGATATCGGTGAACCAATCCGTGATGATGACCGTAAAACTGATGTAGTGTCGATTTCAGTTGTTCTTTCAGATAACTCTAATGTAGCAGTTTTTGTATAAAAAGCACACCCCTGTAATGAAGTCCGTATAGTGTGAACGTGAACTAGAGTAACGTATTATGTATCGTTAAATTCCACCAAAGTTCAAATGAAGTTGATGTAAGCAATTATAGGCAACCGTACGGCCTTAAACAATGAGAAAAACCCAGACCGTATGGTCGGCTATAAAAGGCCCCGACATGAAAAATATGAAACAATTCAATTGAGAAAACTAACGGCCTAATTTATAACAAACCAATTTACGAAAAACAAATATGACAGACATGAACCAACGACAACCACTGAACTACAGGCTACTGACTTGGGACAAGTACATTAAGAATGTAGCGGGGTTAAACATGTTTGTGTCTGCTTCATATCTTGACTTACATATAGAAATTGACAATGAGGGTCGGTTGAAAACAAAACTTTTCGACCAAAAAGATGATTTCAGCTTCCAAATTGTGAACTTTTCATTTCTATATAGCAACATTCCAGCAGCGCCTGCATTGGGGGTATATATCTCCCAGTTGATACGATATTCCAGGGCTTGTATTTCCTATCATGATTTCCTTGATAGAGAGATGCTGATCACAAGGAAGCTTTTAAACCAAGAGTTTCAAGTGATGAAGTTGAAATCATCCCTTCGTAAATTTTACGGACGCCATTACGAGTTGGTTGATCGTTATGGAATATCGGTTTCACAGATGATAGCAGATATGTTTCAAATGTAACTACAATCCCGTCCACTTTTCCTCGAATGTGACCTACCGAATTAGACTTATTACCGGGTTTGTACTAACATGAGCAACACGACGGGTGCCACATGTGGAGCAGGATCTGCTTTCCCTTCCGGAGCACCTGAGATACCAATTTCTGTTTGACATATATTGCTAGATAAAGGCAAAAGTAGTATACCGCTGTTCAATAGTCATAATTCGATTAAGCAAAAACAAATCTGGGTACCAAACTAAAACCGAGGGAAACACATCAACCATAAGAGGAAAACAACGGAACAACAGAAACACAGAACATCAACAAAAGCAATCGCCAACATATATAGAAACGGACTGTAGATAACAACTGCCATATTCCTGACTTGGTACAGGACATTTTAAGAAAGAAATAGTGGGTTGAACCTGGTTTATGGCTAGCAAAACCTCTCGCTTATATATTATACGGCAAGGTTAAAAATTGCGCTAAAATGACGACACTACGTGACAGAAATACAGAACAAACAGACAAAAGAACACTCAGCACAGAGAAATACATAAATAAATAATATAAAATTCTTTACAACATGTAAACTGCAGAATAACAACGGACACCTCACACGAATCTACAGCACACCAGGACACCAAAAACAAAATATAATATGGATCAATATCACAAAAAGTGACGTATTTTTTGAGATGTTGATATTATCACAGGTAAATTTCTAAAAAAAAAAAATAGATTTGTTTTATTTATAGACACGTACAAGAATATTAAATTGGGATTGAGTTTGCAATGGTGTTATCTTATGTATTTTCTAACCATGACAAGAATATTTAAATGGAATTGTGTTTGTAATGGTGTTATTATTTGTATTTCCTAACCATGTCGGTTTATCTTCTAAATCAAAACTGTGTATAAACAAAAAAATTCTGTGCATATAGTTGCTTTAAACTTAAAATCATATAAATGAAGTAGTTGATTTTTATCTTAACTTTTACATACATATAAAAATAAAATAGAATAACTGTAATATAAGGCAAAATCATGTAAGACCAAACAATAAAAACACATGAAAACAAACAACATAAAACAAAAACCCTGTAGACGAACCACGAGTAACTCGACTACACTGACAAATACGACATATGTGAAATGTACCGAAAATACAGATTTCAAACCACAAACGAAATAAACAGACAACAATTCAACATAAAATGACCCACCGGACCCACACGTATAAGAAAGTAACAACAAAATGCCCAAAAGCGGGATATATAAATACCGAACCACGTCGTCTCCAACAGCGAACATAAGACATCACAAAATATCCGACCGGACTTACAAAAGAAACATCACAACTAAATACATGAATGTTGGATATATAAATACCGAGACACATCGTATAGCAATGCGAATTCCCACTCGGCCATAATATGTCACGTTCGGTACTAAGCAGAACATATGAGGTAGATGGTAAACCACAATCTAAGACGTGGTAAAAATGTCGTTAGTTAGTTTAGACACAGACACATCGTATAAATCAACCAATTCTTGATGGTGTCCGTAAAATTTACAGAGTGTCATTTTTAATCTGTCATCCTCATTACTTAGTTGGAGCAGTTTCTGCGTAAGGAGCACACTCTTGTATATGAAGTCCGTATTGTAACAGACTTGGGAAATAGCTCTGGTAGCAAGGATGGAGGCAATTATATGCGGACAGATTAAAACACATCTGCTTCCATTTTCTACATTCTAATCAGACAAAGATGACGTCAGAAACAAAAATACAAAATACTGGTAAAAGGGGAACTACTCTCTCTTACACACAAAAACATATTCCGACCATACACACGGATATATAACATCCCGCCCACAAAACAAAAAATACTAAATTTTTACAATGGTCAATATGTTTATGTGTTTAAAAAAAATACAATTTATAATTATTTCCAAAATTGAAAATTTACATGAAAAAAGTTAATCTTTCGACACTCGATTTGAACATCCGTAAAACTTAATTTCTGGATACATGGGGACAGTTATAGACGAAATCTGGTTTGACAATGAACCAGCTGATACTGACCCTCCAATACCAGCTACCACTTTGATGGTGATAGATTTTTATCCTTAAATGTTTGTGGATTTAGCTCAAAAGTTGAAATCTGTTGATTTTGAAGAGTTTTGTCAAAAAGAAAAGATGGAATTTGCTTGTCAGAAACAAAACTTGATGATTTGGATGACATAAGTATAAAGGTTTACACTCTTTGAGCAGAAAAGGCAAAAGTGAAATCTGGTAGTGTTGTTGTTTTTGTTGAGAAAGAGTTATTTGATTTTATATTGCTGTTAAAGGGCAATTCTAATAAAATATTGTGGTTCATTTATAAAACAATTTTTCTACGGGGTTGCATACTGTTATTTTTGGTTCTTTTGTATTCCTTCAGAGTGGAGCAGTTATAGTTTTATTGTATACATTGCAAATATTACTGGAGACCTATAAAATGGCAGCGAGATCTCCGTGATCTGTTAAAGCCAATGAAATGTGCATTGAGTCAGGTTAGGCAGGTTAGGCAGGTTAGGCATAGATACAGGTCATATAAAAATGTTTTACCGGTAATCATTCTTTTTCGGTATATATGGAGCACCCAGAAAAACACTTTTATACATAAACAGACAAGAAAATCAAGTTAAAAGTGTCCAGAACGTTGGATTGACATATGTTCTTCTTATTTACACAATAGAACAATCAGAAGTCTGGTTCCGGACTTGATACACAGTCATGTCTGGTCTGATTGAGCGTTGTCTAAGCATATGTTGGAGTAATACATGTATCACACTTTATCTTACCGCCTATACATTTCTAGGAATATGATTGGTTAAGAGCGTCCGCGTGGAGACCGTGTATATTCCATATTAGGTTAGTAGGGAGGCGGGGCTTATTTCAATACACGGTTAGTAGTGGAGTTACGACTTTGGCACTATTTGATTATTTAAATGTATTGAAAGTTCTGTTTAATATTGCTATATCAAGGTTGTTGATATTAAATTATTATTGTTGACATTAGTTTTTTTGTGCAGATCAATGGAAGTAGGTTTTTAAAATTGAACACTTGAACACTTTAATATAAAAAAAAGAAGATGTGGATTACTCTAGTTTAAATTCAACAAATAAAGATAGTCGGTAAGATAAATTCGTTACCCCATATGGAATTTACTGACCCTGTATATAGCGTATTAGGTCACTAACACACTATGTAACTAATAATACACGTCAAAGGCGGAAAACAAAGTCCTCCCAATATAAGATCATGTTTTCTAGTACGTATGCATTCCTTCTGAACAGATACTGTTTGGTTTTAAATATGCTTTAAATATTTGCCTATGGATAGTTGTTAGTTAACAGTCAATCTAGCAAAATGACAATTCTAAAAACTCGTCCGTACAATTCATAAAAAAGGCGATAATTTAAGAAAAAATAAATACAAAAGTAGAATGTTGACTTCTTTATATTTTATTTTGCTGGTATTCAGTTACCCTTCTCTCCGCTTTAATTCATATCTTATAATTACAAGAATTAATTAGTTAAATCCAAGGAAAAGGTCTGTGTAAAAATATATATCGAATATTCAAACGAAAACATGATGCTACAAACGCATTTAATTTTACAAGATCATTAAATGAGCACATTCACATGCTTTGGTATCGACATCATTTGTTTTAGACTTCCATAGTTTATAAAAAGGGAAATTTGATACATTTACATATATAATATACCTTTATATATATAAGGAGATTAGATACATATATGATTACCAATGAATTAGACATACAGAACTATTATTTAAAACTGTACAGTACAGGAAAAAAAACATGTATTGCATTTGGAAATAACGTCCCACTTGTCAGACAAATGTGGGTCAATGGTTTAGTTTTAAAAATTACAAATTAATAATAAACAGATTTGTTTACTTTCCTTTCAAAACGAATATGCTTTGAGATGTGGAATTTCTTAGGAATTCGGCTTATCCGGAGGATATATCTTCACACGACTGTTAACTTGTGGCCCGGTCCCTTTTAAAAGCGGCTTTGTGTGTCTGTCTAGCACAAGGCAGTTTTATATACTTACATGTCATTAATATTTCCTTGAATTTTTTATTAATTGCCTGCTAGTCATTAAACTTAACATAGCAAGTTCTTTTGATGCATAAATATAAGACAGACATTTCAATCTCATGGTAAAAATACAAGACTACATCGTATATACGATTTCTTTCAAATAAATGCAAATTAAACAAGTAATTTTATACTTGTACTACTAGCTTTTAAATGTATCGTAATGTTAACTTTTTTTCTGACCGTATGAAACTGTACAATCGTATGCATATGTCACGAATTAAGAGTTTGTAAAATGGTAACGCATTATAGTGCGTTCGCAAAAATCCAAGTGTAAATGAATACATGTACACAATACATGTACATGTAATACTTTTAACTGTTTGTATGCATTTATGATCTACTATGCTAGTTTAAAGTATACACGTGTGTCATATGAGCAAACTAATTTTTAACAAAAATAACCTTTTAGTTATTTAAATGAATGAAGAAATGTACAAATGTAGTGTGTCTTTCTATGTTGTAATGCTACACTACTATTTCAGGTTAGGATGAAGGTTGGCGCCTGTTAAACATTTAAACCGGCTGCATTTGTTTGCACCTGTCTTAAGTCAGGAACCTGCCTGTTGTTCAGTGGTTGTCGTTTGTTGATGTGGTTCTTAAATGTTTCTCGTTTCTCGTTTTTTATATAGATTAGACCATTGGTTTTCCTGTTTGAATTGGTTTACACTAGTCATTTTGGGGCCCTTTATAGCTTGCTGTTCGGTGTGAGCCAAGGCTCCGTGTTGAAAGCCGTACTTTGACCTATAATTGTTTACTTTTTACACATTATGACTCGGATGGAGAGTTGTCTCATTGGCACTCATACAACATCTTCTTATTTCTATTTACTATATTTCCTTTGCTTTAATATCTAATTTAATCTTGATTTTGAAGTTATAATAATGTTTATTGAATGAGTCCATTTAAAAGTGAATAAAATATCTCATTTATATAAGTTGTTTCAAATTAAGCGTATAAGTATCAAAATATATTAGGTCAAGATATAATTCAAACATCAAATCAAGGTCAAACAGGGGTATCTACATGCAACATTTAAGAATACATAATGAGAAACATACACAATATAAGTAACAAACATGATACATCATACAATATAACATAATGCGACAGACATATTATTGACATATAAGGCCGTTAGTTTTCTCAATTGAATTGTTTCATATTTTTCATGCTGGGGCCTTTTATAGCCGACTATACGGTATGGGTTTTCCCATAGTTGAAGGCCGTACGGTTGCCTATAATTGCTTATATCCACTTCATTTGAACTTTGCTTGATATATATATAGTTGTCTCATTGGCAATAATACCACATCTCCTTATTTTTATATTGTAATACAGATTTCAATAAAAGCAGAACAAGTATACATATATAATTGGATTGTTATGTCAAGGGATGCAGCTCGGGTTAAAATCAACATTATTATCATTAACAATTTATATCTTTATAGACAACTTAATATTATTTTAGAAAAATACGAATACAAACAGTTATTGAAAGACCCCTAGCATAGTGCGTTAGAAGCTATATTGTTACAGTAGTTATCCTCGTGTTTAATGCAGATAAGCAAACTTCCTCTCATTTTTAACATCTATAAACACTGTGCTGAACAAATTTGCCATTCCAGAATTGGCAATTCTGACTTTGTTTTTTTACAAGATAACAAAAATATGTTTTTGCCGAGTGATAGATAATAAAAAAATTAATTTCCCCATATGTCCCAACATGTCACTGGTCGCTTTTGTCACTACAGCTGATTAAAAGTACTTTTTCAATGAGAATACTAGAAGTTCCAATGGGAATATTTAAAACTAGAAAACAAAAAATTCCCAGTGGAATTAAACTTTTTCTATGGGAACAATTTTTCTTCACATGGGAACATTTATTCTCCATTTTTTTCTCCCCATGGGAACATATAATTTACAATGGGAATTTTTTTTTCCATTTGAATGTTTTTTCCTAGAAAAAGTGAAAATTGTTGAAAAACAGGATTTATGTTAAACTATTGCAGTAAGCAGGTTTGGGAGCATGGGAAAACAAGTCTACAAAAGGTTCCAATGGGAATTGAACTTTTCCTATGGGAACACTTTTTCTTCCTATTGGAACATTTATTCTTCCTATGGGAACATTTTTTGTCTTCCCATTAGAACAAATAATTTACAATGGGAACAATTTTACCTTTGAATGTTTTCTCCTAGAATAATTGAAAATTGTTGAAAACAGGATTTATCTGTCTAGCACAAGGCAGTTTTATATACTTACATGTCATTAATATTTCCTTGAATTTTTATTAATTGCCTGCTAGTCATTAAACTTAACATAGCAAGTTCTTTTGATGCATAAATATAAGACCGACATTTCAATCTCATAGTAAAAATACAAGACTACATCGTATATACGATTTCTTTCAAATAAATGCAAATTAAACAAGTAATTTTCTACTTGTACTACTAGCTTTTAAATGTATCGTTATGTTAACTTTTTTTCTGACCGTATGAAACTGTACAATCGTATGCATATGTCACGAATTAAGAGTTTGTAAAATGGTAACGCATTATAGTGCGATCGCAAAAATCCAAGTGTTAATGAATACATGTACACAATACATGTACATGTAATATTTTCAACTGTTTGTATTCATTCATGATCTACTATGCTAGTTTAAAGTATACACGTGTGTCATATGAGCA
Source organism: Mytilus coruscus (assembly GCA_017311375.1). NCBI lineage: Eukaryota > Metazoa > Mollusca > Bivalvia > Mytilida > Mytilidae > Mytilus > Mytilus coruscus. Next base: position 9,916,699 of record CM029602.1, on the reverse strand, counting down.
AACAAATTTTAACAAAAATAACCTTTTAGTTATTTAAATGAATGTACAAATGTATAAATGTAGTGTCTCTTTCTATGTTGTAATTCTACACTACTATTTCAGGTTAGGATGAAGGTTGGCGCCTGTTAAAAAGTTTAAACCGACTGCATTTGTTTGCACCTGTCTTAAGTCAGGAACCTGTTGTTCAGTGGTTGTCGTTTGTTGATGTGGTTCTTAAATGTTTCTCGTTTCTCGTTTTTTATATAGATTAGACCATTGTTTTTCCTGTTTGAATTGGTTTACACTAGTCATTTCGGGGCCCTTTATAGCTTTCTGTTCGGTGTGAGACAAGGCTCCGTGTTAAAAGCCGTACTTTGACCTATAATTGTTTACTTTTTACACATTATGACTCGGATGGAGAGTTGTCTCATTGGCACTCATACAACATCTTCTTATTTCTATTTACCATATTTCCTTTACTTTAATATCTAATTTAATCTTGATTTTGAAGTTATAATAATGTTTATTGAATGAGTCCATTTGAAAGTGAATAAAATATCTCATTTATGTAAGTTGTTTCAAATTAAGCGTATAAGTATCAAAATATATTAGGTCAAGATATAATTCAAATATCAAATCAAGGTCAAACAGGGGGTATCTACATGCAACATTTAAGAATATATAATGAGAAACATACACAATATAAGTAACAAACATGATACATCATACAATATAACATAATGCGACAGACATATTATTGACATATAAGGCCGTTAGTTTTCTCAATTGAATTGTTTCATATTTTTCATGCTGGGGCCTTTTATAGCCGACTATACGGTATGGGTTTTCCCATAGTTGAAGGCCGTACGGTTGCCTATAATTGCTTATATCCACTTCATTTGAACTTTGCTGGATATATATATAGTTGTCTCATTGGCAATAATACCACATCTCCTTATTTTATATTGTAATACAGATTTCAATAAAAGCAGAACAAGTATATAAGTGGATTGTTATGTCAAGGGATGCAGCTCCGGTTAAAATCAACATTATTATCATTAACAATTTATATCTTTATAGACAACTTAATATTATTTTAGAAAATACGAATACAAACAGTTATTGAAAGACCCTAGCATAGTGCGTTAGAAGCTATATTGTTACAGTAGTTATCCTCGTGTTTAATGCAGATAAGCAAACTTCCTCTCATTTTTAACATCTATAAACACTGTGCTGAACAAATTTGCCATTCCAGAATTGGCAATTCTGACTTTGTTTTTTTACAAGATAACAAAAATATGTTTTTGCCGAGTGATAGATAATAAAAAAATTAATTTCCCCATATGTCACAACATGTCACTGGTCGCTTTTGTCACTACAGCTGATTAAAAGTACTTTTCCAATGGGAATACTAGAAGTTCCCATGGGAATATTTAAAACTAGAATACAAAAAGTTCCCAGTGGAATTAAACTTTTCCTATGGGAACAATTTTTCTTCACATGGGAACATTTTTTCTCCATTTTTTTCTCCCCATGAGAACATATAATTTACAATGGGGAATTTTTTTTCCATTTGAATGTTTTTTTCCTAGAAAAAGTGAAAATTGTTGAAAAACAGGATTTATGTTAAACTATTGCAGTAAGCAGGTTTGGGAGCATGGGAAAACAAGTCTACAAAAGGTTCCCATGGGAATTGAACTTTTCCTATGGGAACACTTTTTCTTCCTATTGGAACATTTATTCTTCCTATGGGAACATTTTTTGTCTTCCCATTGGAACAAATAATTTACAATGGGAACAATTTTTACCTTTTGAATGTTTTTCTCCTAGAATAATTGAAAATTGTTGAAAAACAGGATTTATGTTAAATTATTGCAGTAAGCAAGTATTTAATAAGATATCAATATGGTTTTGTAAAGAAAGTTGCAAATAAATAAATAAATAATCTGTATCAATTTCACAAATAATACACGATGGTCTTGAAGTATAGATTCTGCGTACTGACGTTGTTTATCATCTTAATAACGTGTTATAGTATTCTTTTATTTGTCTTTATTAATATTACTTTTACTGTTAAGTCTGTTTTTGAGATATCATTTGACGTGACTCTGTACTTATGTATCCCGTCATACTTTGAACGACAAAATTATTTTATTTATTAATATTACTTTAACTGTTAAGTTTGTTTTTTGTGATATACATTTGAGGTGACTCTGTACTTATGTGTCCCGTCATACTTTGAACGACAAAATTATTTTATTTATTAATATTACTTTAACTGTTAAGTTTGTTTTTGTGATATACATTTGACGTGACTCTTTACTTATGTATCCCGTCATACTTTGAACCACACAATTATTTTATTTATTAATATTACTTTTACTGTTAAGTCTGTTTTTTGTGATATCCATTTGACGTGACTCTGTACTTATGTATCCCGTCATACTTTGAACGACAGAATTATGTTTTGTTTACCTGTGTGAATTTCATGCGCGCGATTTTACGCCAGTACTTAAAACCTTCCATCCTTTATGGGTGGATTTTACATAGATAAATAAAATAGTATAATAAAAAAGCAAAATGAGGATGTTAAATTTGATGTATGCCTTTTTGTGCTTCTTCGTTACATTTGTTTTTTTTAAAGTGATTAAGATGATAACACAATGTTGACTGCTGTACCCCAATTTTGAAATTTTTACCTATTGTGTCTGTTTGTTTTGTTCACGCACCGTTGTTAATATAATGGAATTTGATGCGACTGTCATACAAGTGAGAGGTTTAGCTAGCTATAAAACCAGGTTCAATCCACCATTTTCTACATAAGAAAATGCCTGTACCAAGTCAGGAACTATGACAGTTGTTTTCCATTCGTTTGATGTGTTTGAGCTTTTGATTTTGCCATTTGATTGGGGACTTTCCTTTTTGAATTTTCCTCGGAGTTCAGTATTTTTGTGATTTTACCTTTTGCACTCAACATGTGACTTCCGTGAAACTCTGTTTATCCAATAAAATATGAAGCAATGAGAAGAAAGTTTTTAAATTAAGTCGTTTGTGTGTGTTGTAATTAACAAAATATTCTTTCGCAATATTTATGTACACTTTGATTCTTTCGTTTAAATATTATTCAATTGTTGCATAAAAAATAAATATTCTTTTAGATGCTGACTGCATGATTAGAACAGTATATATTAAAGGCATTATTGTGTTATGGAAGGATTTCAAATATATTATTTACCTCGACCTGTATACAATTCCTATCAAAAATACTGACAAAATGTATGTCATCAACGTTGATGCAAAAAAAAAAAATGTTTTTTTAATTTAATGTTACTTAACTCTTAAGCTAATACGCTTACTAAAACTCAGATAACTGGATCCACGTTTGGTAAGAATAGACATTTTCAATTTTCCGATACAATCTTATAAAATATGGAATTTAAAATAACTTTTGAATATATATAAAAGGCATTTTATTAGAACATTTAGTTTTATTTTAAAATTAGTTAATTTGATATTAAGAGCTGGGCTAAATTATTGGCTGTAAAATTTTAGTTGTAACTCAGATTTTAAATTTATTGATTTGAACTGTAAATAAACAAAAAGAAAATTCCTCATTAGAATGTTATATGATTTACATTCATAGTCACAATTAGGAAACGTATACAATCCCCACCATTCCGATAAGAGTTATCTCCCCGTATATGGCTAAGTTGAAAAATTGAATCTAACAAAAACAAATATTTAGTATTTGTTAAAACAAGAATGTGTCCATAGCACACGGATGCCCCACTCGCACTATCATTTTCAGTGTTCAGTGGACCGTGATATTGGGGTCAAAACTCTAATTTGGCATTAAAATTAGAAAAATCATATCATAGGAAACATATGTACTAAGTTTCTAGTTGATTAGACTTTAACTTCATCAAAAACTACCTTGACCAAAAACTTTCACCTGAAACGGAACAGACGGACGAACGGACGGACGAACGGATGAACGGACGCACAGACCGAAAAACATAATGCCACTCTACAAACTTAGGTGGGGCATAAAAAACAGTCTAAATAATAGTCTTGCACATTAATTGCCCATCTGTCTAAGTATTTGCATGTTTAAGCAAAGAACTAGACCGATTGTGTACTGCTATTTCACAAACCAAGATGGCGGTATACATGTATTCTATATGGTGGCCGGTTAAGGCCATTTCGCGTTTTCGCGTTTTCGCGTTTTCGCCTTTCATATTCTATAGGTCGAAAACGCGAAAACGCGAAATCACGAAGTCGAAAACGCGAAAACGCGAAGTCGAAAACGCGAAAACGCGAAAGGCGAAGTCGAAAACGCGAAAGGCGAAGTCGAAAACGCGAAAACGCGAAATCGCGAAGTCGAAAACGCGAAATCGATTTCGCGTTTTCGACTTCGCGTTTTCGCGTTTTCGACTTCGCCTTTTCGCGTTTTCGCGTTTTCGACTTCGCGTTTTCGCGATTTCGCCTTTCGCGTTTTCGCGATTTCGCCTTTCGCGTTTTCGCGATTTCGCGTTTCGCGTTTTCGCGTTTTCGCGATTTCGCGTTTCGCGTTTCGCGATTTCGCCTTTTCGCCTTTTCGCGTTTTTACGATATACATGTTATTATAACATAACATTTTAAATATAATTGGAGACAAGACTACAAAGTATAAGTCATTCAAATGGTTGTCATATAAATTTCATATCTGTGACGTTTTTAAATATTTTCACATTAGACAATTTCTTCACATTCTTTGTTGACAATTACTGAACAAATTTAAAACAGATGCATTTGTATAAAATGCCTTTGAACATACAATTTGCTGGAAGTTATAGTTTGGACATTTAAAATAAATGAAAGTAATGATTATTATCGCCATGGTTACTTAAAATACATAATCATTCATTTAATGCTCTTGTTGTGAATCTAAAATTTTAATATTTAAATTAGCTTGTGTGAAAAAGTTTAAAATTTAAAACATTGTGGAGATAAGACTTTTGTCAAATAAAACTTGGGACGGTTTCATGAAGCTATCTTAAGACCTGTTATAAGATACTAGAATATCTTATGACATGTCTTATGATCCTCTTAGGACTATCCAAGACCTCGCCTCAAAACTGTCGTAGGTTGATCTTAGCAAAGATATCCTAAACCTGTCGCATGTTCTTTTAATTTAAACAAAAGTAACCTGGATTTATGGAAAAGTCATGTAAATGTAGACTGTGTTTCCCATATATTACTAAACGCATTGATTAATATTTCAAATTTTCAAAGATGGAAATTTGTTCATCTACAGGAGACACCAAGGGACAAGGATATACTCTTGAAGCGGTAGACAATAACAACAATCCTCCCGTGTCAGAACCAGATTAACAAAACAAATAGAAACTGAATCTGGTCAACTAACAAATATATTTTAAATGTCAAAATATGATTTCAAGCAAATTGTATACTCAAAGGCATTTTATACAAATGCATCTGTTTTAAATTTGTTCAGTAATAATAATAATAATAATAATAATAATAATAATAATAATAATGATAATATCTTTATTTAAAAGAGTAATTCATTTGGATTAAACCAATTTTAAATAAGGCTCTCTAAATACAATATCAACTATATGACTAAAACATAATTAATCTACTAATATACACATGTAAACAATAGATGTATATAAACAAAATATAATTACAACAACAAAAACCGCCTATAGTTTACATTGTGGCAACTTATAAATTTGACACTTTTAAAAGATAATGACTTGTTAGAGTATTTGAAACAAAGAATGTAAAGGAATTGTCTAATTTATGAAAATATTTAAAGTAAACCACAGATATGAAATTTATATCAACTTCCAATTATATTTAAAATGTTATGTTACAATAACATGTATATCGTAAAAACGCGAAAACGCGAAAACGCGAAATCGCGAAAACGCGAAAAGGCGAAAAGGCGAAAACGCGAAATCGCGAAATCGCGAAACGCGAAAACGCGAAAAGGCGAAATCGTTTTCGCGTTTTCGCGATTTCGCCTTTTCGCGTTTTTACGATATACATGTTATTATAACATAACATTTTAAATATAATTGAGACAAGACTACAAAGTATGTCATTCAAATGATTGTCATATAAATTTCATATCTGTGGTTTACTTTAAATATTTTCATAAATTAGACAATTCCTTTACATTCTTTGTTTCAAATACTCTAACAAGTCATTATCTTTTAAAAGTGTCAAATTTATAAGTTAGCCACAATGTAAACTATAGGCGGTTTTTGTTGTTGTAATTATATTTTGTTTATATACATCTATTGTTTACATGTGTATATTAGTAGATTAATTATGTTTTAGTCATATAGTTGATATTGTATTTAGAGAGCCTTATTTAAAATTGGTTTAATCCAAATGAATTACTCTTTAAATAAAGATATTATCATTATTATTATTATTATTATTATTATTATTATTATTATTATTATTACTGAACAAATTTAAAACAGATGCATTTGTATAAAATGCCTTGAGTATACAATTTGCTTGAAATCATATTTTGACATTTAAAATATATTTGTTAGTTGACCAGATTCAGTTTCTCATTTGTTTTGTTAATCTGGTTCTGACACGGGAGGATTGTTGTTATTGTCTACCGCTTCAAGAGTATATCCTTGTCCCTTGGTGTCTCCTGTAGATGAACAAATTTCCATCTTTGAAAATTTGAAATATTAATCAATGCGTTTAGTAATATATGGGAAACACAGTCTACATTTACATGACTTTTCCATAAATCCAGGTTACTTTTGTTTAAATTAAAAGAACATGCGACAGGTTTAGGATATCTTTGCTAAGATCAACCTACGACAGTTTTGAGGCGAGGTCTTGGATAGTCCTAAGAGATCATAAGACATGTCATAAGATATTCTAGTATCTTATAACAGGTCTTAAGATAGCTTCATGAAACCGTCCCAAGTTTTATTTGACAAAAGTCTTATCTCCACAATGTTTTAAATTTTAAACTTTTTCACACAAGCTAATTTAAATATTAAAATTTTAGATTCACAACAAGAGCATTAAATGAATGATTATGTATTTTAAGTAACCATGGCGATAATAATCATTAATTTCATTTATTTTAAAATGTCCAAACTATAACTTCCAGCAAATTGTATGTTCAAAGGCATTTTATACAAATGCATCTGTTTTAAATTTGTTCAGTAATTGTCAACAAAGAATGTGAAGAAATTGTCTAATGTATGAAAATATTTAAAATACGTCACAGATATGAAATTTATATGACAATCATTTGAATGACTTATACTTTGTAGTCTTGTTCCAATTATATTTAAAATGTTCTGTTATAATAACATGTATATCGTAAAACGCGAAAAGGCGAAAGGCGAAATCGCGAAAACGCGAAAACGCGAAGTCGAAACGCGAAAACGCGAAAACGCGAAAACGCGAAAGGCGAAATCGCGAATCGCGAAGTCGAAACGCGAAAACGCGAAAGGCGAAGTCGAAAACGCGAAAACGCGAAGTCGAAAACGCGAAATCGATTTCGCGTTTTCGACTTCGCGATTTCGCGTTTTCGCGTTTTCGACTTCGCGTTTCGCGTTTTCGACTTCGCGTTTTCGCGTTTTCGACTTCGCCTTTCGCGTTTTCGCGTTTTCGACTTCGCGTTTTCGCGTTTCGACTTCGCGATTTCGCGTTTTCGCGTTTTCGACCTATAGAATATGAAAGGCGAAAACGCGAAAACGCGAAAACGCGAAATGGCCTTAACCGGCCACCATAATTCTACCTTAAACATCGTATAAATTATACACTTGATGATTACCGTCTCCTCGGAGACAGTCTTATAAGTTAAACAATGGACAGTCTTCGAACTGAATGCTTTCTTACTACCTGATTGGAGGATATTACTGACTCTTTCATAGTAAAGTCTGTTGATTGGTTGGGGCAATTTGAAACCTAGTAAATGTCCTTCAATCCCGCAGATTGTCGGGTTTGAACTCTTCATTTTAGTTATTAAAGTTGCATCGTGATCAATCATGCATATCGGTACACAGGGACATTATTCTATAAATAGCCTAAACGCTTGCAATTTTGTAAGGTATAAAACGCACACGTGATCATTCCACATTTTATCCAGTCACTCGTTGCTATGAATGTTCTAACATTAAACACTAACGTCATTATACTTGAAACGTATATGCAAACCTAGGGAAACACCGCACATGCTTTTTTCCTCGGTTATACATATTGATACTTAGTAAGATAATTCAAAGGTAACAATTTAATTGAAAAACAGATATTACCAAATCAATTACTTTCGATTAACACTGATAAATACGGGAAAAATTTAGATGATGGTTTGCGCTGGACGATGCCTAGCTATCTTACCGTGGCAAGATAGCTGAATGTGAAGAACATAAGACGAGGGGATAATAATAAGAAGAAAAAACGACTCTCAGACTATAAAAGCAATTGTGTGTGCGTGTTGACCTATTTTAAATTCTAAATATGATTTAAAGGAGATGTGAGGTATACATAAATAATTCAGACAGGCAACCCATTTAATCGACACACAAAACTCCTTACTTCTAAAGTTTAAGCAGAGCATGCCTTTTACAAGCTATAAAGTCTTCGAAAATGGACATATCTTATCATTACAATATTTTAGGCTTTTAACCCTCCCAAGTCTAGCTAGATATAGAATAATTGTGAATAAATGTTAACAAAAAGTTATGGCAAAAATGAATTAATATATGTAAATTGTATGGCTTTCCAAATACCGTTTCGATTCCTAACATCACTGAAGAGACATTAATTGTCGAAATTCGGATATGGTGTACAAAAACCTCTGCACCTTTTGTTTGCGGTATATCATCTTTTCCGCAAGTTTATTGTTTTCTGTTTATAATTAGTATTAAATTTTAATTAAGATCCATTTATTACATCGGTGATCCGTTTATTTGGCAATCGCCAATGGCAGTCAGCAGGGTTTAAGAACATCCGTTGTTCGACCTGTTAGTCAAATGCGTTTTGTTAAAATATACTTTTTCACTTTTTTGGTCTTTTGGAAAATGTTGTTTGTGCTGTATTTAGACCCCTCTAACAAGAAATTTGTTTTGCATGCACACGTATAAAAATTGCGGTTTTTATCCAACGCAATCATAGGTTTGAACGATTTATTGACTATATATACTAAACATGTTATACGAAAAAGAAAAAGAAAACAGATATACATCTAAAAGATGAAAATACTGTTGGCATTGGATTATTTGAAAATAGATGTTCTCTAGAGGAATTTAAAATCATGTATACACATACAAACACTATAATGATAAAACAGAAAGACTTCTACATGTCAACATATAAACGCTCTCTCGCAAAAGAATATGTCAATTCAGCATGTTTAGCTTTGAAGGGTACGATAAAGGCCTTATTTTTCTCTCAACATCGATCAAGTCAATCATGCAACAAAGTGAAATAGTACGAATGTTGTCGAACGCTTCAAAAGTTACGTTGGAAAGTGTACCCGAAATAGGCATCAAAAACAGACTTTGGTGAAATTTTCCAAATCTTATAGATTTCAACGAAATTTAGGCTTGAATGGTATAAAGCGATGTATTCGACGAACTAACTACTTTAGTCAGATATTTTATTTTTTGTAACATGTATTATAAGCATAATGCTGCAAGATCTTTTCGTCGACGTGTGCGCTAGTGCTGTTTCCGGTTCTGAAAACGAATGGAATTCGCGGCCTGCTTTCTTTCTTTGCTTTGAAATTGAAATTGATCCTAACTGTGTCTTCAAAGAATGATATTTTATCTAGTTATTGTTTTCAAAATGTTTCATTCACAGCCATCAATCAAAATTTGAATTTTAAGCTCGATATACTGGTAATATTTTGGCCTTGTCCAACTTACTCCTTTTCCTATAGCCTAAAAACGTTAATGAGTTGCTTTATCGGGACTATAGTGACCAGGGACCAGTACATTAACTTTATTAGGTCAATGTTTAAGCTAAGTTTTTCTCGATCTCAACACTTCTCGTTTTAATTTGTTTTGGATGATAAAAGGCAGATAAAAGATTGTTCAATACAAGTTTTAATGATCATTTTGAAAAGATGTGAGAAATATTTTGAAAAATATTTTTGTTCTTTAGTGTTTAAATTTTACTACTTTCGCACTCTATACACTTTTCGAGACCTACTATGAATGCAAAAGATACAGGCAGAAGTGGCCATACTTTTTCTAACACAAAGAAATAAACAACTGATATAGGAAGAAGTACTGAAATGAATAACATATCTTTTTGAAAAAAAAACTAATCGATAAACAGATACAAACGCAGATGATTGAGTAAGCATCCCCCTTTTTTTTGGTGTTTATACATTCCCCGACAGGCATTTGTCTTTGAAAAATGTCATATATACCTTAATGTTATATTAAGGTTTATATATAATACGATAAAATCAGAGAAAAATAAAAAATGTCTGTGATTCCCCACAAAAAAGAAATAGGAAAATCTCAAAATTAGTATTTTTTTTTATTTATTATTTTTTGAAATTCACTACACAATGCTATTCTGCATGGAAAACAATTTCAAATTTCATCAGCTACGAGACGGCTAGCTTTTTAGAAAAGCTATTTCTTGTCTCCTATCTATATATGAAAAAAATGGTAGGCATCCATTATTAGATAAACTGGGTCAAATACCAATTAGTAAATTACATGATATTTTCAAGGAATGTGACACAATCTCGTTCTTCAGCCCACTCTATGACTATTCGCGTATAATAAAAGCTTTTACCACCATAGGCTGTTCCCGCGTATCGATAAACCTGAAGATCATAAACAGCATTTTCTGAAAATTAAAAATATTAATAGAGGTATTAATTTCATCAACTTATCGACTATATTCAAAACTTTATACCTCCCTATTTTGAAAACACAGAACCACCTATTATTTCGTATACATACACAAAACCAGCAGAAGTTTAATTTTTAATTATACGTCATTAACTTCAGACGCCAGTGTAGAAAATAATACTCCTCTAACTTGAGACTGTGAATCCTCGAATTTAAGATATGATCCTTATGGCCATGTTATTACGGGGGACCTCAATATCGTTCAAGACCGAGAGGTTAAAACCTTTTTGAAAAAAAGGACAAACATATCGTCCTCCATCTAAAATAGATTGGAAACAGTGTCGTCAAGTCACAAAAGACGCTCTTTCATCGTATTATAAAAATTGGTGTAAACGGGAAAAATCTGATAAAAAATCTCTTGATTCTTATTGAAGTAAATGTATGAATGTTGTTGGTATTCGAATATCACATTTAGAAAATATTTTGAATAAATAAAAAAGAGTACATAACACGCCCATTTCTAAAATAAGAAACACACTTCAAGTACTCGCAAAGCGGTTTGTGTTTGTACCGGCCGACAAAGCAGCCAACAATGTGGTGGTGGTATGCCTTAAATACTACACGGAAGTTCTAAAGAATGAAATTTTAATTCTTCTACATTCAAGTCTGTGCGCTCCACAGAGAGTCATATAGTAAACAATCATATCATAACTACACAGCCTAAGGCCTCTTCTGATCATTCGAAGGTCCCTACTTTGTAATGGTAACCTAAACTACACACAAAAACAGTAAAATATCGATTCATCTTTGCCTCTAGTAAGTGTTCTACAACTAATCTTTCAGTGCTTTTAACTAGTTCCTTGACTACTATCAAAGAGCTTATCATTAACCTTTGTAATAAAACATATGAAAAAAGTTGAATTAACTATTTTTGGAGTGTAAAATATTCTTTGGATGTTTTAGATAAATTACGTGCTTTTGATGGTCTTTTTGATTCTGTTGACAGTTTTGACTTTTCGAACTCTTTACACTACACTTCCACACAATCTTATCAAATATTAGTTTTCCTATTTAATTAAATGGTCGTTTGGTAAATCTGATTGCAAATATATTTGCTGCAACTCATTTAAAGCCTCCATCTCTGTGATGAGATGATTGAAGCTGTTAATTTTCTCCTTGATAATATCTATGTACGTTTCGGCAATAAAGTTTATCGACGCGTTGTTTGTATTCCTATGGGCACCAATTGCGCCTCTATAATACCAGACTTGTTCTTGTACTGTTATGAATCACAATTTATGACAAAACTCAGTAAAGACCCGTCTAAATTGCATTTAATTGATAAATTCAACAACACTTACCATAATCTTGATGATAGTTTTTCGTTAAATAGTCATGAATGTTCTAAATATACTAAATATACACAAAAATTTACAAAAAAAGGACGATTTTTCGTTCCCTATTGTTAATTTTCCTTATTGGACGGTGGTGTTCCTTTGGTACCATCTTACGGTGTTTTTACATCACAACTCGTTCACTATGCCCGTGTCCGTTGTGAGGTTTTCGATTACAATGAACGTAATCTATGTATTACTGGTAAATTGTTAAGTCAGGGATTTCGTTACCACAAATTACTTAAAACCTTTACCAAATTCTTCCATAGATACAAAGATTTAGTTTGGGAGTTTGGTTGTACCTGTAGAAAACTTATTTCAAACGGGATAGCACATCCTAATTTTACTGAAATGTTGTTTACCGATCCCGGAAATTTAGTTACGATCCGGGTAAACTTATCGATCCTTTGAATAAACTTTTCTCACAATCCAACACTGTAATTAGATCTTTGAATATTGTTTTTATTGGTATTAACATTCATTTTGTTATCGGTGAAATAAAATTAAACTAAATATTATTTTTATATACATATGCACATTCATGGCTCTACAATCTGTCGATACCTGTATCTTGGCATTGCACAAGGTCATGTCTTTCGAATTCTCTGACTGTCATTTTAGCGATATTTTTAACATTGCCATATAAGCGGGAGGTTTGGCTAGCCATAAAACCAGGTTCAACCTACCGTTTTTTCTTAAAATGTCATGTTCCAAGTCAGGAATATGGCAGTTGCTATCAAATAGTCCGTTTCTATGTATGTTGGCGTTTGATTTTGTTGCACTTCAGTGTTTCTGTTCATCAGTTGTTTTCCTCTTATAGTTGATGTGTTTCCCTCGGTTTTAGTTTGTAACCCGGATTTGTTTTTGCTTAATCAATTTATGACTATTGAACAGCGGTATATAACTGTTGCCTTTATAAATGACGTCTTTACACTAAATCCATTGGATGTTGGATGTGTACTGATTGATATTTTAGACTTAGATGCATAATTTTGTCGAGCCTTCGACTTTTGTCGAAAAAGCAAGACATAGCGATCCTACATTCCGTCGTCGTCGTCGTCGGCGGCGGCGGCGGCGGCGGCGGCGGCGTCCACAAATATTGACTCTGTGGTTAAAGTTTTGAAATTTTAATAACTTTCTTAAACTATCCTTGATTTCTACCAAACTTGGACAGAAGCTTGTTTATGATCATAAGATAGTATCCAGAAGTAAATTTTGTAAAAAAAAAATCCTGTTTTTCCGTATTTTACTTATAAATGGAATTAATTTTTCTCCCAAGAAACATTACATTCACTCTGTGGTTAAAGTTTTTAAAATTTTGATAACTTTCTCAAACTATCCTGGGTTTCTACCAAACTTGGACAGGAGCTTGTTTATGATCATAAGATATTATCCAGAAGTAAATTTAAAAAAAAAAATCCTGTTTTTCCGTATTTTACTTATAAATGGACTTAGTTTTTCTGCCAGGAAACATTACATTCACTCTGTGGTTAAAGTTTTTAAAATTTTAATAACTTTCTTAAACTATCCTGGATTTATACCAAACATGGACAGAAGTTTGTTTATGATCAAAAGCTAGTATCTAGAAGGAAATTTTTATTAAAATTTTGTACTTGTTTATCCACATTTTACTTATAAATGGACTTTTTTAAAACATTTATTAGACTCATAAACTATCCTGGATTTTTACCAAACTTGGACAGGAGCTTCTTACAATAAAAAAATTGTATCGAGAGGAAATTTTTATTAAATTTTTTCCTCATCTCATTTTTGTTGAGCCTGCGATTAACAGCAAAAGTAGGCGAGACACTGGGTTCCGCGAAACCCTTACGAATTTTTATTAGTTATTATTGGCTTCCAACTAGCTGCCAGTAACTGTGAGTACTCTCAGATCTGTACTTAATGTCTTTTTTGTTATGGGGACGTATAATACCCTGCTACATGTACGTCCGGTCTTTGTTTTTGTTATGTCTTTCTGCTTTCTATCGATCTGAAGAGTTAAAACCTTTTCAACAGATTTTTATAGTTTGTTCTTATGTTGTACTGTTACACCACTGTCCCAGGTTATGGGAGGGTTGGCGCCAACAAACTAGTTTAGCCCGCCACATTTTGTATGTGCCTGTCCCAAGTTAGGAGCCTGTAATTCAGTGGTTGTCGTTTGTTGCTGTATATCTTATTTGTTTTTCGTTCATTATTTTGTACATAAATCAGGTCGTTAATTTTCTCGTTTGAACTGTTTTACATTTGTCATTTCGGGGCCTTTTATAGCTGACTATGCGGTATTGGTTTTGCTAATTGTTGAAGGCCGTACGGTGACATATAGTTAACTTCTATGTCATTTGGGCTCTTGTAGAGATTTGTCCCATTTGCAATCATACTACATCTTCTTATTTTTATTCCAGTATACTTTTGGTTTTTCAATATTTAGTATTAAAGGGGCATTAGCTACGAAATTTAAAAAAAATATATTATAAAATATGATTTATTTTGTTCAATTATTAATGAAAGTGAAATAGTGAAATAATAATTCACTTTTAGAAGCCAGTTTGGTTCAATTTTGTCAAAATAAGCTAATCAACATCGCTGATGAATTATTCACTTGCAAGTGAATAATTCGACCTCATTAAATCCTATTCATGTGACCTTCAATTTTACCCCTTAGATAGAGATGGGTTACGCATGAATTAAGCGTGTTCAATTATTAAAAGGAAAAGAATGTCAACATTGAAAGTGAAACAAGGGTAAACCATTTGATTGACTGATTCGATCCACAAAAACTCATTCTTATAAAGGTAAAAACGAGTTCGCTATCTACTTATATCTATAGTTATGTTTATATCGGGTTATATTACCGTCGGCAGACTTCGGAGGTCACCTCGATTGTTAACTAGATGGAGTCTAGACTAAAATACACACGAAATGCTGATACATATTATCGAACACAAGCATTGTAAATTGTTTATTTTAGACTTTTTATAATTTGGATATTCGTTTTAGTATGTTATAAATCAAATATGATAATTTGAGTCAAATCGGTGAACATGAATAAGACAGCTAATGCTCCTTTAATAATTCAGTCATCAATACCCCGCATCTAAATATCATTATTGACAAAATTCGAATTTAAAGTCCAATATCATGTACAACAATACCATATCTGAATTATTGATGTTTAATATGATTGCAGAAAAATGATACTATTCTTTTATGCCCCACCTAGGGGCATTATTTTTTTTCGATCTGTGCGTCCGTTCGTCCGTCCGTCTGTCCCGCTTTAGGTTAAGGTTTTAGTCAAGGTAGTTTTTGATGAAGTTGAAGTTCTATCAACTTGAAACTTAGTACAAATGTTTCCTATGATATGATCTTTCTAATTTTAATGCCAAATTAGAGTTTTGACCCCAATTTCACGGTCCACTGAACATAGAAAATGATAGTGCGAGTGGGGCATCCGTGTACTATGGACACATTCTTGTTTTATTTACTCTAAAAGTATACAATTACCTTACCTTTTAGTTTCAGCTCATGTCAAACATATAACTCAAAGCTTTCCTCCAGGATTTAGTTCAAACGGGGTTTCATAAGGGGTGACAGAACGTTAGACTTGATTTTTTTTTTTAACTTTGAGATACGTATTATTTTTTTTTTTTTACTTCTGTAGATTATATGATATTATTAATTTTAGTGTATCTGTGAAAACACAAGAAAAACAAACAGACAATTGCGCATATTAAGTTTAAACGTATTTGTTTTAAGACGGCCAATTTGGGTTATATTTTCTTTTATAATAAGACACCTGCTTAAAGGGTACAAAGACATCAATTTCTGACTCCAACGCCAATTAAGAAACAGAAAATAGAAAATTTTCAAAATTGCCGCCAATTTTTATTTTTCCGCGAAATTAACGCAACTTCAGAATGACGAGCTTTACTATCAGTCCCATTATAAGAATTGAATGTTTATTTTTGGGATTTTAAAATTACACACTGAGATTTAAAAAAATGAAAAACACACACTGATAATTTAAAATTACACACTGAGATTTTAAAAAGACACACTGAGATGAAATAAATTAGAAAACACACACTGAGAATTGCTAATTACACAATGAGATTTCAAAAACACACACTGAGATTAATATGCAAATTACTAATAAATATTCATGAGATGAATAATTCAACAGATTAATATCTTGGTCTCCCGAACTCTTGTCATTATAATGAATTGCGATTCCTACAACCAACATTCGTAATAAATTTCAAGACTTAACAACTTGTTTTGCTAACTCATATTCATAAGTTTGTTGCCTATAATTCAGATTATTACTAACAGTATATCGGAATTTTTTGCTAAAAACTGTTTAAGCATGGTCCATTTTCAAAGGTCTTTCAACTGTTACCCTGATTTCGCAAGGTAATCTTTTATATTTTTGTTACTATATGCTATGATAGGCACTTGGGAAAACAATTCACTGCATTGTTTGTATTTTTGCAGATTGTTCCAATGTTTTCTTATAATTTTAATAAAGACGAGAACGGCTTGTCATAGTGGTACACTTCGCCATTCAGTACTCAAACAGTGTGTTTGTCACGGTATCATTGTAGTGTATAAGAAAAGTATACGATGAAGTGTTCACAATTACACGTGCAGACAAAATAGCTGTAAATGCTTGCAATTGCAGAATTTAGCATAGTTGTAGAATGGAGTGACAACTGGCTAAGAAGTGTGCATCAAGTCCGGTGCCATGCCGGGGCTTTTTATAGCTTACTATACGGTGTTGTGTTTATTATTCTCTGTTGGTTACCTATAGATGTTTACATCCTCGTCCTGTGGTTTCTGGTGGATAGTTGTCTCATTAGAAATCATACCACATCTCCTTATTTTTTTACTACTGGGTTCATGTAATGCCCTCAATATTAAATTAGGAGATTTGGTAGAATTGCCAATTTGAAATCTATCCACATGATGAAGTTCTAAGCAACTATAGGTCACCGTATACGGTCTTACGACAACAAGCAAAACCCATTCCGTACAGTTAGCTATAAAATGTCCCGACATGGAAAGTATATCATATTGTGGGAACATGAACTTGATGCGGACAAAATCAAAAGTTATGGCAATGTGAAATAAAAACACTTAGGTTTATGTGTGTGATAATACATCGAGTATCTTGAAAGTTGTTTTTATTTACCAAAGGGAATATTAATACAACTATAATGGTTTTTATAGAAAGAAACAGTTCCATACTAAACAAGGGAAATTAACATTAATTTTCAGATTTCAATAATTAACATTTAATTCAGTTTTAAGAACCGCTAAAGACAAATAATCATTTGGATATATAAATATGATGTATTGAACAAATGGTATCTTTAATTTTGTATAACTACTCCTGTGCCTCTGTCACAATATGATTCCTGAAAGTGTAAGAAACTATAATAATATATAAAAATAAGAAGATGTGGTATGATTGCCAATGAGACAACTCTCCACAAGAGACCGAATGACACAGAATTTAACAACTATAGGTCACCATACGGCCTTCAACAATGAGTAAAACTCATACCGCATAGTAAGCATCATAAGCCTGTCAGTGGAACACCCTAAGGATGAATAGGGTAGGGTCTTTTTCAACTAATTTTAATTGTTCGTTGTGCTGTAACATCATTGTCACAGGTTAGGGGAAGAGTTGAGCGCTCAGAAACATGTTTAACCCTCTCATATTCTGTATGTGTCTATCCCTAGTCAGGAGCCTGTAGTTCAGTGGTTTGTGTCTGTCATATTTGTTTTTCGTATATTGTTTTGTTATAGATTTGGCCATTAGTTTTCTCAATATATTTTCATATTTTTCATGTCTGGGCCTTTTATAGTCGACGATACGGTATAAGTTTAACTCGTTGTTGAAGGCCGTACGGTTGTCTATACATTTGTAATTGCTTACATCCACTTCATTTGAACTTTGGTGGATAGTTGTCTCATTGGCAATCATACTACATCTCCTAATTTTCATACAGAAAAATATGCGCAACTTGGTCTTGTCCATGGAAGTAAAACCCTTTCCAAAGTATACTGTCCGTTTGGCTGTGCAGGGTGCATAATTTGACAGCTACGTCCAGTCAGAATAGGGACGTTAAATCTGATGAAATGCGTTAATATAGTGCCACGCTATCTGCACGTTGAATACCCCTTTTAACAACACTTTGAGGGGCCCGTATACGGCATGTTACCAGACAAAGTTTTCGTCCTATCCAATCTTACATTGCTTTTTAGCTGCAGTCTAAATTTCCAACCCTTCTTCTCGATTAGCCTTCCTTGCAGAACTTACCCATTGTATTTCAGTAGTTTCTCCTCCTGAATATGCATGAAATGATTGCCACTGGTCAGAAAGCAACAATCAATCACAAGCCATGTAACCAAAAATAAATGCATCTGCGCTGGTATTTTATTACGTTGATACAGACACTTGACCAATTTTGTGTTGACAATTAGATGTACGATTATTTATAACCCCACTTTATCCATTTCAACGTATATGTGACTGAATCAAAGGAAGTGTGAAATCTAGAGGTCGAAGTACAGACATCAATGATAGCCGTGTGTCTGTACAATACGTAGAGCTCTAAATCTCCCTAACAAAGTACAGACATCAATGATAGCCGTGTGTCCGTACAATACGTTAAGTTCTAAATCTCCCTAACGAAGTACAAACATCAATGATAGCCATGTGTCTATACAACACATAAAGCTCTAAATCTCCCTAACAAAGTACAGACATCAATGAAAGCCATGTGTCTATACAATACGTAAAGCTCTAAATCTACCTAACGAATTACAGACATCAATGAAAGCCGTGTGTCTATACAATACGTAAAGCTCTAAATCTCCCTAACGAAGTACAGACTTCAATGATAGCCGTGTGTCTATACAATACGTAAAGCTCTTAATCTTCCTAACGAAGTACAGACATCAATGATAGCCGTGTGTCTATACAATACGTAAAGCTCTAAATCTACCTAACGAAGTACAGACATCAATGATAGCCGTGTGTCTATACAATACGTAAAGCTCTAAATCTCCTTAACGAAGTACAAACATCAATGATAGCCGTGTGTCTATACAATACATAAAGCTCTAAATCTCCCAAACGAAGTACAGACATCAATGATAGCCGTGTGTCTATACAATACGTAAAGCTCTAAATCTACCTAACTAAGTACAGATATCAATGATAATCGTGTGTCTGTACAATACGTAAAGCTCTAAATCTACCTAACGAAGTACAGACATGAATGATAGCCGTGTGTCTATACAATAAGTAAAGCTCTAAATCTACCTAACGAAGTACAGACATCAACGATAGCCGTGTGTCTGTACAAGACGTAAAGCTCTGAATCTCCCTAATGAAGTACATCAATGATAGCTCTGAATCTCCCAAACGAAGTACAGACATCAATGATAGCCATGTGTCTATACAATACGTAAAGCTCTAAATCTCCCTAACGAAGTACAGACATCAATGAAAGCCATGTGTTTATACAATACGTAAAGCTCTAAATCTACCTAACGAAGTACAGACATCAATGATAGCTGTGTGTCTATACAATACGTAAAGCTCTAAATCTACCTAACGATGTACAGACATCAATGATAGCCGTGTGTCTGTACAAAACGTAAAGTTCTAAATCTCCCTCACGAAGTACATCAGTGATAGCCGTGTGTCTATACAATACGTAAAGCTCTAAATCTACCTAACAAAAAAGTGCAGACATCATTGATAATCGTGTGTCTGTACAATACGTAAAGCTCTAAATCTACCTAACGAAGTACAGACATCAATGATAGCCGTGTGTCTATACAATACGTTAAGCACTAAATCTCCCTAACGAAGTACAAACATCAATGATAGCTGTGTGTCTATGCAATACGTAAAGCTCTAAATCTACCTTACGAAGTACAGACATCAATGATAGCCGTGTGTCTGTACAATACGTAAAGCTCTAAATCTCCCTAACGAAGTACATCAATGATAGCCGTGTGTCTATACAATACGTAAAGCTCGAAATCTACCTAACGAAATACAGACATCAATGATAGCCGTGTGTCTATATAATACGTAAAGCTCTAAATCTACCTAACGAAGTACAGACATCAATGATAGCCGTGTGTCTGTACAATACGTAAAGCTCTAAATCTACCTAACAAAGTACAGACATCAATGATAGCCGTGTGTCTGTACAATACGTAAAGCTCTGAATCTCCCTAACGAAGTACAGACATCAATGATAGCTGTGTGTCTGTACAATACGTAAAGCTCTAAATCTACCTAACGAAGTACAGACATCAATGATAGCCATGTGTCTATACAATACGTAAAGCTTTAAATCTCCCTAACGAAGTACAGACATGAATGATAGCCATATTTCTTTACAATACGTAAAGCTCTAAATCTACCTAACGAAGTACAGACATCAATGATAGCCATGTGTCTATACAATACGTAAAGCTCCAAATCTTCCTAAGTCTAAAAATGGCGAGAAAAAGGTTAACAGAAACTATCGAATACATGTAATCATTTATATCAAAATATCCAAATGACAAAGCATTGAAATGTAACAAAAGACCACTAAATGTCTTTTTATCTATTATTTACAACTTGGATTCTAATAGTTGGTTCCAAAGACTACCGGAGAGTAACATGTTTTCGGATTTTAAATGATTTTGTATATCAAATAAACTTTCAAATTGGTATATTTTCTTGTAGTTTTGTACAGTTTAATACCATCAAACCACAATAAATAACGGATGGAGCTTAAACTTTTCAAATATTTCTCATTCGAAAAAACGGTCATGTATAGTATCTGGCTCCTATGTAAAGTATCGCTAGTACCGCATTACAAACTACATAGATATAAGAAGATGTGGTATGAGTGCCAATGAGACAACTCTCCATCCAAGTCAAAATTTATAAAAGTAAACCATTATAGGTCAAAGTACGGTCTTCAACACGGAGCCTTGGCTCACACCGAACAGTAAGCTATAAAGGGCCCCAAAAATTACTAGTGTAACACCATTCAAACGGGAAAACCAACGGTCTAATCTATATAAAAAACGAGAAACGAGAAACACTTATGAACCACATCAACAAACGACAACTACTGAACATCAGATTCCTGACTTAGGACAGGTGCAAACAAATGCAGCTGGTTTAAACGTTTTTATGGTACCAAACCTTCACCCTTTTTCTGAAACAATAGTGTAACATCTCAACATAGAAAGACACACTATAAAATATCAACTGAAATAGCTTAACTCAATCAAAGGACATATTAACACCAATGAACATACACTGAACAAATAAATTTGACCTATGATACAATGTAAATACAAAATAAATAAACTAAGGGAAGAATAATAAAAGTAACATGTTATATCGGTATGAAATGTTAAACAATTTAAGAAAACAATATGCTCGAACAAAATATCAGCCATTTGCAATAACTTTAAACACAGGTAAATAAAAATAATTTTGTTGTTAGGTATACGTGTACAGTTACAATAGAGAAAGGAAATATTTTACAAAATAAATAATTTTGATGTTCATAGTACGAAGTGGAAATTTATATTAGTACCAAACACTTATCAAAGCTGGTATATAGACCAGATATAACCCTGAATAACATTAAATAACAAAAAAGGCATTACAATTAGTATCAACAGGTCAAATAAACAAGAAAGTACGATTTGAGAGTACTGCAGTTACTGACAGCTAGTTAAAAGCCAAAACAATTAATAATAAAAATCATGCATCAGAGACTAAAATCAACTAAAACACATCCCAGAGATTTAGTATTTTAACGTCATGGACAGTCAAAGAAGACATGACTTGTGTAATGCCAAAATCAATGTATCGACAGACAGTAGGATAGTTAGGAGTTTAACCTCTTTATAGATCAAAATGAACGTGGGTGTGTCTTTAAACATCCCGTTTGAAAAGAATACAAATTTAGTTATGTTTTAATTTGCTGATGACAAAATCGATATTAGTGCCAATGTAAACTATATTCAAAGATCTAATTACAACATTGGTAAGATAACCTGAACTAATAAGTTTATTTAAAGGTTCGATGAGTTTACACGGATCACATAGTGATTTGCGCTTTAAGTACAATATTACCGTAAAATTTAGGATGTGAAATACCGTTTTAATCAGTTTTCTACAGGTACAGCCAAATTTACTAATCAAATCTGTGTATCTATGAAAGAACTTAGCAAAAGTTTTACGTAATTTATGGTAACGAAATCCCTGACTTAATAATTTACCAGTGATGCATTGATTACGTTCGTTAAAATCTTTGACAGTCCGGTTTTGTTGTCTCGTTGTTACATGTAACGGTAGAATATTTAACATGTTTAACTTAAGGTTCTTGATTAACTAAGACCGGACCACATTTAGTCCATGAGAGTACCATCCGATCAAAACATCACATGTGTGGTAGGCAATGATTCAATTTACACATTATTGTGTATACTATTCTCTATAAATTAATGTATGATCGTTTTTCAAATAAACTATGACTGTAACCACTCATGCAAATTTGGCCTTAATTTTGCTACAATTAATGAGATAAAATTACAAAGCTAAATACCTTACCTAATTATGTACAATTACATAATATAGAACAGATGAACGTTGATAGTTCAAATGAGATTGTTTACGAATCATTACATACAAACCCTCACTACAACACAGAATACCATTTATATCGTTAGAGGTGTTATGAAAGTTGTTTGCATTTACAGAACCACTTGCAATCAGTTGTAGCAAGATGATCGTATCTTTTACATTTTGAGTGTATTGATACAGCCTTAGTACTTCGAATGTTTACTTTTCTTGTAGTATAATAAAAGATAACAGTAGTAACCAAACATATTGGACATTAAAATAGACCATCCAACCCCAAACACAGGACTCCTCCGAAATAGGATAACAGTAATAACCAAACATATAAGACATTAAAACAGACCATCCAACCCCAAACACCGGACTCCTCCGAAATAGACGTACAAGATAAGACAAACTGTCTATTATTTACACATGATCAAGATATGATGAATGAAACAAATACATAGATATAAATATTCAGTGGTTCTCATGCAGATATATGTATACGTTTGGAAATAATTTCATAGGATTATAAAATCAAAAAAGATCTTGCGGGATTTTCTCGCTGTGTTAAAGACCCATTGGTGGCCTTAGGATGTTTTCTGCTTTTTGGTCGGGTTGTTGTCTCTTTGATGCATCCCCCGTTTCCATTCTCGATGTTATATTGTATTGCAACGTACCTTAACAATTTTTAATATTTTAATAGATAGGGCCGCATACTTAGTTTCTATTTAAATGTAACCCGCAAAAAAATCACAAATGTTCGAGGAAAAACAGCTTCTCCGTTGTTTTTTTTTTTTTTTTTTTCGTTATTTTAAGTAGGAAGAAATTTTAATATATTAAAATTTAAGAAACACAAAACAATATTGAAACCATGGCAAAATGTTTTACCAAATGTGTGTCTTTTTAAGATTAAAGATAAAAGATTATTCTATGTTGTTGTGCCCCAAAAATGCTTTGAAAGGGGGAAATTTCTGAGTTACTCGGTTTGTCAATAGAATATGTCATCAAGTGATTGTTGCCTAGTGATAAAGTCTCTGCCAATGCGGTTTTTGTGTCTGTCTAGTACAAGGTAGTTTCAGTATGCTTACATATCATTATTAGTTCCTTGTAATGTTTATAAATTACTTCCTATGCATTAACCTCAATCTTTTTAAATTCTTCTGATGCATAGATTTAAATAAGGCAGACATTTCAATCTCGAACAAAATGCTAATATACTATATTGCATAATATTATATACGATTTCTTTCAATTTTCATACATGTACTACTAGCTTGGAACGTATCGTTATGCAAATTTTTGTCCTGACATTGTGAAATTGTACACACGTATGTATATGTCTTGATTAAGAGTGTGTAGCATATTTTCGTATTTGTGTAAAATCATATAGCCAAAATCCAAATATCAATGTATAATTATTTTTTATTAATATATAGTATTTTAACTGCTTGTTCAATCGTGAGAGAAAGTTTTCACCTTTCTATTCTTTTTTTTTTTCTCAATATTTAAAGTAAACATATGTGTCATATGAGCAAAGCACATTTAGTTTTAAGTTTATAACATCATCTTTTAGTTAATTAGATAAACGTACAAATGTACTGTAAAATAAACCTAAATATTTACAAATATTTTCTTAACTTTTATATTTAATTTATTTTGATTTTGGTGATACATTTATCGAATAAATCCATGTAAAGGTGAATAAACGGTATATAACAGTGATACACGTTGTTTCAAATTAAGCGTGTTAGAATCAAAATATATGAGGTCAAGAAATATCTATGTGTTAAGTATTATTTTGAATTAAAGAGTTTACAGAGATAAGAGAATCGTGGCTAAAAAATTAATGAATAGAGAAAAAGAAGCAAAAAAAAAAAAAAAATGAATAAAGAATAATGGGGTGCGAAAGTTTAAAGAATAACTGTAGAAAAATAAAAGAATTAGGTACTATACATAAATAAAATATGTACAGAATAAAGAAATCATATCATTACAGATACATTTAAGGATGTTCGCTTGTCATGTTTCGGAATTTTTGTCAGATTTTCGGAATCCTCTAGTTTTATCCCTGTGAATGCCTTAAAAAATTTTGCCCTATACCCACATTTTTCTTTTTATAAATCTTTTACATGTATAATTATAAGCGATCTGTAAAAGTCTTATAAAATCTTTGTTATTTTTTAATAGTTTTTGAGAACTTGTACTTTTCAATGTTAAGGCTATGAAAAATCAAGATAGAATATTTTCCCGCCAAAATTTCAATGGCTAATATCTCGAAAACAAGCACATTGACCTATATTTTTTTGTTGCTCTTTTGGTTCCTTTAATAATCCCCTATCAATTTATACTAATGTTATGAAAAGCTTGTTATTTTGAAACTGAGTAGCGAAAATAATAGTAAAGTAATGTTTATGAGACGTGTTATATTTAAAGATAAAGAAAAATGTTACAACAGAAATAAACGACCCCATTCAGTCCCTTATTAATTCCATGCAGTTTTGGTGACATTAAAAATTATCAGAAACACGAGAGAGATTTTTTAATAAGATTTAATATCATTTGCTTGATAAAACTCTCTTGAGAACAAAAATAAGCATGTTTTAAAATGTTTGGTTTATCATGTCCCTGTTGTGCAAATAATTCTGCCAATATCACTTGCCCTTTTAATATATGCTACCCCCTTTTCAGAAATAATATGAGCTGGAAAGTAGTGTATACCATGACAAAAAAAACAAATCATTTATTCGTATTCCAACCAACCATGGAAATTCTTTTGGTTTTCCAATATTTTAGAATTAAAAGTTCACATCAATACCCTGCATCAAATGACATTATTGACACAATTCGAATTTAAAGTCCAATATCATGTATAACAATACCATATCTGAATTATTGATCTTTAATATCATTGCAGAAAATTATACTATTTTTTATTTACTTTAAATCAATATCCAACGAAATGAAATATACATCTGTCTTGTGAAGTGTTTTACGGTTGATGAAACCGACCACGACAGCTTTCTCTACTCAAAATCAATACACATCCACGGGCTATGTTTGTATTCAAAATAAGAAGAGATTTGTAATTTAACGGATTGCGGACTGTCAAAGAGCTGAGCATAGTAGTGTGTAATTGTTGACAAGAACCTGTTGATTCTATTAATGCATGGATAAAAACGAAAAATGTAAGTAAAAACATGTATAATAGTCTTTTTTACAATTGTAGTAAACTTCAATTATGCAATGCTACACAAGTGCT
The DNA here is from genome assembly GCA_017311375.1 of Mytilus coruscus. Lineage (NCBI taxonomy): Eukaryota > Metazoa > Mollusca > Bivalvia > Mytilida > Mytilidae > Mytilus > Mytilus coruscus. The sequence goes on along the minus strand of CM029602.1, from coordinate 9,890,536 downwards.
TTTTTTTTAGCAAGTAATCAGCCTTCTTGCATCGTTTCATTTATCCTGTACATTTTGTAATTATATTTTCCTGAAAACTTTTGTAATATTTATTTATTTTCTTTATCAACGTCATTTAGTCTAATGGCGTCCAAATAATGTGATAAACATATGCCATTATCACCTCCTAGGAAGGCTGACTTTTTAAACAAGTGGGATGACAAATCCGAGGGGGAAAGGAAAGAATAACTCCTTTATACTTGGATAAGATTCATACAATTTCATACTCCTATATACATACACAGGCTTCAAACTTCATTTTTCTGTTGCCTTTTTTACGTTCACAACTCTATTATGTTTAATGGAACAAAATAATAAATCTAGCTATGGATTTTATGCCATCTCTGTAGCGGATACGTAATATGATCAATGGTTCGAACTACGTACGACCAGGTCAAGCCGAAAACCTCGGAATTTTATTTGCAATTTATCACCTGCGTAAACATTGCTTAGAAGTAAGGGCAAGGACGGGTCGAATCGGAGTCACAACAATGTGTCCGGGTAGGATGTCATTACTTCTTGTGATCTAGCAAGTTGAATAAAAAAAAAAACAAGGCTCAACGTGTCTTTCTTATCCAAAGGTTGTAATAGAATGTTCCCTTTCGGAGTGTAATATTTGATACTGTACATTAAAAAGTCGTCAATCGCCTCTTTGTAAAGCACATATAGAATTTGGTTATGTTTTAGGCGAACTTGACTGACAAGCCCCATTATTCGTACCTCTCTCAACTACAGCTCCGGGTTTCTTATTTTATATGACTTTTAATTATTAATATTATTAAGTGTATTACATTTGGAGACAGACATTATTCAAGGATTATAGATTAATGATTAATGAATAATAATATAAATATAAATACGGATTTCACAAGAAAATATTGATGGAAATTACAATCGGCGTCTAAACTATTCCAGATGTCACCAGTTTCAACAAGTGCAATTAACATCTTTCCTAATGAGTTTGTCAGCGAGGAAATGTACTTCAATATCTAATCGTTAGACACAATCTGAAAAGTTCTGTTTCTCGCAAGAAAGAATTGATTCCTTCGACGAAATTGACAAAATGCTTCAGGAAATTAAAGGAAAGAAATTATGAAGCTTGATTTGATGGAATCCTGTTTTTTTTTGTAGTATTTGATTGCCAATTATTGTCTGAATAGGAATGACAAAGATTTGTGAATTTTGCTGCTTCGTATTTGGCTGCCACTGATATCTGAATAAGTTACACATATAGCGACGAGTTATGTTAATATCATTTGGAAGTATGCCCTTGAAACATAGTAACTTTGACATTTCAATGATGTATAAATGCATATTCCTTTTGCTCAGTGTTTAGGTTTCTGTAAAGAATGAACTGTATATGTCTTACTGTCTTTTTACATTTGACAATGCTTTCTTTCTTTCTTTGATTCATGGTTTTTTGGTTTGTTTGTTTGATTGTTTCGTGGTGTTTAACGTTACTATCTGATCTGCGACCTTGGCTATATCATTGAAGACAGGATTTTTAATGGGTAGAGGAAGACAGAGTATTCATAGAGAACCACCAACCTTCGGCTGGAAAACTGGCACTACTTGTAAATTAAGATCCGAGTCGAACACACTTTGACACGAGGTTATATATACTTACAACCTAGAAGCAACAGGGTAGTGATCACTGTAAATGAACTATTTAGGCCACTCGGCGACCGATACCCTTCGTATTGGATTGCCCCCTGGTAGTGAGGCCACTCGGCGACCGATCCCCTTCGTATTGGATTGCCCCCTGGTAGCGAAGCCACTCGGCGACCTATCTCCTTCGTATTGGATTGCCCCCTGGTAGTGAGGCCACTCGGCGACCGATCCCCTTCGTATTGGATTGCCCCCTGGTAGCGAAGCCACTCGGCGACCTATCTCCTTCGTATTGGATTGCCCCCTGGTAGTGAGGCCACTCGGCGACCGATCCCCTTCGTATTGGATTGCCCCCTGGTAGTGAGGCCACTCGGCGACCGATCCCCTTCGTATTGGATTTCCCCCTGGTAGCGAGGCCACTCGGCCACCGGTCCCCTTCGTATTGGATTGCCCCCTGGTAGTGAGGCCACTCGGCGACCGATCCCCTTCGTATTGGATTGCCCCCTGTTAGCGAGGCCACTCGACCACCGATCCCCTTCGTATTGAATTACTCCCTGGTAGTGAGGCCACTCGGCGACCTATCTCCTTCGTATTGGATTGCCCCCTGGTAGTGAAGCCACTCGGCGACCTATCTCCTTCGTATTGGGTTTCCCCCTGGTAGTGAAGCCACTCGGTGACCGATCCCCTTCGTATTGGATTGCCCCCTGGTAGTGAGGCCACTCGGCGACCTATCCCCTTCGTATTGGATTTCCCCCTGGTAGTGAGGCCACTCGGTGACCGATCCCCTTCGTATTGGATTGCCCCCTGGTAGTGAGGCCACTCGGCGACCTATCTCCTTCGTATTGGATTGCCCCCTGGTAGTGAGGCCACTCGGCGACCGATCCCCTTCGTATTGGATTGCCCCCTGGTAGCAAGGCCACTCGGTGACCGATCCCCTTCGTATTGGATGGCCCCGGTAGCGAGGCCACTCGGCGACCGATCCACTTAGTATTGAATTACTCCCTAGTAGCGAGGCCACTCGGTGACCGGTCCCCTTCGTTTTGGATTGCCCCCTGGTAGCGAGGCCACTCGGCGACCGATCCCATTCGTATTGGATTGCCCCCTGGTAGCGAGGCCACTTGGCGACCGGTCCCCTTCGTTTTGGATTGCCCCCTGTTAGCGAGGCCACTCGACCACCGATCCCCTTCGTATTGAATTACTCCCTGGTAGCGAGGCCACTCGGCGACCGATCTCCTTCGTATTGGATTGCCCCCTGGTAGCGAGGCCACTCGGCGACCGGTCCCCTTCGTTTTGGATTGCCCCCTGTTAGCGAGGCCACTCGACCACCGATCCCCTTCGTATTGGATTGCCCCCTGGTAGCGAGGCCACTCGGCGACCGATCCCCTTCGTATTGGATTGCCCCCCTGGTAGCGAGGCCACTCGGTCACCGACCCCCTTCGTATTAGATTGCCCCATAGTAGCGATAGTATATAGTATTTCAATAAGTCACATTGTGAAATCCAAAACTCTAGAAAGATGTATGTATTCAAATCAATCATCTAAAAGGGGATTTTATGATTTTCCTCAAAATGCAATACAAGTTGTCTAGAATTTGTCTTTTGAAAAATCGACGTTAACAAAATTGCATCATTATGCAAACGAACGCAATTCAATTCAAACAGTAACGACTTTCATATCACACGTTGTCCAATTTTGGTTTGAGACGATTGGTTTGACCCTGTTTGATAGATATATAATTAATGATCGACTGGTTTTCAGAACGAACTAGTCCTTAGATAATACAAATTACTACTATGGCATTATGATTTAAAGCAGTGATGGAACACTAAAATTGAAATTAATTTCTGTGTATATTCAATACGTTGCTGATATGTACTGATAGATGAATGATTATTTAAGGATGCAGCAGTCATCTTGTTTAATGACGAACAACCCTATAACCATAATGAAGGGCTGGTCTTGGTTTTACTCTTTGTTTAATTTGCCTGATAGGAGTAAAAGCTATCTTACTGTTAATTGTTGTAATTTTACTAATGTAAAAGTATATATAATCTGACGTATGAGTGACATGCAATTTGTTCGTTCTGATTTAAACCCATCCCTTCAGGACCCCCTTTACTCTCAATAATGTGCCCCTTTAAAGGCATTGAAAGTCATAGGTAACGATGTAAGGAGATTCGTGGACATGTTGAATATGTAGGGATCTAACCTAGCCACGGGCGAATGGAAACTCCTCATTTTTCAGTGTGTAAGAATTTTTTAGTTAATTTTCATTGATATTTCAAATTAATTTCCATTATTTGATATGTTATTGCTCCAATCCTTATAATTTTGCAATAACTGTAATAAATGCATGTTACCTCTATATTTTTGTTCATTTATTTATAGAATAAGAATATAGCGACAGCATGTTCATGTATATATAATTTACTGTTTCTTTGGAAAATAAGAATTGAAAAACAGTGTATTAAACTTCTGTTATTGTACGATTGTATTGGTGATTAAAATAACAAGAATAGATTTATTTTCCTATTGATCCTTTATGTCAATGTTTGTTATAATAATGTTTCTTTCAATTTTCTGCATGATTTTTTTTAACATTTTTTTCCATATAAAGGTGAATAGTGCGAATGATTAGTCGACGTTGCTGATTATAAGTGGCGAATAAGGGTTAAACAACTAGTCATTTGTTACGGTTATACAAATACTTATATAATGGGCTTGTGTCACCACACAATAAGTAGTTTTAACAAATCATATGTCTTACATTCTATATTGTACATATATTGTAGATAGCAATAATAGAAGTGTGAATTAACTGTCAGTGGCAAATATTACATGCATGTTGCGTACTTTATTATTTACCTTTGAATTATATAGTGATATGAAATGTAATGTCATTGTTGATTGGGTGATGTACTAGTATACATGTATCATCAATGACTAGATTACCAGTCTGGTTAATAACCAAAGATAGTGCTGAATTGAGGTTGACGTTTGTGGGATATTTCAAATGTTTTAACTAATATGGGATTTAACTTTCACAAATATTTGTTTCACTAGCTCTGTTTCTATTTATGACATCCTCAAATCCACAATTTTGGGTTTAAAAGTTTAAACAACCAGGAATCAAACCTGTAATCCTCCGCGTTACAGGTCAGCACACTACCGAAGACAACCAAACTGTAATCCTCCGCGTTACAGGTCAGCACACTACCGAAGACAACCAAACTGTAATCCTCCGCGTTACAGGTCAGCACACTACCGAAGACAACCAAACTGTAATCCTCCGCGTTACAGGTCAGCACACTACCGAAGACAACCAAACTGTAATCCTCCGCGTTACAGGTCAGCACACTACCGAAGACCACCAAACTGTAATCCTCCGCGTTACAGGTCAGCACACTACCGAAGACCACCAAAACCCGCGTTACAGGTCAGCACACTACCGAAGACCACCAAAACCCGCGTTACAGGTCAGCACACTACCGAAGACCACCAAAACCCGCGTTACAGGTCAGAACACTACCGAAGACAACCAAAACTTATTACAAATGATATGTTTGTCGACTCCAATACGTCCTGCTCTTTAATACATGAATTTCTATATACTTAACGGTTGCATAAAATTGAGAATGGAAATGGGGAATGTGTCAAAGAGACAACAACCCGACCACAGAACAGACAACAACAGAAGGTCACCAATAGGTCTTCAATGCAGCGAGAAATCCCACACCCGGAGGCGTCCTTAAACTGGCCCCTAAACAAATATATATACTAGTTCCGTGAAAATGGACGTCATACTAAACTCCAAATTATACACAAGAAACTAAAAGTAAAAATAATACAAGACTAACAAAGGCCAGAGGCTCCTGACTTGGGACAGGCGCAAAAATGCGGCGGGGTTAAACATGTTTATGATATCTCAACCCTTCCCCTATACCTCTAGCCAATGTAGAAAAGTAAACGCATAACAATACGCACATTAAAAGTCAGTTAAAGAGAAGTCCGAGTCCGATGTCAGAAGATGTAACAAAAGAAAATAAACAAAATGACAATAATACATAAATAACAACAGACTACTAGCAGTTAACTGACATGCCAGCTCCAGACCTCAATTAAACTGATTGAAGATTATGTCTTCATCATATGAATATCAGGCACAATCCCTCCCGTTAGGGGTTTAGTATCATACCATCATAAAATATATGAGAAGAGCATAACCCGTGTCATGCCAACAACTGGTTTTTAAATAAATGTGTTTAGTTCCGATGCAAAGACCCTACAAGTGAATCAATATTAAAGCCAACATATGCAATCTTTAATGACCTGACAACAGTATCGTAACTATATCCCTTCTTAATAAGTCTATTTTGAATATTTTCATTTGAAAGCTTTTAATTTCACTGTATACATATCAGTCAGTTTTACCTTATGGCAAAGCTTAATGTATGCGATAAGGATATTTTATTTAAATCCTGATAAAATTATATAAACTGCTAAAAGCGTATAATCGACCAGTATTGTAATAAATGACCTTGTAGGTTATATATACTGAAAAGTTAATGATAGGCATCACCAAGGCCGATTTCTTTATTAGATTTAACCAACATCAGAAAAAATTATAGTAAACATTAAAAAATTATAGAATAAACGTGTTGATGAAATTTTTTGATGCAATGTTTTTGACACGAAAAAAAAATCTAATTCATATATATATATATATATCTGAAAAATATTTGAAAACAACTTTTGAGTTCTCAAACAAATCAAAGTTTTAACTCCAAAAAAAGACAGTCGCCATTTTTTAGAATTGGGCAAATACGAAGATCTTTCCTAATGTTTACCAACATCATTAATATTTCCAACCAGCAGTTTAGATCTCTGATATTGATTTTCGACATAAAAATGGAAAAAAATGATTGTGGTGCGTTTATTCTTTTGCTAGGTATATTATACAGAAAACAACATGAACTATAACGATTCATCTCCATCCCTCTAGCTGAAATATTTCGCATATCATATAAAAATGAAAAAAAAAACATGCTTGACGATTTATACTTTTTTATCATTTACATTAAATTAGGATTTTGAAAAAAGAAAGGGTGTATGTGTCTTCACTTTTTCAAAGTTTTTTTTATTTATTATTCAATCTTTCGGGTTAGTTTTTGTTTATATTTTTGTTCTTTGGTGAAGGGGATACTTAATATGTAGTAGATGATACATATCTTAATAAGAAACAATATGTTGACAGCTTTAATGTCTTACCCACCATTACAATATATATAAATGTGCATGTAAATATAACTGTCGTAAATGTCATATATTCTCGGGACGACTGGTGCAAAAAAAATGAATTTCAACTCCGAACTTCCGTTCGTGTTCAGACTGGAGTATAGAAATACATGTACAAGTATGATCACCTGGACTTTCCCCTTCATTGGCATTTACACCAATGGTAAAAAGGGGCAAGGAACGTTAAATCCAAAACCTATTGTAGAGATAGTGACATTCCTCCGGACGTTTAAGTGCCCATGCAACAACGGATAAGGTGTCAATAGGAGGCATAATTTCTTTTTCTATCCAATTTCCAGTCAAAACTTTAAGCCTTTTTACATATCATCTCGTTTTGGATATACATGAAATATTTGAGACTGAACGGTTAAGCAAAAACCAATCCCTCAATCTCCCACTCTCGGCGTCATTATAGTTGTAATCAGCATTGTACCAGGCAGACGTTCATTTTGTATTAACATGATAATATTGAAAATATCATAGAAAATCATCTATAGTTCGGACTTCCCTACACAAATGTAAATAAATGTAAACATTTGTACGATCTAGTTTTATACTGATTCAGATTTTGAATATATCAAAGAAGTTTATTTAGCTTGTGTCTGCTTTGTGGCTTAACTAATACATTTCATTGTCTGAAATGTCGTTTATATCGACGATGTCATTACAGTAAGTCGATTTCTAAAGTAAATCAATGTTGATGGCTTTTATAGATTTAACATTTGTCCTTGGTAAAACATGCATGCTAGATGCTTATTTACCATACATTAGTCCAAACAATGCAATCAATATGCTAATATGCATAAAAGTATTTCGTTTGATACCATTTTAGTGACAATCGATTTGAATATTTAATAATTTGAACATGCCAATTCCATTTGTTGCAAATTGCATTCTGACTATTAGATAAACGCGCATATGCCAGTGTCATATTCAATATAGATAGTGGATGCTTTAATAGAAATGATTCTTATTTCATAACTAGTTATTTATTATTTAGGGAAAATCCATTATGAAACATTAATCTGACTCTGACTGCCATTTCTGCAAAAATGTGTATGATTCATCGGGCAAAAAAAATTATAAATTTCTCTAATCCGAATATTCTAGTCGTTATATATATTACGCTCGTTCCATTAACGAGAAACGATGCAGTGGATAGAGGGCGCCGACTTATTCGAGTTAACATTAATTTGTGAAACAAATGTTTGAAAAATATTATACTTCAGTTGTTTTTATGCTGGTATCCAACGAACCCAAATCCATATCATTAAAGTTAACGTAAAAGAGATGAAATTTCAAGTTATAGATAAATATGCAGCTAAACTTTGCAGGAATGAATGTACAAATTATTGTGTTTATGTATACATGTGTAAACGGGGCCTTCTGTCAATCAAAACTTTGAATGCATATTAATCATAAAACACGGAACTTAAGATCTATAGAAGAGAGGTGGGAGATTGCAAAGAGATATTCCGCATAAGTCGAAGACAAACTGACAACGCCATGGCAGATAAGATTTGATGAGGTTAGATCATATATATATCTAAACACCTATATAATAAATCGGAAATTAACCTTTTGTTTTAACGTTTCAAGTTGGTCAAATGAAGGCATTAAATCCGAAAATGTTACGCTCTGTGTATGTTTAAAAATCATTGCATCAAGATTAGGGAACCATTAGGTAGCCTGTTCCTGTACGAAAAAATCCAGGTGAATTTTATATGGATTCCAGGCGGATTTTTTAGAGGGAATCCATTTAAGGTCCCCCTTTACGCCAAGAATCTTTCTTACATGGGTTCCAGGCGGAATAGAGCCGAAATATGCAAATTTATCCGCCTATCTTAGGAGGAAAAAAATCCGTCTTATAAAAGGGAAATAAAGCACTTGAAAATATTCCACCTAAAGAGGCGGAAAATATTTCCACCTAAAAGACGGAAAATATTTCCACCTAAAAAGGCGGAAAATATTTCCGCCTATAAAGACGGAAATAATTTCTGCCTATGAAGGTTAACATTTTGACAATGGCTTTTTCCGTTTTTTACAATTAAAAAAAAACTACTTCTTAAATTTGATAAAATTTTCATTTCTTTACAATTTCTGCATCAATTAACATTATAAGAGTCACAATTAATGTTTCAATGTCTTTTTAAAGTTTTTCTGTCCAAATTCTTTCTTGCATAGCTAACTTGCTCTGTTATACAGCATCAATTACTATAATGACACTCCTGCATACAACTGTTGTTTTTTTACATCAAGCATTGACATAATCTGAAAAAATATAAATTAAGGCATACATTAGAAAACCAAATGTAATTGTAAGGTCAGTTGAATAAATTTACCAAATTTTCATGGTGCAAATTCAATCGTCTTTATTAAACAGATAATCTGCAAGCTGATAAAAAAAATATCCCTTACTATAGCTACACAAAAATTGCATGCTGAAAGCAGAATTTTGAACCATGTTAAAAAATGATTTTAAATGCAATATATCATGTTTAAACTATACAACGAATGTGTTTTTAGGAATAAAAAATAGGCAAAATTGATATATATTAATAAACATGTAGCTGTACCAAGAGACGAAATACATGTACATACCAATAGCTTTGGCTAGCTGATGTTTTTTTAAGTTGCACTCTTTTTATACGACCGCAAAAAATTTTTGTGGTCGTATATTGGTATGACGTTGGCGTCGTCGTCGTCGTCGTCCGAAGACGCATTGGTTTTCGTACTCTAACTTTAGTTTAAGTGAATGGATCTCTATGAAATTTTACCATAAGGTTCAATATCACAAAAGGAAGGTTGGGATTGATTTTGGGGGTTATGGTACCAACAGTTCAGGAATTAGGGCCAAAAGGGCCAAAATAATCATTTTGTAACTTCCAGACATAACTTGTGTGTTAGTGTATGGATCTCTGACTTTGTACCACAAGGTTCCATATCACAAAGGGAATGCTGGGATTGATTTTGGGGTAATTGCCTCAAAATTTTAGGAATTTCGGGCCAAAAAGGGCAAAAACAAGCATTTTCTAGTTTTATGACAATAACTTGTGTGTAAGTGTATGGATCTTTCTGAAATTGTACTACAAGTTTCCATATCACAAAGGAAAGCTGGAATTGAGTTTGGGGTAATTGCCTGAAACGTTTAGGAATTAGGGGCCAAAAGGGCCAAAAAAGCATTTTCTAGTTTCCGGACAATAACTTGTGTTCAAGTGTATTGATCTCTCTGAAATTGTACTGCAAGGTACCATACCTTAAAGGGAAGGCTCGGATTGAGTTTGGGGTGATGAATTGTAAGGGGTTCAAAAATTGGGGGATTTTTTTTTCCTTTTTCCTTTTTTTTCTTTAAAATTTTCCATTTTAAGTTGGTTATTTCTGATTTATATTTAAAAGCAAATAATAATGATATGGCAGGAGATACACACCAAACAGGATGTGTAAATTATTATATAATAAGTATTGTGCAATAGCAAGAAATTTTCAATTGCACAGTATTGCGCAATAGCAAGAAGTCTTCAATTGCACAGTATTGCGCAATAGCAAGAAATATCCAATAGAACAATATTGCGCAATAACAAGAAATTTTCAATTGTACAGTATTGCGCAATAGCAAGAAATATTCAATTGCACAGTATTGCGCAATTGCAAGAAATATTCAATTGCACAGTATTGTGCAAAAGAAGATACTTTGTATAAATTGCTTATTTCTTGACCAATTTCAATGGGGTTTTATTCTTGAACTCTTGGGGTTCTTTAATATGCTGAATCTAACCGTGTATTAAGTTTTTGGATTTTGGGCCCTGTTTTAAATTGGTCCACATTGAGGTCCAAAGGGTCCAAAATTAAACTTTGTTTGTTTTCATCAAAATTGAATTATTGGGGTTCTTTGATATGCCGAATCTAACCGTGTATTTAGATTCTTAATTTTGGTCCCGTTTTCAAATTGGTCTACATTAAGGTCCAAAGGGTCCAAAATTAAACTTAGTTTGATTTTAACTAAAATTGAATTCTTAGGGTTCTTTGATATGCTGAATCTAAACATGTATTTAGATTTTGATTATGGGCCCAGTTTTCAAGTTGGTCCAAATCGGGGTCCAAAATTAAACTTTGTTTGATTTCAACAAAATTGAATATATGGGGTTCTTTGATATGCTGAATCTAACCATGTATTTAGATTTTTGATTTTTGGGCCCCGTTATCAACTTTGTCCACATTGAGGTCAAAAGGGTCCAAAATTAAACTTTGTTTGATTTCATCAAAAATTGAATTATTGGGGTTCTTTGATATGCCGAATCTAACCGTATATTTAGATTCTTAATTTTTGGTCCCGTTTTCAAATTGGTCTACATTACGGTCCAAAGGGTCCAAAATTAAACTTAGTTTGATTTTAACAAAAATTGAATTCTTAGGGTTCTTTGATATGCTGAATCTAAACATGAAATTAGATTTTTGATTATGGGCCCAGTTTTAAGTTGTTCCAAATCGGGGTCAAAAATTAAACTTTGTTTGATTTCAACAAAATTGAATATATGGGGTTCTTTGATATGCTGAATCTAACCATGTATTTAGATTTTTGATTTTTGGGCCCTGTTATCAACTTTGTCCACATTGAGGTCAAAAGGGTCCAAAATTAAACTTTGTTTGATTTCATCAAAAATTGAACTCTTGGGGTTCTTTGATATGCTGAATCTAACCATGTATTTAGATTTTGGATATTGGACCATAATAGGTGAATGTCCAATTTAAAATTTTTAAGTTCTTAGACCACATTCATTCTGTGTCAGAAACCTATGCTGTGTCAAATATTTAATCACAATCCAAATTCAGAGCTGTATCAAGCTTGAATGTTGTGTCCATACTTGCCCCAACTATTCAGGGTTCGACCTCTGCGGTTGTATCAAGCTGCGCCCTGCGGAGCATTTTATTGCATTTGTCATGGCTTTTCTTGAACTCGCCTGTCACCTTGGATGTCTGATGTCAGTGCAACAACTTAACCATCTGTAAAAAATCAAATACATGAACTATAAAGTATTATTCAGGAACTTTTGGTCCTCAATGCTCTTCAACTTTGTTATTTATTTGGCCTTTCAATTATTTTGATTTGAGCGTCACTGATGAGTCTTTTATAGACGAAATGCACGTCTGGCCTAATATAAATTACAAGCCTGGTACCTTTGATATGTATTTATTATAAAATGTGTTGAAATTCTTAGTTACATAATTTGTAAGGCAATCTTTTTTTTAGTTGTAAATAAGGACATTTTTTGGTAGATTTATAAACTCCATTTCAAGGAGTTGTAGCAACCAAATTTCCGCCATCAGTCTTTATATAAGAAACAATGTGAATCAGCAAGCAACATAAGGCAGAAGGTGGTAATTTAGCTTTACAAATATATTTGCATTTGGATTGATAATGAAAAAAAGGATCGCCTTATATCTAAATTGTATCTTATTTACACCTTTGTAAAAGTATGTAGACATTTAATTAATTCCCAAATGAAGGTTAAAAATATATGATATATTTATATTTCAAAACATTTAATTTAAATGATAAAAAAACTTACCAATTATGATGACTTTCCATTTAAACTGTAACAACACACATAAGTTTTGTAGAATCTCCATCCAGTTCATTTAAACAACAGTAATGTTTTTAGTATAACACCAACATCTTGATCAATATGCCAGAAAACAATAATGTTAGAGTCATCTCCTTATTCTGGTAACTTTTCTAGGTCTTCCACTTGCTTTTTATATCCTCTGCCTTTGACAATAACATAATGAAACAAACTTTTCTCAATGTTTGCACAACAGCACCAAAATTTGAATCTGTGTAGCTGTCATGTGACCTGTGTGTATTTTCCTTGGCACTGCTACATTTGCATGGTCAGTTGGGGCACCATAAGGATTTACTTAGTACAGTAACTTAATATAAAATTCTAAATTCATACGTAATATGCATAACTAGACAGGTCATAAACATATTTTGTTTATGAATTATGAAACATTCATGCAGATTCAAGGCTTATATATGATTCAAAGATAAAAGTATATCATAAGAATCATTTCACATTGAAAAAGTGTACACAGATGTTCCTATGTGTGGCCCCATTCTGAGACTGAAGTTAATCCCAGATGTTATTTCAGCAGGTGGCATAATACACAACCAGAACAGATAAAATGTTATGGAAGGACTATGTGTAAAGTAATTAATTGTTAGATAATTTGTATTTTAAAGGGATGAGGTCCAGGGCAATCATAATCCCTTTTAGAGACTCTAGAGATTATAATTTTAAAAAAATATAATTATAATGACACACTTTTTAATATATATATATATAATATATATAATTTGGATAATTCTTTAAAGTTTTTTAAAGAAATTCTATATAATGTCAATATTTTGGTGTCAAAAGATTAAAATTGGGTACAGATAAAAAATATCAGTCCATCAAAAAATGGCCTTGCTAAGTTGTAATATATTGGGGCTCCAAGGAGACAAGATAAAGGAATAGCCATTCTTTTGAAAGATCTTTGATCTAAGGAAATAATATATCCTCTAAAAGATAAATTAGTGAATACTTTGAATTCTATAATGATAGATTTAAATAAATTATATATTTTTCTAAGTATATTATGCTCTTTTTCTGCCTAACAAATTTGAACAAAAATTTTCCAAGTACAATTTCTGGCTATAAATTTGAAAAATATTCTAAGTCCAATTTCCACCTAACAAAATTGAACAAAATCCATTAAGTCCAGCATTCCGCCTTTTATATTTCTGTTGCTACAGAATTCCTGTTAACTTAACAGGAAAAATGTAAACATTTCGTCTAAGGTTTATAATTATTCAGACGGATTTTTTTCTTTATTCCATGTCCGCCTTAAATCTGTCTAAATAATTCAATTTTTAAGCGGATTCTGCCTGGAATCCTGCTAAATTAAAGCGGAATCCACCTAATATTTTCATACGGGTTGCAAGCAAAACTTATAACTGATCCAACATACTGTTTTTTTTCAGTGACAGTCTAAAGTTTCCAGCTTTTCATCCCGGTCGACCCATTTTGAAAATTTTATTCATAGAATTTATTTTTAATTTTTTCTTGTGTTGATCGAATATATGCTATTTGCCACTGTATATTAAGCAAAGGAGTTTTTGACCCTCTTATAATACAAGACAATCTCGTTCAATAATATATGTCATTATCATTTACTTTGTTTGTCAATAGCCTAAATCAGGCCGTTAGTATTTTATTGTGTTGTCATTGGGCTATTTATAGCTTAATATAATGTGTTTTGTTACAAATTAGACCGTTAGTTTTCTCGTTTGAATTGTTTTACATTTTTCATGTCGGAGCCTTTTATAGCCGACTATATACGATATGAGTTTTTCTCATTGTTAAAGGCCGTACGGTTGCCTATAATTGCTTACATTTACTTCATTCGGACTTTGGTGGATATTTGTCTCATTGGTAATCATACCACATCTCCTTATTTCTATATTGTTCATTGTTGAAGGTCGTACATTGTTTTAATCTTTACATCCTTGTCTTTTGATCTTTGATATACAGTGGTCTTATCAGCAGTCATGCCACATGTTTCAATGAGAAATGAATTACCATTTGTATTTACATATAATAATAACATTTATTGTAAATAAAAGATTTTTTGGCCGGAATTTCCGATAAATTTTAGTTTCATAATGCCATGTGTGTAAGAAGAAAATTCAACAACTATTCTATTGCCGGGCCTTTCTGTAAATCAGGGGAATGTACAGCAAAGTTTTAAAAACTTAAACACCAATGTGTACACTGCAGCAAAAAACACTGTACCCTTACATGTCCAGAAGAAAAAGGAAAACAAGCAACCTTTGTCTAAACTTCCATCACCAATAAAGGTTGAAAATCTTAATCATTTTTAGCAGGTTATGAAACCCAGTTGAAAGATAAATTGATTCACGGTTTTACTTTTGGATTTTCAATAAATTCTTGTTTTTCTATCTCCCTTCCAAAGGGGGCTTCCACCTCGTGTCAGCTGTTTGATTCTTTTTCTACAGCCCTCCACTGGATTTTAAACGTTAAATTTCAAATTTATGGGATATCACACTTGTTAGATGATTTTTTCTTTGTCGGCAAAGCTAGCTCAAATGAATGCTATAGAGCATTACAAACTTTTCTTTGTCTTGCCGATAAATTGGGGGTACCCATCAAATCAGACAAAACACAACTTCCTACTACTTGCATTATTATCTACGGTATAGAAATTGATTCTACACAGATGGCTGCTCGTTTGCCTATGGAAAAAATGAAAAAAAAATTGCCATTATTAAGTAAATACAAATGTAAACGCAGTATCTCACTTAGAGAATTGCAATCCTTATTGGGTCTTTTAAATTTTGCATGCGGAGTTATCATACCTGGAAGATGAAATTGAGAAAGAAAATGGGGAATATGTCAAAGAGACAACAACCCGACCAAAGAGCAGATAACAGCAAGGCCACCAATGGGTCTTCAACGCAGCGAGAAAATCCCGCACCCGGAGGTGGACCTCAGCTGACCCCTAAATAAAAATATGTACTAGTTCAGTGAAAATGGACCAGAGGCTCCTGACTTAGGACAGGCGCAAACATGCGGCGGGGTTAAACATGTTTTGTGAGATCTCAACCTTCCCCCTATACCTCTAGCCAATGTAGAATAAAGAAACACACAGCAATACGCACAGTAAAACTCAGTTTAAAAGAAGTCTGAGTCCGATGTCAGAATAGGTAACAAAAGAAACTAAGCAAAATGACAATGATACATAAATTAACAAATGACTACTAGCAGTTACTGACATGCCAGCTCCAGACCTCAATTAAACTGATTGAAAGATTATGTCTTCATCATATGAAAATCAAGCACAATCCCTCCCGTTAGGGGTTTTACGCAGGCTTTTTGACCTGACTATAGGCCATACATCTCCTCATTATAGAATCAATCTTAGTTCTGATGCAAGATTAGATCTGAAATTATGGTACAATTTTATTGAAAATTACAATGGTAAATCTTGTTTTTTCTTCAAGGAATGGGTTTCATTAGATTTTTTTAAACTTTTTTCTGATGCTGCAGGTACATATGGTGGTTTTGCTGCTGTTTTTGGCAGCAAATGGTTTTCAGGTGAATGGCTACCGGAGTTAGTCGATTTACACATTACAGTGAAAGAACTTTTCCCAATTGTTTTAGCTATTGATATATGGGGTCCTCTATTGGCAAATCATAAAATACTGTTTTTAACAGATAATTCAGCTGTTGCTGAAATCATAAATAAAACATCATCTCGGAAAAAGAATATTATGAAATTGATTCGAAGATTAGTGCTAGCTGCATTAAAGTACAACATCTATTTTAGAGCCAAATATATTCCTGGGAAAACAAACGTTATTTGTGACTTCTTGTCTCGTTTTTCGTTTCAGGAAGCTCATCAGATTTCTCCTTGGTTAAATCCAACTCCTATGGCCATTCCACCCCAATTTTTGCATCTATGACTGATAAGCTAGTTAGTGCTACTGTGTCATCATATAATAGAATGTTAAGTGTGTATTCAAATTTTTGTCAGAAATTTTTTCAAGGAGTTATTCTACTTCCATCTACTTATGTCATGGTTGCTCATTTTATTTCACATTTGTTTATTCAAAATTATCAACCATCTACAATTGCGTCATACATATCAGCCATCAGTTTTATACATAAAATTAAGTTTTTACAGGATCCAACAGACACATTTTTTTATTAAAAAGATGTTGAAAGGTACAAAACAGTTGAGACATGCTGTTGATACACGGTTGCTAGTAACCTATGATATTCTTGTAAAATTAGTGAAGGCTTTACCAAAAGTAATAGTTGGCATTCATAATCAAGTTTTGTTAAAGGCTATGATGTCTATGGCTTATTTTTGTTTCCTACGTATTGGAGAAATTGCAGTTAAAACTGAGTGTGAATTCTATAGAGTAATTCAGAGGGAAGATATAAAGTTTGAAAGAGTAAATGGTCATGTGAGCAATATGACAATTACTATGAAGTTTTACAAACATAGTAATCTGCAAAGTAAGACATTATCAATAGCTAGACGTCCTGTTAAAGCTTTTGAGGAATATCTAAGGTTACATAATTGTCCTTTATTTCGATTTAAATGTGGAAAACCTGTTTCAGATTTTTATTTCAATTCTTCATTAAAAAGTTTGTTAAATTTCATAGGTTTAGACACAAATTTTTATAAAGGTCACAGTTTCAGAATTGGAGCTGCAACATCTGCAGCTGACATAGGTGTGCCTTTAGCCTTGATCCAAAACATGGGTAGATGGA
Source organism: Mytilus coruscus (assembly GCA_017311375.1). Taxonomy (NCBI): domain Eukaryota; kingdom Metazoa; phylum Mollusca; class Bivalvia; order Mytilida; family Mytilidae; genus Mytilus; species Mytilus coruscus. The sequence continues at coordinate 9,873,251 of CM029602.1, read as the reverse complement.
AGTCCAATGCTTTTCAACATTATATACTACTTGATCATTTTCACACTTAAATTTAATATAATCACAGTAGCTTACTCAGTGCATTGGTAGAGGTCAACATGGCTTGCTTTACCTCATGGTGATTTAATTTTGTAAGGATTAACAAGACTGTTTTATACATGTTAGAATTAGTTTACTATTGTAGAGGTCAACATGGTTTGCTCTGCAAATTTAATTTTTTTTCTTTCAGCCATTTACTTTATGTAATGGTTTTTATTTGGTTGGTAGAGGTCAACATGGCTTGCTTTACCTCTCATTTACAAGTTTCATTATTGTATCATTTTTTGTTTTGTTGATAATCATCTTTGTTATTATCTTTGTAGAGGTTAACATGGTTTGCTCTACACTTTAAATTGGAATGTAAAAGGTGTATATATATTTTTTTCCATTGTTGGTGTTTTTTGTTGAGGTCAACATGGCTTGCTCAATTTTTCTAGTTCTAGAGTTCCTTAAGTTGACTACAGAGTCCTCGGATGGGGATCCCTCTGGGGATTTGTGGCACTTTTTCAACCCTACCTTTGCTTATTAAATTCATTGTCATTTATGCAGTACTATTATAATTGTAGAGATGTAAGTTGTATTTTAAATTAATTTCTGAATAAATGACATTTTACTCAACTTGTGTTTTATTAACAGCAAACATAGCTCAGACTCTTTTGATCTAGGTCATTTATACTTAGTTTTCTAGTTGTTATCTGTGTCTAGGAACATTAGCTGACAAAATAACATTTATTGTAAATAAAAGATTTTTTGGCTGGAATTTCCGATAAGTTTTAGTTTCATAATGCCATGTGTGTAAGAAGGAATTTCTTTGTTTGAGTATATTAACATGAGGTCAAGGACTGCATGTTCAATGCATGATCATCTAATTATATTATCTGATTGGTCAGTTCTTGAGATTAGTAATTAATATCATATTTCTACATGTGCTCGGCGATGCGGTCATTCGCCTTTGTTCTGGCAGAGAGAAAAGATCGTTTATGAATTTTTACTGAAAACCTTCCTCCTCTCTTTTTAGTATTATTATATATAGGACATTTATTTATCTTTAAACATCACTGTAATTTAACGACAATATTCATAGTATAGAGTTTATATACTTTGTATATTTTGGTGAGTTAATTTTTTTTTCAACTCACTTTTATTTTTGTACTTTTTATGATGTTTATTATGTTGGGGTGTGGCACTTTTTCAACCCCACCTTTGCTTATTAAAGTCATTGTCGTTTATGCAGTACTATTATAATTGTTAAGATGTAAGTTGCATTTTAAATTAATTTCTGAATAAATGACATTTTACTAAACTTGTGTTTTATTAACAGCAAACATAGGTCAGACTCTTTTGATCTAGGTCATTTTACTTAGTTTTATAGTTGTTATCTGTGTCTAGGGACATTAGCTGACAAAAATCGCCATGGTTTCTTGCACTGACATTTTAATATTTGTCCTTTCTCTCGTCACCATCGATAAGACTTTTTTAAATTAATTATGTTGAAGTATTCGTTGTTTCCTCAACTTTTATTTGGAAACCCAACAACCCACCTGAGATTGAACACAATACGATTCGGATCGTTCAAGGTTATGACCTTTCACAACGACCCCTGGGGTTTGATTATCAGCGTTTATTAGATTACCATCAAATTACACTAAACTTTTCTAGGAAAACTGTAATGCGTAAATTAATGTCAACGTTTACAAATTAAGTATCGATCTGGTACATTGTAGTTGCTTCAAAATTTCTTCTTCTTGAATTTATAGACAAAAAATTAACAGCAGATACCATTAACGGATCAGCTCTTTATTTTATGTGGAAAATAATCAACTGTGATGTATATTTGCAATTACTCAAATTAGTAAGGCTGAAGATAGTGTCTGAGTAATTAAAAACGTGTTTTTCATTTCCATTTGTCATTTGCAGGAAATCATGCAAAGCAACTGTGCAAAGATCCACCCACTTTTTCTGATGTTATAAAAGACAATTTATGTTCAGTATTTCAAATCCATTTTAAAATAGATTTAATCAGTTAAGTTGTAAATGAGTGTCCTTTTAAAGCACAGTTCTGCATTTTCCGTTTGCGGTTTTGATATTGAACTGTTGTGTTATGAATTAGTGACCTTGATATGCTCTCAAAAGGAACAGGCAGTCATATAAATGGTAGAAGGGTGGTCGATTTGGGTCTATATATACCACTATTGTACTGATAATTGTCAACAACATGGCGGGCTATAAAACTCTCTATTGTTTTCGTTTCTGTTCGGGATTGTTTTTTTTTGTAAAACATTGTAAAGGAGCATACAATTTCCCACAAATTTGTATTTGAGGAGCAAACATTTTTTTCCATAAAACTGTATATATGATTACCTAAATGAATGATGATAAATAAAACAAACATGCAATCACTTTCGGGAGATCAATAATAAGAACCTGCCTCTTATTTGAACAATTCATTAATAAGTGTATCTGCTTCATTGTAATTAAAAAAACAATGCACGGCGTCAACGTGATATTACGGTATTTACTTTTGTTTAATAAGTCATTTCTTATACGGATTTGTTCATGTGGTCGGTTGAACTGACGAACTTTCAATTGTCAGTAAGTTCATTGTCTCCAATAACACTATTTCATATCAACTTAATAATTTCTCATTTTTCGACTGATTATTTGAAATCAAAACGAATCATTTATATCACGCAAAACCGAATCAAAAGTTACTACATTGTACTGAGTAGTTTTTTTTTTTAAACTGATAGCATACCAGTAGCTACCTATCTAGTGGCAGGGTCGGGTCGTTAACGAGTTAACTAGTCTAGATACCGAGTTTAGTAGGCAAGAAGCGTGTTTAGTTGCTCTCAGAATGAGTTAGATATTGCTGTCACTAAGATATTTAAAAAAACTCCATTGATAACAAGATAAATTTGATGTGTAATGATAATACAATAACACAGTTACTACACACCAGCCCCCACCCCACGCAAAGAATCAAATTAAGTATTTGAAGGATGCAAATTGTAATGCTGTAAAACGCTGAAAGCATGCAGTAATTTACTAATTAATACATTTAGATGACAGATATCACAATTAAAAATAAATTCAATATTTGCGCAACAAACAGAAACACATTTAAGTGTACTATGCACGTACGTTATTCGTGAAAGACAATAACCAAAACATTCTGTTTTTAGGCTACAAATCATTAAAGATGTCGCTTTTGATTTACTCACAAACTATGTTTGAAGAAAATATTCATCTGACAAATATAACTTTCTTAAACGTTTTCAAGCATTTCATTTCATGTCGTACTTATAAATAAGAAGATGTGGTATGAGTGCCAACTCTTCATCCAAGTCACAATGTATAAAAGGTTAACAATTATAAGTCAAAGTATGGCCTACAACACGGAGCCTTGGCTCACACCGAACAGCAAGCTACAAAGGGTCCCAAAATGACAAGTGTAAACAATCCAAACAGGTAAACCAACGGTCAAATCTATATAAAAATCGAGAAACGAGAAACACTTATGAACCACCCTAAAAAACGACAACCACTGAACAACAGGCTCCTGACTTAGGAAAGATGCATAAGAAGCTGATAATTTTATAACCGTTTAAATTAAGGTTGTGCATCTGTTATGATGTTGTCTGTGGTCCTGTGGTCCATTTTATCTCTGTTTGGTTATATAGCTCTATCTTTGAATTATCATTTTCTGGATGTACTACATTGTGGCGTTTTGTATGAAGGATTATCAATGAAACGATGCACATATAATTTAGAAAAGAACTGTAATAGCATGCTTTACAGTGATTTATATGTAAAGAATCTTCTGACTCACTGAACATAATGACCTCGAGTTTAGGATTTTGAAATGAACTGTTTTGAATAAAAAATATCTGTAAGTACAATGTATGTATACGTAAGGACTCAATCGCTTGATAAATTCAAACAAAAAAAAAACAATTCCTGATTTATAACAAAACATTTAACGACAAACTAATTTGATAGACATCAAATGTGCACTGAATAACAGGACAGGCACATAAATGAATAAATGAATGAATGAATACTTTATTTGCAAGAGCCATATACATGCTATGACAAACAAAGATATATACAATACATGACAAACAAACACAAGACAGCAGAGAACAGTAGTATACAATAATATAATGACAATATATGTGATCTTATTTTCAAAGCTGCTTTTAAATAATTGCATAGTTTTATTTACTGTCAGAGATTTACAATGAGCTTGTAATAAATTATCTAACTTAGGCCGATTTGGCCATGAATAGTAAAAATTAGGAAAAAAATTTATTCGCACAGATCTATAAGCTGGACATGATAAAACAAAATGGTATTCGTCCTCTAAAACAATCACTGCAACATATACAAATTCTGTTTCTCTTTGTGTATACATAATATGGCAGGGTAAAACATGTTTGTGATGAGTATACTGACTTTCGATAACCATATCTAAAAGATGACAACCGCCATCACTAGTCGGCTTTATATTAGAATAGTGTATCTGAGTAAATTTGATAGGGTACTTTCAATTGATAGATATAAGAAAATATAAGAAGATGTGGTATGAGTGCCAATAAGACAACTCTCCATCCAAGTCAAAATATAAATCATTTTAAAATTTTATTATATAGTTTGATTTTTTTATCTTTAAATCCTATTATATAGTACTTTTTTGATTGCAAGAGTTTTAAACGTATCAGCAATAACGATTTCTAACATCCACATTATGCACCAAAATTCAAACGCACAAGCAACTGAATCAATGATCATATGGTAATGCGGATTCTTATAATTACACTGTCATGCTAAAATCATGAAATTACGAGTGAAATCAAGATTTGTATATCAATTCCTATCCATTGTTGTAACGTTGTCATGGAAAGCGCATGCAGTCATACATGTTGAAATGTTATTGGGATATAAATCTTTTTTTTTTTTGAAAACCTCGTGAACGTTGTCTCCCAATCAGAATTACAAAATCTTTTATGTAATGTTATTATTGATAAATAAATGCCTGCCTTGGTTCTAAGAAATAATTTGGTTTCAAGCTCGCCAGCATAAAACGAGTTCGTTATTTCCATCAAACAGAATATTTTCAAATAGAATGACAGGTTAGAGGATCTGGATGGGGGTCCTTCATTTCTTTAATCTTTAATTTTTCAGGCCATTTTTCTCTATTCTTTATATTTTAGCACCTCATTATTCTCTATTCTTTATTCTTTTTTTGGTCCATTTTTCTCTATTCTTTATATTTTTCGCCCATTATTCACTATTCTGTAAACCCCTATCCACATCCTCATATTATTCATTTGTTTAGCTTTCGATATCCTGTTTTTGTATTTGTAATTCGTTCAATGTTAAAAACCCTTTCATGACTAAAAACTCATTTGGAATTTCCCAGACGCCTGATGATAGTAAACTGATTTAGAAATGGTCATAAAAAGTGATTCGTTTTCTAGAACGGAGAAACCATAAGGGGATAAAACAATCTGTATTAGTTTTTTCTAAAGCAATCAAAGATCGTTAAAATTGTTAAAGATGAGAAGATAACAACTCATGTTAGCTATTTATACAAAATATGTACTTCTCATTGAATATGAAACTAAAGTGGTCAATATCTAGGTATAAGGGTAACAAACAACGATAACATTAACGAAATATTGATGGTACAATACAAAGCTGATATATGTACTTATCTGATGATTTAAGCCATTTCCAACTTAATTTCAACAGGGTGTTCTTATGTTGTGCTATTAACCACTGTCCCACGGTAAGGGGATGGTTGAACGCTGACTAACATGTTTTACCCTGCCACATTGTTAATACACACAGAGAAAGTAGAATTTGTATATGTTGCAATTTGAATGTTTTATCATTTTGCTTTATCATGTGCAGCATATAGATCTGTGCGAATAAAATTTTTACCTTATATTTTCTATTCATGGACAAATCGATACAAGTTAATTTATTACAAGCTCATTATAAATCTCTGACAGTAAAACTATGCAATAATTCAAAAGCAGCTTGGAAAATAAGATCACATATATTGTCATTATATTATTGTATACTCTATTACTACTGTTCTTTGCTGTCTTGTGTTTGTTTGTCATGTATTGTATATATCTCTGTTTGCCATATCATGTATGTGACTCTTGCAAATAAATTATTCATTCATTCATTCATTCATTTATGTGCCTGTCCCGTTATTCAGTGCACATGTAATATCTATTAAATTCGTTTTTCGTTAAATGTTTAGTAATAAATCAGGCCGTTGGTTTTTTCGTTTGAATTGATTTTAGCTTTTGACTCCTTACGTATTCCTTTACTTGTAGTTATTTTTCGTTCGAAATAGTTTATTTCAAAATCTTAACTTTGAGGTCATTATGTTCAGTGAGTCGAACGATTCTTAAATTATATGAAACTTCCAATTCAAAAGCAAAAGTTGAATATGTTTTATATACTTGAATGGCTAAGTTTTACTTTAAAACAAGTGTACGTGAACATTTTTGTAAAATAAAATCCTTTATATTATCATAGAAATACAGCTATTGAATTATTGTCTTCCTGTACACTAATTCGTCGATATTTTCCCGTATGCACTGACCTTAAATACATGACCTGTCGTTAGAACTTCGGCCACCGAACAGCGCAATTTCAAGGGGAAACCCGTAATGAAAGAATGTTTACAAACGTGCACTTGAAGGTAAATAATAATAACGGATTCTTAAAGAACAAACTTAGTACAAAAAAAATCATTTAACAACTGGTAAGGAAGAGTTTAATTAACAATTGGGAATGCATGGAATATATGGAATATATTACAATATATCATGGCTCTATTAATTCACCTATTTGCCACGTGCTCCAAATGGTCTGTGGTGATTGTTTATCAATGTCACGATCCGGAAAACTCGAAAGTTAATTAGCTTGCGATCATCAATTACCGAATGAAATACCATTTCTCGATAATACGTTATAGGTTCGTAATAAATATAGAAAACGTGCATACTGGACTAAGTTTAGTATATATGCATGCATTGGGTCAATAATTTCGATAACATTAAAAGTACAAGTAACTCGTCTCATATGACTTTAACATCTATAAATCAATGTAAAGCATACTATTTCTATTACAGTTCTTTTCTAAATTCTATGTGCATAGTTTGCATTGATTAGTCTTCATACAAAACACAGAGGGCCACAATGTAGTAAAGCCAGAAAATGATAAATAATGAGTTTCTAATGTAATAGCAGAACGTCGATAGATTTGTATATATCAACAGGAAGCTGACTGTAAATAAAGGTAATTTACAATAGTTTTGAAGAAAACATTACTTTTAAGTTACCCGGCCGTTAATTGACAAATTAATATTTGAATATTCCGAAGGCATTCTAAATATTTTACCGAAGGAACGAACTATAGTACCTAAAGTACAGGGCTCCAGTGTGCAGATCGGATAAGCGGTCAAATCTTCCTTTTTAGACACGTTCACGTGGTACATGTATATAATTGGTCACATTTCTTAACATTATGTTTTTACATGTAGCTCAATAAAGGCGACAGTAGTATACCGCTGTTCAATAGTCATAAATGGGTTTAACTGAAACAAATCCGGGTCACAAAACCAAAACCGAGGGAAACACATCAACTATAAGAGGAAAACAACGGAACAAAATAAACACTGAACTGCTACAAAAACAAACGCCAGCATACATAGAAACGGACTATTATATAATATGATTTATTATAAGCATACATTATTAGAATAATCAATTATTATGTGATATATGATTAATCTTTGACGAAACAGCTGTAAATTATATATACATACTTTAATAACTGATCTAAATTTATAGCTGTACATTCGACTTGTGAACATATAACCCAATTTTTAATAAATGGTATCACCAAAATTACTAGCCAATTTTAATACAATGGTACGGTTATCCACAAAGTTTCTACGTAGCTATTTGGGTTTAGCTAGCTAGGCAAAGCTATTATAAAAAATGAATGACGAAAGTTGTTATGGTCAAACTGACAATTCTTTAAATTTATGTTGATCACTTAGAAAAAAACCTGAACTTGCATTGCTTTGACTTGCAGTTGAACAACGAGAGTCATATCTTGTATAGTGACTAACATCCCAACCATTTCCAAATAGAACTGATAGTTTTCTGAAGGTATAATGCCATAAAGTAATTTTATCCCTTGCAAAGTATAGAATTGTCACAACTTTATTTTCTTCGTTGAAATCGCGTAAATGGGCCAACCCAAGATTTAATGCACCTAAAGGATGGAAGGTACAAAATTATTGCCATCACTCCCGCTTTAGAGTCGTGAAATGACTTTTTTATATTCCTTTCTAGACAGAAATCTCTACCAATCAAATCAATGTGGACGTATTTAGTCTCGTTACTTTTAGAGTTCTCGCGATGCCTTCAGTTTTTGTTTGTTACCTTGATTTGTATCTTCTAAATTGACTTATGAGATTTTGTCATCAATAAACTGCTGCTTAAATTCAATAATATGATTATAATAATGAAGTACTGGCAACAAAAGCGTGAAATGTGTGACTCTCTTATGCTTCCATCTTGAACTTGATGCTTAATGAGTATACTGACTTTCGATAACCATATCTAAGAGATGACAACTACCATCACTAGTCGGCTTAGTATCAGAATAATGTATCAGAGTAAATTTGATATGGTACTTTCACATGTTTCAATTGATAGACACACAAATCATTTGAAAATCCTGTTATATAGTAATTCTTGATTGCAAGAGTTTTAAACGTATCAGCATTAACGATTTCTAACGTGCATGTTATACACCAAAATGCAAATGAGCAAGCAACCGAATCAATTATCTTATGGTAGTGCGGATTTTTACAATTACATTGTTATGCTAAAATCATGAAATTACGAGTTAAATCAAGACTTGTATATTATTTCCTATCCATTGTTGTAACGTTGTCATGGAAAGTGCGTGCAGTCATACATGTTGAATTTTATTGGGAAATAAAACATAATTTTGGAATACCTCGTGAATGTTGTCTGCCAGTCAAAATTACAGAATGTTTTAATATGTAATGCTATTATTGCTAAATAACTGCCTGCCTTGGGTCTAAGAAATCATTTGGGTTCAAGCTCGTCAGAATAAAACGAGTTCGTAATTTCCATCAAACATCAGCATATTTTCAGACAGAATGATAGGGATATTATGCATGTGTCAATATCTTTCAATTTTCTGTGTGTTTTTTTTTTTTATTTGTGATTCGTTCAATTTAAATACTCCTTTCATGACTAAAAACTCATTTTGAATTTCCCAGACGCCTGGTGTTTCTATACTGATTGAGAAATGGTCATACAAAGTGATTCGTTTTCTAGAGTAGAGAAACCATAAGGGGATAAAACAATCTGTAATTTGTCTATCTAATAGTTTTTCTAAAGCAATCAAAGATCGTTAAAATGGTTAGATATAAGAAGATAACAACTCATGTAAGCTACATAACAAAATATGTACTTCTCATTGAATATAAAACTAAAGTGTTCCATATCTAGGTCTAAGGGTAATAAACAAAATACCAAGCATACATTTACATGAAGTATATATAATATTAAATGCAGTATTGAAGGCATAATACAATGTTGCCATGTACCAATCTGTTGAATTAATTAAAAACCATTTCCAAATTATTTCTTCAGTCTGTTCTTATGTTGTGCTATTGCACCACTGTCTCACGGTAATGGTTGAACGCTCACAAACATGTTTTACCCTGCCACATTATGTATACACAAAGAGAAAACAGAATTTGTATATGTTGCAGTGATTGTTTTAGAGGACGAATACCATTTTGTTTTATCATGTCCAGCTTATAGATCTGTGCGAATAAATTTTTTTCCTAATTTTTACTATTCATGGCCAAATCGGCCTAAGTTAGATAATTTATTACAAGCTCATTGTAAATCTCTGACAGTAAATAAAACTATGCAATTATTTAAAAGCAGCTTTGAAAATAAGATCACATATATTGTCATTATATTATTGTATACTACTGTTCTCTGCTGTCTTGTGTTTGTTTGTCATGTATTGTATATATCTTTGTTTGTCATAGCATGTATATGGCTCTTGCAAATAAAGTATTCATTCATTCATTTATTCATTTATGTGCCTGTCCTGTTATTCAGTGCACATTTGATGTCTATCAAATTAGTTTGTCGTTAAATGTTTTGTTATAAATCAGGAATTGTTTTTTTTTTGTTTGAATTTATCAAGCGATTGAGTCCTTACGTATACATACATTGTACTGACCGATATTTTTCATTCAAAACAGTTCATTTCAAAATCCTAAACTTGAGGTTATTATGTTCAGTGAGTCAGAAGATTCTTTATATATAAATCACTGTAAAGCATGCTATTACAGTTCTTTTCTAAATTATATGTGCATCGTTTCATTGATAATCCTTCATACAAAACGCCACAATGTAGTACATCCAGAAAATGATAATTCAAAGATAGAGCTATATAACAGAGATAAAATGGACCACAGGACCACAGACAACATCATAACAGATGCACAACCTTAATTTAAACGGTTATAAAATTATCAGCTTCTTATGCATCTTTCCTAAGTCAGGAGCCTGTTGTTCAGTGGTTGTCGTTTTTTAGGGTGGTTCATAAGTGTTTCTTGTTTCTCGTTTTTTATATAGATTTGACCGTTGGTTTTCCTGTTTGGATTGTTTTACACTAGTCATTTTGGGACCCTTTGTAGCTTGTTGTTCGGTGTGAGCCAAGGCTCCGTGTTGAAGGCCGTACTTTGACCTATATAATTGTTAACCTTTTATACATTGTGACTTGGATGAAGAGTTGTCTCATTGGCACTCATACCACATCTTATATCTATAGTGACTTGGATGGAGAGTTGTCTCATTGGCACTCATACCACATCTTCTTATATCTATAGTGACTTGGATGGAGAGTTGTCTCATTGGCACTCATACCACATCTTCTTATATCTATAGTGACTTGGATGGAGAGTTGTCTCATTGGCACTCATACCACATCTTCCTATATCTATTGTGACTTGGATGGAGAGTTGTCTCATTGGCACTCATACCACATCTTCTTATATCTATAGTGACTTGGATGGAGAGTTGTCTCATTGGCACTCATACCACATCTTCCTATATCTATTGTGACTTGGATGGAGAGTTGTCTCATTGGCACTCATACCACATCTTCCTATATCTATTGTGACTTGGATGGAGAGTTGTCTCATTGGCACTCATACCACATCTTCTTATTGATAAGTACGACATGAAATGAAATGTTTGAAAACGTTTAAATAAGTTATATTTTTCAGATGAATATTTTCTTCAAACACAGTTTGTCAGTAAATCAAAAGCGACATCTTTAATGATTTGTACCCTAAAAACAGAATGTTTTGGTTATTGTCTTTCACGAATAACGTACGTGCATAGTACACTTAAATGTGTTTCAACGAAGGAAATAAAGTTGTGACAATTTTATACTTTGCAAGGGATACAATTACTTTATGGCATTATGCCTACAGAAAACTATCAGTTCTATTTGGAAATGCTAAACTAGTTGGAATTTAAGTCATTATTTAAAATATGGTTGACGTTGTTCAACTGCAAGTCAAAGCATATCAAGTTCAGAAATTTTCTAAGTGATCATCATAAATTTAAAGAACTTTCGTCATTCATTTTATATAATAGCTTTTGCCAGCTAGTTTAACCCAAAAAGCTACGTAGAAACTTTATGGTAACCGTTCCATTTACAATTGGCAAGTAATTTTTGTGATACCATTTTATGAAAATTGGGTTATATGATCACAAGTCGAATGTACAGCTATAGTTTTAGATCAGTTATTAAAGTATATATAAATAACTTACAGCTCTTTCGTCAACGATTAATCATATATCACATAATGAATGTATGCTCATAATAATTCTTATTACTAGTATATATTGTTTGAGCTACATGTGAAAAAAACAATGTTAAAAATGTGACCGATAATATACATGTACTACGTGAACGTGTCTAAAAAGGAAGATTTGACTGCTTATCCAGTTTGCACGCTGGAACCCTGTACTTTAGGTACGCTATAGATTCGTTCCTTCAGTAAAATTTTCAGTATTCTTTCGGAATATACAAATATTAACTTGTCAAATAACGGCCGGGTACCAGTCTAGGTACTCTATTGTTTTGAAAAAATAGAGTGATTTGCCAAATTTGTATAAAATGTACGTTTTAAGAGATTTGAAATAAGTTTTTCCGATTTCGACAAATAATGATTAAAATGGTTACCACATTACTTTAAGTAAAGTAAAACAACAAAAATACCGTACTCAAGGAAAAATTCAAAACGGAAAGTCCCTTAATAATTGGCAATATCAAAAGCTCAAAAACATCAAACGAATGGAAAACAACAGTCATATTCCTGACTTGGTACAGGCATTTTTTTATGTAGAAAATGGTGGATTAAACCTGGTTTAAAAGCTGGCTAAACCTATCACTTGTATGACAGTCGCATAAAATTCCATTATATTGACAATGTGTGAATGAAACAAACAGACATAATAGGTAAAAATGTCAAAAATAGGGTACAGTAGTCAACATTGTGTTATAATCTCAATCACTATAAAAACAAACAAATATGTCAACAAAGGAAAACAAAATGGCATAAACATACTTTGGAGCTATTTGAGTAGGAGGCATAATTGTCTTCTGTAACACTTTGGATCTCCCAAAAAGCCATTGTAAAAGTTATGTTTTATAATTATTATTTTATTCTAAATTTGGCAGAAAAGATGAAAGGGTGAACAAAAACTTAAAAGTAATGTTTTCTTCAAAACTATAGTAAATTACCTTTATTTACAGCAAGCTTCCTGTTGATGTATACAAATCTATCGACGTTCTGCTATTACATTAGAAACTCATTATTTATCATTTTCTGGCTTTACTACACAGTGGCCCTCTGCGTTTTGTATGACGGCTAATCAATGCAAATGATGTACATAGAATTTAGAAAAGAACTGAAACAGTTATAGTATGCTTTACATTGATTTATAGATGTTAAAGTCATATGAAACGAGTTTCTTGTACTTTTAATGTTATCGAAATTATTGAACCAATGCATAAAAATATACTAAACTAAGTCCTGTATGCACGTTTTTTTTTTTATATTTATTACGAACCTATAACGTATTATCGATAAATGATATTTCATTCGGTGATTGTTGATCGCAAGCTATTTGACTTTCAAGTTTTGTTGCCGAAGTTAACCGGATCGTGACATTGACAAACAATCAACACAGACCACGTGGAGCACGTGGCAAATAAGTGAATTAATAGAGCCGTGATATATTTTTTTTTATATTTTCCATGCGTTCCCAATTGTTAATTAAACTCTTCCTCGCCAGTTGTTAAATGATTTGTTGTGCTAAGTTTGTTCTTTAAGAATCATTTATTACTATTTACCTGCAAGTGTACGTGTGTTAACATTATTTCATTACGGGTTCCCTCTTGCACTTGCGCTGTGCGGTGGTCGAAGTTCTAACTACATGTCACGTATTTGAGGTCACTGCATACGGAAAAATATCGGCGAATTAGTGTACAGGAAGACAATAGTTCAATAGCTGTACATTTATGATAATATAAAGGATTTTATTTTACAAGAATTTTCATGTACACTTGTTTTATAGTAAAAAGTAAAATCACAAAAAAACTGAACTCCGAGGAAAATTCAAAAAGGAAAGTCCTCAATCAAATGGCAAAATCAAAAGTTCAAACACATCAAACGAATGGATAACAACTGTCATATTCCTAACTCGGTACAGGCATTTTCTTATGTAGAAAATGGTGGATTGAACCTGATTTTATGGCTAGCCAAACCTCTCACATGTATGACAGTCGCATCAAATTCCATTATATTGACAACGATGCGTGAACAAAACAAACAGACACAATTGGTAAAAATGTCAAAAACTTAGCCATTCAAGTATATAAAACATATCCAACTTTTGTTTTTAAATTGGAAGTTTCATTTGATTTTAAGAAACGTTTGACTCTCTGAATATAATGACCTCAAGGTTAAGATTTTGAAATAAACTATTTTGAACGGAAAATAACTACAAGTAAAGGAATACGTAAGGAGTCAATCGCTAAAATAAATTCAAACGAGAAACCAAGCCGTCTTATTTATTACTAAACATTTAACGAAAAACGAATTTAATAGACAACACATGTTCACTGAATAACGGGACAGGCACATAAATGAATAAACGAATGAATGAATACTTCATTTGCAAGAGCCATAACAGTAGTAGCAGAGTATACAATAGTATAATGACAATATATGTGATCTTATTTCCAAGCTTCTTTTAAATAATTGCATAATTTTACTGTCAGAGATTTACAATGAGCTTGTAATAAATTAACTTACTTGTACCGATTTTGCTAAGAATAGTAAAAATAAGGTAGACATTCTATTCCCACAGATTAATATGCTAGACATGATAAAACAAAATGATATTCGTCCTCTAAAACATTCAAATTGCAACATATACAAATTCTGTTTTCTCCTTGTGGGTAAAACATGTTTGTGAGCGTTCGACCGTTCCCTTACCGTGAGACAGTGGTGTAATAGCACATTGTGAGCGTTCAACCATTCCTTACCGTGAGACAGTGGCGTAATAGCACAACATAAGAACACACTGTGGAAATAATTTTGAAATGGCTTTTAATTAATTCAACATATTGGTACATGGCAGCATTGTATTATGCCTTCAATACTGCATTTAATATTACACTTCATGTAAATGTATGCATGATGTTTTGTTTGTTACCCTTAGACCTAGATATGGAACACTTTAGTTTTATATTCAACGAGAAGTACATCTTTTGTTTATGAAGCTAACATGAGTTGTTATCTTCTTATTTTTAACCATTTTAACGATCTTTGATTGCTTTAGAAAAACTATTAGATAGACATATAGATTTTCATTCCCTTATGATTTTTTTTATTCTAGAAAACGAATCACTTTTTATGACCACTTCTAAATCAGTATACAAACACCATGCGTCTGGGAAATTCAAAATGAGTTTTAGTCATGAAAGGAGTATCTAAATTGAAGAAATCACAAATACAAAAACAGAAAATCGAAAGCTATAGACACATGAATAATATCCCTATCATTCTGTCTGAAAATATATTGATGTTTGATGGAAATAACGATTTCTTTTTTTTCTGACGAGCTTGAAACCAGATTATTTCTAAGAACCAAGGCAGGCATTTATCTAACAATAATAACATTACATATTAAAATATTCCGTAATTTTTATTGGCAAAAAACATTCACGAGGTATTCCAAAATAATATTTTATATCCCAATAAAATTCAAAATGTATGACTGCACGCGCTTTCCATGACAACGTTACAACAATGGATAGGAAGTAATATGCAAATCTTGATTTTATGATTTTATGATTTTGGCACTATAACAGCCTTCCACACTACCATAAGATCATTGATTCTGTTTGCTCTTTTGAATGTTGGTGCATAACATGTATTTCAGAAAACATTACTGCGGATAATGTAAAACTCTTGCAGTCAAGAACTACTATTTATGATAGAATTTTTAAATGATTTACATGTCCATCAATTTACTCTGATACATTATTCTGACACCAAGCCAACTAGTGATGGTGGTTTCCATCTTTATAAAATGGTTATGGAAAGTCAGTATACTCATTAAGTCATATATTAAGCACCAAGTTCATACCTTAATTTCAGCAATCATTATTGAAGCATAAGAGGGTCACACATTTCACACTTTTATTGCCAGTACTTAATTATTATAATCATATTATTATATTTAAGCAGTCGTCTATTGATGACAAAATGTCATAAGTCAATTTAGAAGATAAAAATCAAGGTAACAAACAAAATTGAAGGAATCGCGAGAACTCTAAAAGTAGCGAGACTAAATACGTCGACATTGATTTGATTGGTAGAGATTTCTATCTAGAAAGGAATATAAAAAAGTCATTTCACGACTCTAAAGCAGAAATGATAGTACTTATTTTGTACCTTCCATCCTTTAGGTGCATTAAATCCTGGGTTGGCCCATTAACCATGATTACAACGATGGAAATAAAGTTGTGACAATTTTATACTTTGCAAGGGATAAAATTACTTTATGGCATTATGCCTACAGAAAACTATCAGTTCTGTAAGTCACTATATTTAAATTATAGGTATGTCAAAAGATCTGAAATTTTATACCCGGATACTCGGTCATGATACTCGAGTACTCGCGAGTACTCGGATGAATCTTAAACGTCTACTAAAGTTTAAATTTTAGGTGTGATGCAGTGTTTTTGTTATTACCTTTCATAAACATATTAACGAAAGACAAACGTACAACAAAAATAGCTTGATCCTCCGTTTCTGTGTCAATTAAACAATGAATTACCGACCACCGTTTCTACAAATAACCTATCATAATAGCAATTATTGTTTGTGTACGTGTTCATGAACTAAATTCAAATAAATTCATAAATATTTGCATATAAAGTCCGACAAAGTAGATAATATATGTATCAACTATAAATTAAAGATTGATAAAGTTTTAAATAAACATTTATTACATTAAATGTACATCTCGTACCAATCATGTTTACAAATAACTATTGATTAACAATTAAAGGCGGGAAAATACGAGGATCAAAGGTAAGTTTACGGCTTGTAGTATAAGTTATTGAACCGTGTTTGTACACTGTTAAATGTCACTAATCAGATGCGTGGGGTTCAATGCAGGTTTCTTGTATCTTGTTCTTGTTTAAAAAAATTATCTGATCTACAACTTCAGCTGAAAGTCAGTTCCTAAGTTTAGTTACGACAAGTCCGGCACACAAAAATATCCTCTCAGAAGGAACTGACGTTGCTGGAACTGCTAACACACGTTTTGCAATAATAGATAAACGTGGGTATTTCGTCTCGTTATCAGACCACCATTCAAGCGGAGATTTATTGAAATCAGATTTATCTAGTAAATAACTTTGTAGTTCTAACTCGTCTTGTGATTCCGGTATGTCAGGGAATTTACTAAGCAAAAAGTCAATTCCACTTGGTCGTCGTTGCCTCTTTGGTGGCGGAATATCGGAGTCGCTTGTCTCTGTCAACCGTTTTAGAGGCATTTCATCGATAAGACCTTCTAAAAATTCCTCTGCCTTTTTTCGTTGTTCAGAAGATAAGAAAATTAACTTTTTGTTACGGGTGTCCATGAGCGATGCAATTACAGGTGTGGAACAGGCGGTCTTCATGTCATATGGTTGATTACGTCGATTCAACTCGTCACTGATGACATCCTTGGTCTTACGAATTATAACTCCATCAGAATCTTGGACCTTTAAAATTCTTTTCATTAATCCACATACAATCGGATGGACCTCAGACAAAGATACGCTGTTTTCTGAACACATGTACGTCGTAACATCAGATAAGTCCATAAGAACTGTGGACAGATCGTTCATCAATTCCCACTCATGATCTTTAGGAAGAAATACAGTGGCATCTGCTTTTTTGTCTTTCTCGTCTAACAATATATCTGTGAGAGTACGACGTTGTTCCACCAGACGTGAAAGCATTGCCTGTGTTGAATTCCACCTTGTTACAACATCCTGTACTAACTCATGTTCAGGAACCCCAAGAAGTTTTTGTCTATTGCGCATTTCAGCTGTAACAGTAGTTGAATGTTTGAAATGACCAACAAGTTTTCTACATTTTTGAATCAGTTTTGCAACAGACGCTTATTCAAACACGGGTTTGATACACAGCTGCAACGTATGACCGAAACATCCGAAAGCGCCCCACTCTAAGCATTTGTTACCAGCACATTCCATGTTTCGGGCATTATCATGAACGCATGTATCAATTTTTCCGTCTAACTCAAACTCACTGACAATCGATTGCAGTTTATTAGCAATGTTGTCCCCCGTATGTCTTTCAGGCATAGCTCGCGTACACAACACATTAGCTTTAAGTTCCCAGTTATCAGTTTTGTGATGCTCGGTAACAGTTATGTAACTTTCTATAGCTGTGGAGGTCCATGTATCCGTTGTGAGTGACGCTCTCTTGGCAGACGATATTTCGGAAATGAGATCCTTTTTCTGATCATCATATAATTTTGCGATTCAGGACTTGATCGTATTACGAGTTGGAACCTTGTACTCTGGTGCAACAATGTTCATAAGGTTCAAAAATCCATCACCATCAACAAAACTTAACTTGTTTGATCGCTGTTAATATATTTTGAATTAAAACTACGAAGGGGATATTTCAAAAGGAACTTAAGTGGGGGAAATTTGAGGGGAATGTCTCCAGATTTTAAAAAGGCAAAGGAGTATCCGAGTAGTAAAATAGTACTCGAGTACTCGTTGCCATCCCTAATAAATTAGTATTGACGTTGTAGAACTGCTAGCTAGCTTAACCCAAAAAGCTACGTACAAACGTTGTTGTAACCGTACCATTGTATTACAATTGGCCTTTAATTTTGGTGATACCATTTTATAAGAATTGGGTTATATGATCACAAATTGAATGTACAGCTATAGTTTTAGATCAACGATTAAAGTATACATATATAACTTACAGCTGTTTCGTCAAAGATTAATCACATATCACATAATAATTGATTATTCTAGTAATGTATGCTCATAATAAATCATATTATACATTGTTCGAGTTACATGTAAAAAAAAAGGTTAAGAAATGTGACCCATAATATATATGTACTACGTGAAAGTGTTTAATAAGGAAGATTTGACCGCTAATCTGGTCTGCACGCTGGAGCCCTGTACTTTAGGTACGCTATAGGTTCGTTCCCTCTGTAAAATATTCAGTATGCCTTCGGAATATACAAATATTAACTTGTCAAGTAACGACCGGTTACCTGTCTAGGTAAAAATAAAAATATTGAGGAATTTACAAAATTAAATTGTATAAAATGTGCGTTTTGTGGTATTTGCTATAAGCTTTTCCAATTTTAATATATAATGATTAAGATGATTACCGCATTACTTCAAGTAAAAACGCTTTGGAGCTATTTGAGTCGTAGGCATAATTGTCTTCGTTAACACTTAAGAGATAACTTTGGATCTCCAAAAAAGCTATAAAAGTTATGTTTGATTATCATTATTTTATTCTAAATTTGACATCAAAGCTGTAAGAGGAGAACAAAAACTTAAAAGAAATGTTTTCTTCAAAACTATGATAGTAAATAACATTTATTTACAACCAGCTTCTTGTTGAGTCACACAAATCTATCGTCGTGCTGCTATTAAATTAGAAACTCATCATGAGTACACTATTAGAAAAAAGTAGGAAACTAAGTTTAAAACATGATAATTTCTATACAAATGAGGAAGTGTTTCACTTAACTAGATACTTCACTTTAGCTTAAATGACAACTTCTAGCTAGAAACGTCTTAAATTTCAACGGGAAAGTTAATAAACGTTATTTTCTAATCTTAGAAAGTTCAATAATTTGGTTTATATGTGACAATAATCTAGCGAAGAAGTGTTAAACAGAAATGACGAATATCTTGCAATAAAAAGTGATAAAATGTGAATGTAATTATATTTGAATATAAAAAAAAAACACCACTGATAACAAGATAACTTTTTTGTGTAATAATAATACAATACCACAGTTACTAAGACACCAACCCCCACGCAAAGAATCAAATTAAGTATTTGTAGGATGCAAATTTAATTACGTAAAACACTGAAAGCATGCACTAATTTACTAATTATTACGTTTAGATGACAGATATCACAATTAAAAATACATTCAATATTTGTGCAACGAACAGAAACTCATTTGAGTGTACTATGCACGTACGTGCATCATGAAAGACAATAACCGAAACACTCCGTTGTTAAGTCTACAAATCATCAAGGAGGTCGCTTTTGATTTACTCACAAACTATGTTGAAGACAAAAGTATTTTATATTCATCTGAAAAATATAACTTCCCTTTAACGTTCTCAAAAATTTCATTGTATGTTCTACTGTTTAGAAGATTCTCAAATCGAAGCTGATACTGTTGTATTTTTTTAAAACTAAGAATGCACATCTCTTGTGCAGAACTGATGCAGTACTGATTCCTTGTGTCCATTTTAGCTCTCTTTTTTTTTGATAATATAGCTCCATCTTTGATTTATCATTTTCTTGCTGTACCATATTGTGGCCCTCTGCGTTTGGCATGAAAGCTAAACAATACACATAGAATTTAGAAAAGAACTGTAATAGCATGCTTTGCATTGATTTATATATAAAGAACCTTCTGACTCACTGAACATAATGACCTCGAGTTTCAGATTTTGAAATAAACTATTTTGAACGAAAATATCGGTCAGTAAAAGAATAAGTTAGGACTCAATCGCTTAATAAATTCAAACAAGAACACCAATTCCTGATTTATAACAAAACATTTAACGAAAACTGATTTAATAGACAGCAAATGTGCACTAAATAATGGGAAAGGCACATAAATATTGTGGCAGGGTAAAACATGTCTGTGAGCGTTTAACCATCCCCTAACCGTGAGACAGTGGTGTAATAGAAACATAAGAACACACTGTAGAAATAAGATGAAAATGGCTCAAAACAATAGATTGGTACATATATCAGCATTGTATTGTTCCATTTATATTTCTTTAATGTTATCGTTGTTTTACCCTTTACCTAGATATGGAACACTTTAGTATTATATTCAATAAGTACTTATTTGTTTATGTAGCTAACACGAGTTGTTATCTTCTTATTTTGAACCATTTTATCAATCTTTGATTACTTTTGAAAAACTATTAGATAGATATATTACAGATTGTTTTATCCCCTAATGGTTTCTCAATCCTAGAAAACGAATCTCTTTTAAAGGCCACTTTTAAATCAGTATACAAACACCATGCGTGTGGGATATTCCAAATGAGTTTTGAGTCATGAAAGGAGTTCTTAAATTGAACGAATTACAAATAGAAAAAAAACAGAAAATCGAAAGCTATAGACAAATGAATAATATCCCTATCATTCTGTCTGAAAATATGCTGATGTTTGATGGAAATAACGAACTCGTTTTATTCTCACGAGCTTGAACCCAAATTATTTCTTAGAACCAAGGCAGGCATTGGTTTAGCAATAATAGCATTATATGTTAAAACATTTAGTACTTTTGATTGGCAGATATCATTTACGAGATATTCCAAATTTATGTTTTATTTCCCAATAAAGTTCAACATGTATGACTGCACACGCTTTCCATGACAACGTTACAACAATAGATAGGAAATAATATACATATCTTGATTTAACTCGTACTTTCATGATTATAGCATAACAATGTGATTATAAGAATTCGCACTTACATAAGATCATTGATTCTGTTGCTTGCTCATTTGAGTTTTGGTGTATAACATAAACGGTACCAATTTTTCTGCACCAGATGCGCATTTCGACAATCAATGTCTCTTCAGTGATGCTCGAGGCCAAAATATTTGAAAATCCAAAGCTTATAAAAATATGAAGAGCTATAAACCAGAAAGGACCAAAAGTATAGCCAAAGCTGGGCAAGGAATCAGAGCTTTGCATGAGGGAGATACATTCCTTAACTTTAAATAATTTCCAAAATTTTGTAACAGCAAATTTTAATTATATAACACAAAATCCGTATTTTCATGCCAGTACCAAAGTACTGGCTACTGGCTGGTGATACCCTCGGGGACTATCAGTCCACCAGCAGAGGCATCGACCCAGTGGTAGTAATAACATAAACGGTACCAATTTTTCTGCACCAGATGCGCATTTCGACAATCAATGTCTCTTCAGTGATGCTCGAGGCCAAAATATTTGAAAATTCAAAGCTTATTAAAAATATGAAGAGCTATAAACCAGAAAGGACCAAAAAGTATAGCCAAAGCTGGGCAAGGAATCAGAGCTTTGCATGAGGGAGATACATTCCTTAACTTTAAATAATTTCCAAAATTTTGTA
This sequence comes from Mytilus coruscus, assembly GCA_017311375.1. Lineage (NCBI taxonomy): Eukaryota > Metazoa > Mollusca > Bivalvia > Mytilida > Mytilidae > Mytilus > Mytilus coruscus. The sequence goes on along the minus strand of CM029602.1, from coordinate 9,851,114 downwards.
ACAGCAAATTTTAATAACACAAAATCCGTATTTTCATGCCAGTACCAAAGTACTGCATGTTAGAATTCGTTACTGCTGATATGTTTAAAACTCTTGCAATCAAGAATTACTATATGATAGGATTTTCAAATGATTTATATGTCTATAAATTGAAAGTACCCTATCAAATTTACTCTGATACATTATTCTGATACTAAGCCGACTAGTGATGGTGGTTGTCATCTTTTAGATATGGATATGGAAAGTCAGTATACTCATTAATCATCAAGCTCATATCTTAATTTTAACAATCAAGATGGAAGCATAAGAGAGTCACACATTTCACGCTTTTGTTGCCATTTCTTCATTATTATAATCATATTATTGAATTTAAGCAGCAGTTTATTAATGACAAAATCTCATAAGTCAATTTAGAAGATAGAAAATGTCATAAGTCAATTAAGAAGATACAAATCAAGGTAACAAACAAAAACTGAAGGCATCGCGAGAACTCTAAAAGTAACGAGACTAAATACGTCCACATTGATTTGATTGGTAGAGATTTCTGTCTAGAAAGGAATATAAAAAAGTCATTTCACGACTCTAAAGCGGAAGTGATAGTTCAAATATTGTACCTTCCATCCTTTAGGTGCATTAAATCTTGGGTTGGCCCATTAACGCGATTTCAACGAAGGAATTAAAGTTGTGACAATTTTATACTTTGCAAGGGATAAAATTACTTTATGGCATTATGCCTACAGAAAACTATTAGTTCTATTTGGAAATGCTAAACTGGTTGGAATTTAAGTCCCTATATAAAATAGGATTGACGTTGTACAACTGCAAGTCAAAGCAAAGCAAGTTTCTTTCTAAGTGATCATCATAAATTTAAAGAGTTGTCAGTTTGACCAAAATAACTTTCGTCATTCATTTTATATAATAGCTTTTGCTAGATAGCTTAACTAAAATAGCTTCGTAGAAACGTTGAGGTAACCGTGCCATTGTATTACAATTTGATAACAATTTTGGTGATACAATTTTATAAAATTTGGGTTATATGTTCACAAGTCGAATGTACAGCTATAGTTGTAGATCAACGATTAAAGTATATAAATAACTTGCAGCTGTTTCGTCAAAGATTTATCATATATCACATAATAATTGATTATTCTAGTAATGTATGTTCATTATAAATCATATTATATATTGTTTGAGATACATGTAAAAAAAAACAATATTAAGAAATGTGATCAATAATATACATGTAGTATGTGAACGTGTCTAACAAGGAAGATTTGACCGCTTATCCGGTCTGCACGCTGGGGCCCTCTACTTTAGGTACGCTATATGTTCGTTCCCTTCAGTAAAATATTCTGTATGCATTCGGAATATACAAATATTAACTTGTCAAATAACGGCCGGGTACCAGTTTAGGTACTCTATTGTTCGGTAAAATATTGAGGGGTTTACAAAATTAAATTGTATAAAATGTGCGTTGTAAGGGAGTCGGAGGCATGCTTGTCTTCGTTAACACTTTAGATAACTTTGAATCTCCCAAAAAGCCGCTGTGAAAGTCATGTTTTATTATTATTATTTTAATTCTAAATTTGACAGAAAAGCTTTAACATGTTTAAGAGGAGAACAAAAACTTAAAAGAAATGGTTTCTTCAAAACTATTAGTAAATTACATTTATTTACAACTAGCTTCTTGTTGATTTATACAAATCTATTGTAGTTCTGCTATTACATTAGAAACTCAGGAGTATATTGTAAGAAAAAGAAGGAAACTAAGTACAAAACATGATAATTTCTAAAATGTGAGGAAGTGTGCCATTTGACTAGATACTTCACTTAACCTTAAATGTGACAACTTCTAAGAACGTCTTAAATTTGAACGGGAAAGTTAATAAACGTTACTTTCTAATCTTAGTAGGTTCAATAATTTGATTTATATGTGACAATAATCCAGCGAAGAAGTGTTAAACACAAAAGACGAATATGTTTTGCTAAGAATAGGGTGATAAATACGGTCGTTTAGAAAGAGCAGCGTAACTGAATCTTCAAGGTCCTCTTAATTTTGTTGATGAGTCCATTTACAAAACTAAAAGAAACTTTCACATTTGATGAGATAGTACCATAGCATTAACACGTATCTCTTATTTATAATTTGTTAATATTAATGTTTTAGACAACGATAAGACAGTTATCTATTCGTTTATGTATAATGATGGAAAATTGTATGCTGGAAAATGAAAGTAAAATAAAGTAAACTAAGATAAATGAATAAATAAAATTGAATTATAACATTTAAAATATATTGCATTGCTAAGATTTGAGACAGAATAGGTGACGTAAGATTAAGTAATAAGTAATTTCGTCTTTTGGTTATAATCAGGTTAAACATAAGTAAATCTAATATCTAGAGTTCTTTTGATCATAGCTATTTAAGTGACGTTGAGAAATCAAGTAAATAAACTGTCATCTTTTAAAGAATAAAAGTGTATGTAATTTGCCGTAGGAAAACGATACTTAAGTGTTTCTATTGTCCACTAAAATAATCCTGTAAATTGAGTAAAGATTTTGATAATCCATTAATTGATTTTACATAACTAAATAAAATATATGTCAATCATATAAATCTTTTACATGAAAAAGGAATAGTTGACCAATAAAAAGTTACTTAAGAAAATTCAAAATTGACGCTGAAAGTTCATAGGTGAATAAAATAGTTCCTATCATCACGTGATGTTGGGTTTCAAAAGGGAAGACCGCAAACTCTCAACATCACATATCACACTTCAATTTAGATTGCTGTTTGGAATAAATCATTAAAACAACATTGTATTTTATTCACCAGCGCCAGGCCTCGAAAGTACTAGTATCCAAGAAGATGGACATGTTTATAGAAGGGATTACTTACATAAGATAGAAGTGAGCTAGAATTCCCAGGTCACATGCAGCTGGAATCCCCGTAAAATGCTAGTATTCCCGAGATTCCACGAAAAAAGCTAGAATCCCCAAATGGACGAAGACTTGAAAAGTCCCCAAGCGAAAGAAGTCCGACACCAGTATTTAACTCAAAAGAAGATCAATTATTTAGTTTATTGACGTTTTGGAAGGAAAGGGGAGACAACTCCATAGAGCAGCGTCCCTCGTCCCTTTTCCTGCATAACAGAAACCTCATATGTGTAAAAACTAAATCGTCTTATGTTTTTACTCATTTGTCGTAGTTCTTTAACGTCTTTCATGACTTTTTATCCATTTTTTTAAAACTTATCACCTCCAATATTTGCAGTTAAAACCTTCAACATTACTGCTAACCTTTCTAGACCACGTGAGTTCCTTTCAGTTTGTGGTGTGCTTCGTATTGGATCTTGGAATAGTTTTCGGTCTTATTTCTATATGCAAGTATTTCATTTTCATGGTCTATGTTGAAAGGTTTTTTATCGTTTATGTTCTTATCTTGCCGTTGACAAGTTTTCGGATTCTCGTATCAAATGTTCACATTCTGTCACGTGTACAGCTTAGAGTATTTGCGTCAAGCAATAGTATGACATTGACTTAGTAATATAGTGTTCATGGTTATGTAGGAGACATATACAACATAATGTGTATTCATTGTTATTCGTGTGGTACAAAGTTTTGCGACTTTCGTGGATATAGAAATAAACCAAGGGTTTAAATTTTCAATGAGGTCCAAATTTTCTATATCCTTGAATGCTGGCTATTGCATAATTACAAAATCAAATATCCACGAAAATACAATTCTTTGTACCAAGAAAAATTAATGAATCCACATATATTGACCTCCTTCGACTTATGAATTGCCATTGCACCATTGCCTTAAAACTATATGCTTTAATAACAATTCCTAGATTCGAAACCAATTTATATATTGAAATTCGTTTTTAAAACAACCGTTTGCGTTTTAATTTAAGCGATGAGAAAAGAACAAAGACCTCAATTATCCTGTTTCAGTTGCTTCAAAAGCATTACTAAGGGTTTCATGTCAACTTCCATTTATTCTAGTTCAATGTTCTGGTAATTTCAAGGATAATTATAAAGCTTCGAGCGCTGTTTACTAGCCATTTGATAAGCAAATAAGATATTTTTCTCCGACAGTTTTATAAAATAAAAAGCAATAAATGGCGTCACCGATTTACAGCTATATATATGTGTTATGATGCCATGCTTTTGCCATACTAGTATTATAATTGGCACCAAAACATTTTGTAAATATTTTCGTGCATTATTTTATACATTGTCGTATGCATGTAGTAGTTAACATATTTATATAAGGAGAATCTGAATGTACTAAATTAGAGATCCTCAATAACTAAATAAATGTTTTCTTAAATCCCGAAGAAATTCAGTTAATGTTTTGCAGCACGTGTTGTTATGTTCAAAAATCATATTTTTGTTATTGAAAGTACAGCAATTATAAATCAATCGATTTTGTATAAGATTTAAATCGAGTGTACTTCAGATATCATATTATATATTGAGCGAACATCCTCCTTGACACGAACAACCCGTCTGATTAAAGGCGCTTTGAATCTTCGTCATTGTCGTGCAATATTCATACAAAGTGTTATCATGCATCACCAATTATTTACATATAGATTCTACCATTGCCTCGAGTGTGGTACGATATGTATCCACCGAGACGGTTAAATTTTCAAATTTAAAACGCGAGGCTTGCCGAGCGTTTTAAAATATTTAACATTTAACTGTCGAGATTTGGTGGTGGAATCTGTTTCTCTAATGATTTTTATACAATATGCAGGCAAACTTTTCCTTCTTTTCAAATGATCTGCAAAAAGATGTTTTCGTTTTATGTGACTTCATCAGGCATGATCAACTTTTTCATGACGTCACAATAGGAAATTCAGAGGAAAGCAAGAAAATTTGACGTCATAATAGAATTCTGACCAATGAATAATTGAGATCAAACAAACCACACGTTGATTAAATAGAAATAATCATCAGGTCAGGAAAAGGATAAATCGGGTAAGAATTAGAGAAACACAGATATGAATATCATTACTCGCAAGCAATTATATCAAATTTTACATCAAACTGATTTTGGAATCCCCTTTTATTAACATTTATCACCGATTAAAGATATAGCTAAACAAACAAAGTTATGATCTGTTCAATCGATCTTTATTTTTGAAAATCACTTTTGTTAGAGCAAAAAATACCACGGGGAATATAAACTACTCGTTGAACAAAACATTACACATACACAAATGACTGAGAACGCGAACCTCCAAATAACCGGGGATGATGAATTGTTGAATATTATGAAAAAAAGGTGTGATTCTACGTGAAAAATGTAATAAAGATGGTATTTTGTGTCAACATTTTTTAAGGTATTGTTATATTTACGTGTTACCAATTTCAAAATTATCATTCATATTTGTTTCCTTTGCTTAATAGATTTATTGATAGAAGTTATGACAATGTATACAGTTGTTGTTATATCGATATCACTACGATTAGTGTTTTTGTTTGTTTTATTTTTGTTTAAATTTTAATTTTGAAATCTATATTTGAAGCAGTACAAGTAAAAGGTTTTCAATATACAAGTAGTTTATTTTGGGCATTGCACAAGCTCATGTCGCCCTGTACAGTCCACGACGTTGTTGTATGCAATCGTCTATGGAGTACACCAACTGATTTTAAGTGTAGAACGCATAATTTATTTTATATTTTGTCGTTGGATTGCTGTCTCATTGCTGTATACACCAATTTCAATTAATTCATTTTCATTACTTGCCAATTTCCTTTTGTCATTTACTTTATACTATGCACATTGAGAATCAATGTAACCAATCTCTTTTGTGATGTGTTGTACAAAACAATACTAAGTGCATTTCAAGTCGATTTAAAGAATATTTAAGGTCTTTCCAATCCACCATTTTCTACGTAAGAAAATGCCTGTACCAAGTCAGGAATATGACAGTTGTTGTCCATTCGTTTGATGTGTTTGTGCTTTTGATTTTGCCATTTGATTAGTGACTTTCCGTTTTGAATTTTCCTCGGAGTTCAGTATTTTTGTGATTTTACTTTTTCCTTTCACTATAAGGAAAGACCTTACTGTATTTCTTCTGATTATTATTATTATTCTTTCCGCCAAACTTTAAAATTTTTCAAAAAAAGTACGCGACATGTTAAAATGATATTAGGTATCAAGTTTCGGTTGACCAAAAGCTATTTAGGGCACCACCCTGTAACATTTCCTTTATAGCGGATATCTCCCCTAACACCGAAAACCTTGTTATCATTCAAACACCGTAACCATAATAGGTAGAAAAAAAACAAAGGGTGGAATTTGTTCAAGACCAGACCGTGGTTCTTCGTTACCTTGGATCGAAAAAATTCAACGACTCATTGGTAGGGTTATGACCCTTTGAAAATTAACTGATGTCGGTTGGCCACTAAAACTCAGAAACCGTAAGTCGTAGCCACCTAGGATCTTCACCAATGATCATCACTTCATGTGACCATGAAAATGCCTCAAGGTCAAAGGTCAAGGTCATGACCTAGATTTTGACCTTAGCTTGTTATCGGATTTACTCAATAACCGTAAAAGATTGCTGATAAAATGTAAAGGAGAAAATGTGTGTCTTATCGAGATCTACGTTTGCTATGTGGGTCCAAAATTATTGGACCAACTTATATGAACCTAGGGCACCAAAACTGTTTTTCGGGGTCCGAAATGAAGATTTTTTGCTTATAACTCAAACAAGGTTAGAGATGGAAAGAAAACTTTGATTTGCAAAAATGTTCAGCATAATATGATCTACACAATTAGGCAAAGGTCACAGGTCAATGTCCCTAGCAAAGACATAAAAACCTTAGCAACCATATATTTTTGAACTTAAAGGCTATGAATAATATAAAAATGAAATTTTAATACTGGAAAATACATTTTGTCCCTAGCAACGACATATAAATCCTTAGCAACCACTTATTTTTTTAACTTTAAAGGCTATGAATAGTAGATATGACATTTTTAATAATGGAAGTAATACTTTTGTCCTTAACAATGATTTTTGTCCTTAGCAACCACTTGTTATGAACATGAAAGTCCTTAGCAACCATATATTTTTGAACTAAGAAGATTATCAATAGTATAGATATTTATTATTATTTTATTTTCCATGAAACTTTAACGACATTACCCCCCCAAAAAAAATTGTGACATGTTGAAATAATATGAGGTATCAAGTATCAGTTAGGGCACTATACAGTAACTTTCCTTTATAGCAGTTGTCTCCCCTAACACCGAAAACTTTATTATCTTTTTTTCTCAAAAATCATTACAAGTATCGACAAAATTGCTTTTTAACTGTTCCTTGGGACATGGCGCAACTTTGATACATTTAAGTCGAAGTTATCCGTTGATTATTAATAGGAGTTATCTCCGCTTAAATACTTGACGTAAGTGGTATGTTGCTTAATCTAATAAGCCGTTAGTCGTTAAGGCCTAGAACCTTTTGATTTTAGGTCCTTGATACATGACTATAAAATTGATGTCAAGGGTATGATTGGTCATATAGGGTACCATTGCTCAATTATTCACAATGCATTATCAATAGGGTACATTGTCTGTTTGGAACCTGACAATTAAAAAAAGGTTTAAAATTCTGAATAGATTCTAAAATTAAAATTCATTATCTGCTGAAAGTACATAATAAATTATTTCAATGAAAAAAAATCAGCATGCTTATGCACTGGAAATATCCTCGACAAGCAGTGGTTTAGGACGCTCTCAAATTCCGCACTAAATGACACAGCATAATTGTCAGTCAGCCTATTCCAATAGGAAATCAAATGTCACAGAAACTTTCAAATGTATCACTCTAAATTATAGTTATTTTGGAACATAAATGGTTGATCTTTCATAAAATTAATCAATTAAAAGCATATACCATCCAATCATGAACCTCACAGATTTTTATTCTTACTACTTGTAGTAGTAGCATCTTTAAAAAGTTCCCGGTGAAATGTAAACAAACTGGGGACCCATGGTGTAGGAGAGTGTAACATGATTTTAGCGTTAGTCATAGATATACCACTTAATTCCTCCTATCAAGAGACAACACCCGTATGTTGGTTCGACAAGTGTATGACAGTATATTTTAAGAAAAAATATGAAAGGAAAGACCTTTCAATTGTTCGTGAACCTTTAATTTCCTTAATTTTCCTCGTTAGCAAGCTGAAGAGTCATTTTAAGAGTTGTAAGACATATATATATATTATGGTTGATGTTGATAATTTGTGTTAACGAATGTTAACTTTATTTGTGAATGTTTATATTAATCAATATGGCTACGGAAAATGTAACAATTTGACGTTCAATATTTGCGACAGGACAAAGGAATAATTGCAGTAATTTTTTAATGGTTCCATATATCACTGGTTTGTAGTATTTACATAATCTTATTTACGAATATTATGTTATACTATTCACAAAGAAACATCGCACCAAGAATTGCCAGTCTTCTCCATTATGAACACAAAGGAATTGCTTTGACTTAATCTCCAGGAACCCACGATTGCAATCCCAGTTTGTGGTAGGGCTCGTGTTGGTCTATTTTGATTTGTCTGTTTGACATTTTGTGGTAGGGCTCGTATTGGTCTATTTTGATTTGTCTGTGTTGTTTTTTTGTTTTTGTGTTGTTTTTTATGGGTCTTTTGGTTCGGTTTCGGTCTTCTTTTTTTGTTTTCAGCAATTATGTTGTTAGTTTTCTATCTACGACATTAATATGACTGTTCTTTTATCTTATTTCTTTTGACATAGTTTTAGATTTGTAGTTTTATAAATCTTTTAGAAATTCAGACTGAATTGTATCTCAAAACAGTTATTATAACTTTATATTACCAAAATCAAGGATGAGTTAATAAATGATTTTCATAAACATAAATCATTAAGATACATGAAGTATGAAAGGGAAATATACTTTCAAAGAATGCTAACTGAGATATAAAGTTCACAAACATTTATATTTGTGGTATGACAACCAAACCAAATCCTTATTACAGCTATGGCTGGGATTTATTGGTTTAGAAGTTGTCGACCTTTTAGAGAAAGATATATAAACAGAAACTGGACAAATGATTTTGACACTTAATCTAGTTTAATTTTGAAAACTAGAACTGTATCATTGTACATGCATGTTGACCTTTTTATGGTTTCTTTGTGTTATTTTTTTTTTCTGGCCTATTAGCATTTACTCCACCTCGTCTTATTTTTATAGATTTATTTCCTAGGAGTTCGGTATTTGTGTCATTTCACTTTTATATTAAAAAGATGAGATACATTTCGAAATATATATATCATTTGACCTTAATTATAAAAAACAAGACATTTTAAATGAACCTCTTTTGACGACACACAACAAGAGTGATATCGGGAGCTACTGAAGTTACTCAGTTCAGTATGACCTGTTATTATTTTATTTTTTCCTTCGTATTGTAAATTGATGCCTGTGCCAATCTGTACTTTGTCTTTGAAAGGATGATACCTTTATATCACCCCAAGGTGGCTTTGAAAGGATGACACCTTTATATTACCCCAAGGTGTCTTTGAAAGGATGACACAACACCTTTATATCACCCAAAGGTATATATTTTCATATATCTAATCTCGTTTGCCTAAGAACTCTTTTACACATGTAATCATTAACATACGTGGTTTAAATTATTACTGTATAACATTGTATATTAACGGCTTTAAAACCTGAATAAACACTTCTATAGTTTTATATTGCATTGACATGCTATCATGTTAAGCAACTGCCGTAAATTCAAATAGGAACCATAAAACATTATGCTTTAAATCAAATAAAACTGTTTTAAGAATACTTTAACAAACTACATTTTCGTATTTATTGACAACACCTAGTCATCATGAAATATAGAAACCAATACAAGTCTACGTTTGATTTTTTTCTTCTTTTTTCTGAATACATACTACATTTTTTTGGGGGTTGTTGTGTATGCCCCGCTTACGTGGGACATTATATATATTTTCCTATCTGTGGTTCCGTTATTCCGTAAGTCCGTTTGACAGTCAGGTATTAGATTAAAGGTTTTGGTAAAGGTATTTTCCTATCTGTGGTCCGTTCGTCCGTTATTCCGTAAGTCCGTTTGACAGTCGGGTATTAGATTAAAGGTTTTGGTAAAGATATTTTCCTACCTGTGGTCCGTTCGTCCGTTATTCCGTAAGTCCGTTTGACAGTCAGGTATTAGATTAAAGTTTTTGGTAAAGATATTTTCCTATCTGTGGTCCGTTCGTCCGTTATTCCGTAAGTCCGTTTGACAGTCAGGTATTAGATTAAAGTTTTTGGTAAAGATATTTTCCTATCTGTGGTCCGTTCGTCCGTTATTCCGTAAGTCCGTTTGACAGTCGGGTATTAGATTAAAGGTTTTGGTAAAGATAGTTTCCTATGAAGTTGTTGTCATACTTACTTTAAACTTTTAATGCAATTGATGTGAACGTTACCAATCTTATGCCAAATTTTGGGTTTGAGTCTAATTTCACAATACATTGGACATGGAAATGTGATAGTTCGAACGGGACATTGTGTCTATAGATATACCTGTATCTGATATAGTTGTAAAGCTTTGCTGGCTGTGTTGATAAAACTTCACTCAAACTTTCATAATGAACAAAAAATGATACGAGATATCAGTTGACAGTATCACTTACCCTTCCGGAGCACCTGAGATCACCCCAGTTTTTGGTGGGGTTCGTGTTGCTCAGTCTTTGGTTTTCTATGTTGTTTTGTGTATTGTTGTTTGTATGTTTGTCTTTTTCTTGCTTAGCCATGGCGTCGTCAGTTTATTTTCGACTTAAGAGTTTGAATGTCTCTTTGGTATCTTTCGCCTCTCTCTTTAACAAACTCGCCAAAACAAAAACAAAAAAAACAAAAAGAGAAGAAGAAGAAACAACTTGCAGTTTTGTGCTGACCTTGATAACAAAATCTCATGCAGTGAGCCTTCAGCATGGAACAAACGGTCAACCATAACTACATGTACTTGTTCAATACGACAACTTGCACCAGGTTGCTCTCAGCTGTTCCACTTACACTCTCTCATAACAATCAAAGGAACTGATTTCCCTTTTATCAGGGCTTTAGGAATTTTTAGGAGGAAGTACTGTTCTTAAACTCTTTTTTCCCTGAATTTATATACATAGGAATAAGAGTTTAACCTAGTATGCTTAATACCATTGTTCATAGAAATCGACTTGTAGGATTATGACTGCCAATATATTCCTGGTAAATGTATAAAAGACGTTAACACGGTTGATACATATATACAATATTTGTACAATGTAGGAAAATATAAAAAAAAAAAGGGTTGCGGCTTAAGAACAGAGAGAAAAGCGAGGCTCACCGATTTTTTTAAATTGTTATTTCGTATATTTATTTAATTTTCTATAACACCATCTATACATGATCGATTTTATTTAGACTGATTTCTGAACAAACTTGCAAAAATGTTCTAAACGTGATCAATTTTTTTATCACAAAAAGTATTTCAACAAAATCATTCATACCATGCATGTCAAAGTATATTTGTTCTGCGCCTGTACATTATTTTGGCATGTGACATATTGCTTTATGAAGAAGAATTTACGCTGATGAGAGTTTCCATAGTGACATTTAAATTTATCTTCTTAAGTATTCAAAGTGAAATCATTTATAAAAATTAACAGAATAATTGAATTAAGACAGACGAGAAATGAGATTGGAATACAGAATTGAATTATTGCATGTGACAAATTTAACAGGACCAACATAGTACAAAATAGAGGACAGCTTAAAAGAACATAAAATATTTTTTTCCTGTCAGGGAAATTGAAAATAGATTACTTTAATCAGATAAATGCGTTATATAAACTGATATTATAGTTTTCGTATTTCAGAATCAACTATGGAACTCCCAGAAGCAAACGGTTCTAGACTTACAGTTAAATCTCCGAAGTCACCAAGGCGACGTCGAAAGAGCAAATCATCGTCACCAACGACAGCATCGGCAAAAGTTTTTAATTTAGTGGAGGAGCAGTATGAAGCACCAAGAAAGGAATTCCAGAATCCCAAGTAAGCAATTCGTCAGAAATATAGGATTTTTTGTACAGTTGATTTGCTGTGTTATAGCCATGTCGTCTTTAAAGCGATATCAAAATCGTCAAATTTATCGAAATTATCTTTGTTAAAAGGTTAGAAATTTGATATAAATGAAGAGATGTTTAAAAATGGAAAATTACATGTTTAGGTAAAATTTGCATTGAAGGATTGATGGATTAATTGTTTTTTGCTGAACGCTCATTTTCAATTTTTTCATGACGTAAGCAAACATGATTATATTTATATCTAAAAGTCTTAAAAGTCTTAGAGCATACCGAGTTTGAAGCTCAACTTTTTTGCAATAAATGATTTTTATCTTTCGAAAATCATCCTTGTTTGTAACATCCGTTTGGCCTTAACAGTAAATCAGAAACCTCGCCTTCCGCCTCGTCTATCGTGTTCGGAGGCTATTTTCACTTAGCGCAGATCTTTTAGTAAAACCAATGCGGGAGGCGGGAAAACTTCATTTGTACATGTATGTCGGCAATTGACATTTGAGTGAAATGACTGGACATTTGAAAGATAAAAAAAGAACTTCTGAGTGCTATAGTATAGGACAGTTGAGCGCCGAAATTTTAGGACATTTGAGCGAAAATTTAAAAAAAAAATAGTGAAGGAGTACCTTTTCCATTCGACAGATACAATCTGTTACCTCTGCTCACCACAGGGAGGTGGAAGTAGGATTTTGAGCAGGATATAGTTACTAAATGTGGATTTTATAACGCACAAAGTTTAAAACATCTTTTAATTGTAAAAAAACGAAGCACTGTCATAAAAATTAAAACTCGGGAATGGAATTATTTACAAGTCAGTTTAAGTGTTTTGTCCACTCTATATTTGAAATTGTCACAAACAAGGCTCTTCTTTCCTTTGTTAGTCTCGGTCAAAATCATATCCATTTCAAGGTTAATATTCTGGCGCTAAAATATCTTATGATGTCGGCGCTCAAATGACCCTATGTACATTTTTTTTTTTTATTTTCGCTTCAATGTCCTATGCCCATTTATGTATATTTGACAAAAACATTTACAGTATGATTTAGGATTTGTATTAGATTTACATGCACGTCTCGAATATTCCCACGCACCTGCATTGTTAATCAGTTTCTCAAAAACAAGAGATAATTTGAAAGATCTTTTTGAAATTCAGGTTGTATCAAAATAAGGAACGATTCTTTAAACTTTGATAAATAATTGAGAAAGTTTCCGACAAAAGTGTTCCAGATACAGAAACAAATATATGTTAAACTTTTTAGATAAAGCAATTGAATCAATAGACATATAATCTATGCGACATGCGAATTTGCACACTTGTGTCATTGAGGCTCTCGCTTTGCCACGTTATTATATTTGAGTATAAAAAGCATGTTCCTTGCATGCAGAATCAAGTGGTTATAATGGGTTTTTTTAAATGTATTTAATAATGTAATGGAAAATTATCAGGGAAAGCTCAAGACACGATAAAAGAATAAGTAACATTACTATTTGATTCTACTTACAGCTTTTTTCATAATGCTAGCAAGACAAAGGTTTGTTTGGCTTGCTTGCTTTGTTTGTATCAATGTTTGCTCAAGCATTGTCATTAAGATTGACATCTGCAAACAATATAAGTAGGCGCAGTTAAACCTGTGTAAAGGTAAATTTGATTATTTGATAATGTCCAATCAAATTTAAATATAATGTATACAAGTTTAAATCCACCTATTTATGTTGTTTTCAGATGTCAATCTTAATTACAATGCTTGAGCAGACATTGATACAAACAAAGTAAGCAAGCCAAACAAACCTTTGCCTTGCTAGCATTATGAAAAGAGCTGTAAAGTATGAAGAAATTCAATGAAATCAAAGTTGTGATATTGAATGCAAAGGTTGCACGGACCAGTATTGTAATTGGTATTGAACAAGTAATGAACAGTAGTATTTTAATCAAATTCGAAACAAAAAACAAATTTACAATCTAGATTGACGAACTAAAAATTCATTTATACCTCAGAAGCTTCATAGCCAAGAGGGACAGAACAATGGAGCTACAACTGAGGGAATTGAAACTTTAGTCTATAAATAATAAAAAGCAATGGAAAAATTATCAAAAAGCGTGTTCAAAGTTAAATCAGGTAAATGCAACAGCATTGCCAAAATGTGAACGGTAACCATTTATTGCTCAACTTATAATGAGTGAATGTCAAGTTAGTATGCTTCAAAAAAATTGAAATATGAACATTAATTTTGTAATTTTTTTTCCTTTTATTTCTGTTGAGAATTTGAGTTACCTCTCTTCTTATGAAGAAATGTCATAGCAGTCAACGTTGCAGGCTTTTTTAGTATTAAGGTATATTTGTTTCCTGCAGAACAAAGTGGTTTTATGTGTATGTTTTCTGCTTACTTAAAGTAGAAACTTACAGAAAAATAAATTAACAGTAGAATCCAGTGAAGGTTTAATTACAATGATTTTATAACTTTTTAAACATTGAATCCGATATATTTTCAAAGCCGATTTTTTTTTTTTTTTTTTATGTTTTATTTATTTATTGATGATTAATGTCCTCGGTTTTGAAGAGTATTTATTTGGCAACTGAAATAGATTTTTTTTTAAATAGAACATAGGGACAAAATAAAATAACGAAAGTTATAGTATATACAGAAAATGTACATCTAGGTCTCAGATGTTTTCTGTGACATTGGAAAATATGCTGCAAAGTAATGTAAATGGAAGTATAAGAATGTTTTTTGTCTTTTAATTGCCGCCAATAGACGATTTATCAGAAAAGAATAGTGCGATAATTTTGGAAAACGTAAATTACATATATTGATGGAAGTTGGATTACAAAACAGATATGATACATTGATCTATCATAAGTTAGCATTAAGCTCGTTCAAACTTGAGTTTTTTCAAGAAATAAAAAAAACATGAAAAATCCCTTAAACATTTAGAAAATGTGTGTATACAATCTATCCTGCGAACTTAAGTTAATCTTTATCAATATATTTTCTAAACAAGATACAGGTATTACTTTAGTGCTGATTTATTTTTTTCCTGTAAGATTTCCCTTAAGTACACATAATATCCACCTAGTTCTGCATGCTAGCAACAAACTTTCAAAGCTGGTAAAAGTCTGCAATCATGTCAATAGCACAGCACTGACAAACACGCCTGCAAAAATCAGTGAACTCAAGGTTAAGTTAGTATGCTTCAAAATATTTTTGAAACATGATCATATTTTGATATGATTATACTGCTAATTTAGTATAATTTGAATTTATTTTTCTACTGATTTTTATAGACCCATAAAGGATTTCGAGTTATTCCTCTTTTTATGAACATTTAGTAGATAAGAGTGTCATTGAAATCTGGTATTTTTATGTCGGAGGGGACATTAAATGTTAACCTTGTCCATGTGTACGTTCCGTTCTCTAACTTAAGTTTGCCTCAACCAAATGTTATGAAACTTAAACACAATTCATTTTGCCATAAAACACAGATCGAGCTCGATACACAATGCTTATTACCACAAAATACAGTTCAAGTTTGAATTTGGGTGGGGTCAGAAGTGCAGTAATCCTAAATAGAAGTGCATTAATCCTAAAAAGAAGTACATTAATCCTAAATAAAAGTGCATTCCTTCTAAATAGAAATGCATTTATCCGAGATAGAAGTGCATTTATCCCAGATAGAAGTGCATTTATCCTGAATAAAAGTGCATTAATCCTAAATAGAGGTGCATTAATCCTTAATAGAAGAGCATTAATCCTAAATAGAAGTGTATTATTCATTAAAAGAAGTGCATTTATCCTAAATTGAAGTGCATTAATCCTAAATAGAAGTGCATTAACACTAGAAAGAAGTGCATATATCCTAAATAGATGTGCACTTATCGGTAATAAACTCGCATTAATCCTTAATAGAAGTGCATTTATCATATATAGAAGTGCAATAATCCTACACAAAAGTGCATTAATCCTAAAAAGAAGCGCATTAATCCTTAAAAGAAGAGCATTATTCCTTAATAGAGGAGCATTAATCCTTAATAGAAGAGCATTAATCCGAAAAAGAAGTGCATAAACCCTAAATAGAAGTGTATTAATCCTAAATAGATTTGCATTAATCCTAAATAGAAGTGTATTAATCCTAAATAGAAGTGCATTAATCCTAAATAGAAGAGCATTAACCCTTATTAGAAGAGCATTAATCCGAAATAGAAATGCATAAATCCTACATAGAAGTGCATTAATTCTAAATAAACTTGCATTAATCCTTTATAGAAGTGCATTTATCATAAATAGAAGTGCAATAATCCTAAACAAAAGTGCATTAATCCTAAACAAAAATGCATTAATCCTAAATAGAAGTGCATTCACCCTTAATAGAAGAGCATTGATCCGAAATAGAATTGCATTAATCCTCAACAAAAGTGCATGTATCCATCATAGAAGTGCATTAATCCTAAATAGAAATCCTAAACAGAAAAGCATTAATCCTAAACAGAAATGCCTTTATCCAAAATAATAGTGCATTTCGTCTAAATTGAAGTGCATTAATCCTAAATAGAAGTGCATTTATCCTAAACAGAAGAGCATTAATCCTAAATAGAAGTGTATTTTTCATTAATAGAAGTGCATGTATCCTTAATAAAAGTGCATTTATCCTAAATAGAAATGCATTAATCCTTAATAGAAGAGCATAAATCCTAAATAGAAGTGTATTATTCATTAACAGAAGTGCATATAGCCTAAGTAGAAGTGCATTAATCCTAAATAGAAGTGCATTAACCATAAAAAGAAGTGCATATATCCTGAATAGATGTGCACTCATCGTTAATAAACTCACATTAATCCTTAATAAAAGTGCATTAATCCTAAATAGAAGAGCATTAATCCTAAATAATAGTGCATAAATCTAAATAATAGTGCATCAATCCTAAATAAAAGTGCATTTTTTCTTCATAGAAGTGCATTAATCCTAAATAGAAATTCTTAACAGAAGTGCATTTAATTTAATTCTAAAAAGAAATGCATTAATCCTAAATAGAAGTGCATTAATCCTAAACAGAAGTGCATTAATCCTAAATAGAAATGCCTTTATCCTAAATTATAGTGCATTAATCCTTCATAAAAGTGCATTTATCCTAAATTGAAGTGCATTAATCCTAAATAGAAGTGCATTTATCCAAAATAGAAGTGCATTAATCCTTAATAGAAGTGCATTTATCCTAAAAAGAAGTGCATTAATCCTAAACAAAAGTGCATTAATCCTAAACGGAAGTGCATTATTCCTAAATAGATATGCATTAATCCTTAATTGAAGTGCGTTTATCCTAAAAAGAAGTGCATTAATCCTAAATAGAAGTGCATTAATCATTTATAGAAGTGCATTAATCTTAAATAAAAGTGCGGTCTTCCTAAATAGAAGTGCATTTATCATAAAAAGAAGTATTGTATTTGTTTAAAATCGCCCGTTGTTGAGGAAGGGACATATTTTTGGAACTTGAAAGTAAATCATTCTTGTTTGTAAATATTTTATTATATCTGATATATGAACTCATATTACTGCTAAGGCCTATGTAATGTAATCACAACATTTTTAGAAAAAAGTCTCATTACAGTAGTTGAATGATAACAGTTTGCTTAAACATGAAACTGTATTGCCTGCGATTGGTTTCAGGCAAACCTGTCATTTTGGATATAGTTTCAGGAATTAGTTTAGTATTGCACATACACTCACGAATTATTTTACCAAAACAGCATATACGTATCTGGTATCAACTGTTCTTTTAAAACGGCATATACGTATCTGGTATCAACTGTTCTTTTAAAACAGCATATACGTATCTGGTATCAACTGTTCTTTTGTGTTTTTCTTTTTAAAGCGTATTTCCTTAATTCTAAAAATCAATAGCACGTTTAAAAGTTAGTATGAAATAGTTATGAATTATCAATGATTTAAATGTTAAAGTTCTTAATTCTTATGCTTCGTCCATAAAAGTTGCTATAACAAGTGAACAGTGGGTTTAATAATAGCATGTAGCAACAAGTAATAACTTATTTCGTTGATAATTCCTTTGTGGTTTCATTGACGTAAATAAATACTCCTGCAAATATCTTAAATTATTGATAAGCAGTTTTACTGACATAAACACACTTTGATATTAAAATACAACTTGTTGCGTTGCGTCATTCTTCTTTGGAATCTATATATTTTTTATTGATGTCGTATTTTTTAAAGGAACTACAAATCGGATCTTTTTGTAACTTTGTAATCAATCTTTATGTGAGCGCGTTCTATACATCATGATGCATTTTCAACTTCTTCTTTACTGAATACTTACATGTATATTCTTACACATAATAGCAAGACGAAAAATTTTTGCCGCATTTCTCAGGAGCTACAAATCAGAGCTTCTTGCGGTTATATGAGCTCCTGCGGTTATATGAGCTCCTGCGGTTATATGAGCTTCCTGCGGTTATATGAGCTCCTGTGGTTATATGAGCTCCTGCGGTTATATGAGTATGTTATAACATATGATACATTTTTGTTTACATCCAATGGTTGTTAACTTTAGGTGTACCGAATAATATTATTCCACTATTTTCTACATACAGAAATGCCTGTACCTAGTCAGGAATATGACAGTTGTTTTCCATTCGTTTGATGTGTTTGAGCTTTTGATTTTGCCATTTGAGAAAGGACTTTCCGTTTTGAATTTTCCTTAGAGTTCGGTATTTTTGTTATTTTACATGTTTCTTGTATATTCTTACAAGTAATGGCAAATGTATGA
The DNA here is from genome assembly GCA_017311375.1 of Mytilus coruscus. Lineage (NCBI taxonomy): Eukaryota > Metazoa > Mollusca > Bivalvia > Mytilida > Mytilidae > Mytilus > Mytilus coruscus. Next base: position 9,832,217 of record CM029602.1, on the reverse strand, counting down.
AATTTTCATCGCCTTTTTTTTTTTTATCAGAAGTACTTAGAGGTTCCTGAAGTTGTATATCAAAGTTTAAAACTGTATGTTAGCATGCTTTATCGTGTTGTGTGTTTTATCGTCCATGGCTGATCCAGTTCCTTCGGTCCTCCGTTTACATATAACTAGTGCATTTTAGTTAAGACGAGTTGAATCGTTTTTGTGTAAAAATGAAATATTTACAATATTCGTATATTTTTTTTTTTTAAATGAGCTTCAGAAACAGGAAGAGTAGCTTAATTTTTTAATTTTTTTTTTTTCATAATGAGTACAAATAAAGTCATAATTTTCTAAATTAAATAAAAGTCAAGTTGGTTTTTCCTGAAATTTAACATTTCCTCTTTAAGTAGTATAGATGTTTACTAGCCAACCGTTGATTTTTTTAAAATGAAATCGACATGTCTTAAACGCGGACCGCGAAGAGGACCCAAAAACGAACTGTGACGTAAGTAGTCATTCAAAGCGGAAAAGAAGCAGCAAACAAAAAGACGATAAAATTAAGAATGGAAATGTGGAATGTGTCAAAGAGACAACAACCCGACCAAAGAGCAGAAAACAGCCGAAGGCCACCAATGGGTCATCAACACAGCGAGAAAATCACGCACCCGGTTGCGGGCTTCAGCTGGCCCCTAAACAAAAATGTGTACTAGTTCAATGAAAATGGACGTCACACTCAACTCCAAAACATATAAATGAACTAAAATTAAAAAACATTCAAGACTAACATAGGCCAGAGGCTCCTGACTTGGGACAGGCGCAAAACTGCGGCGTGGTTAAACATGTTTTGTGAGATCTCAACTCCCTATACCTCTAGCCAATGTAGAATAAACAAACACATGTGTTGCAATACGCACAGTAAAACTCAGTTTAAAAGAAGTCCGATATACATGTATACGATATGTATAGCTATTTCTTTTCGGCTTATTTATACACGTTTTTTAAGTAAAATGGTTGATTGCATGATAAGCATAAATATCTCTTTATCAGTACAGATCAGCAATATTTAAACACAAAATACATTTCATTTCGGAGGGTGTGCTGCTTTAAGTATGTGATAACTGATCTATAATCTTTCTTTTAATAACGTTATGCTGTTTACAAAAAAATATTTATTTTCAAAAGATCAAAGCCTATAAGATTAGAAAAAAAGAGGCGGATGATACCAAAGCACATTCAAAATTCATGAGTCGGATATTAGCTTTTAAAATGATAATGTAGAATAGATAACGCCTTTATTTTGTTGTGATCGGTACTTGTGTAATTGTAATGACATAGTTACGACATCGTGTCATTATTATTGCATTATAGATGCACTTTATACATTTAATGTCATTATCACATGCCAGAGTATATCTCTGCTGTGTTGCTTCTCCCTTTTGATCTTACATTATCAACTATAAAATGTGCAACCAGTATTGTCATGTATGAATTCTTCTTAACTACACCATAACAAAAACTTCAGTAAACCTTACAAAGTATTTTAATCATTGATACTAAATATGTTTCGCCATACAATTATGAACAGTTATGGTTATACACCTTATAGTTTTGAATTGCACAAAGCCTTTTTATCAGTTGATCGTTTTTTTGTTTTTGTTTTTTTTTTTTGTATCTTTTGTCTATTTGACAGTTGTGTTTATACTTCGATCCTATCTTTAAGATTCAAGCCCTTTCCAACTTGTTTATACAGTTTTTTCTTATGTTGTGCTGTAACACCACTGTCCTAGGTTAGGGGGAGGGTGAAGCACTCACAAAAATTCTAGATCCCGCCACATTTTTTATCATCCTCTCCAAAGTCAGAGCTTGTTGAGTGTTGTTGTCTGCCATATTGTTTTGCTAATTGTATTAGCACACATAGGTCATACCGTTGTCGTTTGAATTGTTTCACGTTTTGTCCACGGGTCACTTACACAGTTTTATCTATGACCTATAGTTGCTCACATCCATGTCCTTTGGTCTCTGGTCGATAGTTATGCCACTGACAATCAAACTAAGAGGCCATCCTATATAAAAAATAGAATAACAACTTTATATGAGATAAGAAAAATGTTTATTTTAAACAGTAAATGTCACAACAAGTATGTTATCTACAAATCGTTACAGGACACATGCATTTATACGATTGAAGGTTGGTATATTTTATAGAAACCTGTCTTTTGTTAAGAATTTATGTTGCTCGTCAGATCTCTTTCGGTTATTTATGTCGTTAGGTTGCTGTCTCATATGTAGATGACAAGTCGGTATCATAGTTACGATAGTTGACCTCGCCACAGGGATATTATTGACGGTAATATTTAGTAAATAATCTCCTGCATCAACAAATGATAATAACAAAAGTTTAACCCAAATAGCATAAATCATCAAAACAATATTGATTAGTTTGATTAGATATAGTAAGCATGTGCCTGTCCCAAGTCAGGAGCCTGTAGTCCAGTGGTTGTCGTTGGTTCACGTCTGTCATATTTGTTTTTCGTAAATTGTTTTGTTATAAACTAGGCCGTTAGTTTTCTCTATTGAATTGTTTCATATCTTTCATGTATGGGCTTTTTATAGCCGACTATACAGTATGGGTTTTTCTCATTGTTGAAGGCCACACGGTTGCCTATAGTTGCTTACATCCACTTCATCTGAATTTTGGTGGATAGTTGTGTCATTGGCAATAATACCACATCTCCTTATTTTCATATACTTTGATTTACATTAAGAAAAGGAAGATCACTTTCGTGCATAAAGGTTATGATTACTATATTTAATTATATTGTTTGAGGATTGTTAAGAATACTTATATGCACTTACTGAACAAGCTCAAAGTGCTAAAAGTACTTAACGTGCTGCAATGAAATAATTATATCCCTATCTGTGATTATCGTCGGCGCTACTTCGCAGTAGATTTTGTACAGCAACTTCATAAACAGTACAGAGAGACACGATCATGTGGGATGCACAGTTCAAAATTGACATACTTCAATACAGAAAAAAAACTTACGCTTCCTTCAAATAATAAAATAGTAAGAGATGTTTGTTTTAAAAAAATAACAAACGGAATGTCTGGACACAACAGAAAATAAAAATCGTGTATCAATAAGTCTGTAAAGGCTTGATATGTATTTTCAGCATCATGGTATATTCTTGTCGCAGACATTTGCTTTCATTTCTCTACTTTATTTTCCGTACGTATAAACAACGACGATTGTTCAGTAATGTTTTTCTCGAAGGACCGATTGATTGGATTGTTGTTTGCTCTTTTTCGTTTTTATATCTCATTACTTACGCTATAACAAGACATTTTATGAGCTGATTCTCCTTCATGCAATTTGAGCACCAAATGGGAAAATGTTGAGAGATATCATCTGAACAGAGGTTTAACATTAACGAGACATGAAACCTCAAAGACTGCTGAATGTCAAGAATCAAAATGATTAATCAGTCACAACAATAAGTAATAAAAACTTAGATACTTCGAAAAATACCATACAAATGATAGTCAATTATACGTTTTCTAATGATAAATAAATCTACGATATTACAAATATAGATAAACGTTAAAGGAATATTTATTCTTAATCGGTGTTCAAGACACAAACAGGAAATATATGCTTGATTGAGCATATCGAATCTTGTAAGATATCTGGATTTTATAACACATACCAACCGTTTTGTTTTTTTTTTTTTTTTCTTGGAAGGTCACATTGACAGAGCAAACTTGCTGTTTTCTAATGATCGTGCAAATAGCGATAAACCAAGGGGCCCATTTGCCTTCAGGATGTTTAAATAGCTGCTTTATCAGAAAAGGTCGACAGAAATTGTTCTATATCACTTTTTCATATATCTCTGCATTTACTTAAACCCCTTTTTATTTTCATTTAATGGACAAGAATAGATATGTGAGGCAAATAGGAGTCTTACTACGCCTACTCCTTTTATTTTTAAATGTACATTTATTTAATTATAATTTTGAGCTATTTTTGTATTCTATACATGCATCTTGCCCTTGTATCTGAAGATAAATATTATACAAAATATTGTATAATTTATGCAGTACTTTACCAAATATCTAAATAATCTAAGACACCTTTCATATCATTGGTTGATCATGTGATAAATCAGGTCAGGAATGTTTCATTTGTTATAATAAACAGGCTGCTTAAAGTAAATGTAAAAATATATAATATCATTGTTCAGGCAGAAGCTCTTCAGTTTTATTTACTTGACAAAAACAGTTCGCTACGATCATTTATTATTTTGAACAATTATTGGAAAACTTTTATGGTCACTAACAGTGAATCAGTTGCTATATTAATTGCTGATCTTTTTCTAATGTTTTAACTAAAATGTCTAGAGCATAACAAAAGAAAAAAAAAGCTGCTTTCATAAATTTGATATTTCATTTGTATATTTACAGTAAGTTTATAAGATAAGGAGATATGGTATAATTGCCACCTATCCATCAGAGACCAAATGGCGTAGATATTAGCACCTATAGATCATCGTACGGCCTTTAACAATGAGCGAAACCCATACCGCGTAGCCAGCTAAAAAAGGGACCGACACAACAAAATGTAAAGCATGTAACATTTTTATATGTTAGGTCAAGCGTGTTATCTGATTGTATCAGGTTTACATACATCTGTATTTTCACACATAGCCATTTAATACAGTTAGAGATCATCAGAGATTATATTAATTAGGAGTTATATTTAGATTTCTTTGTTTGACTAGTGAGCCCTAATGATTTGCATATGGTGCCCTAGTAAATTTATGTAAGGAGCACGGAACACTAGGAGCCCGGATCACCGGAGCACCCGGATTACCGGAGCACCCGGACTTCCGGAGCACGGACTACACGGAGCCCTGTTGCCCTAGTAGTCTATATTTGTATACGGGCTTGTAGGAGTCATATAAAAGGGAGAAAGAGCGTGAGATAGAGAGAGAGAATTTATAGTGAGGAGAGGACAGTTACGTTTGTAGAGTAGAGAGGAGAACCGTATTGTTGAGCCTGAAGTTAGATGTACATTTTGTTATACTTGTATAATGTGATTTTGATAATACAGTATTGAACTTTTATTCGACTTCGTGTTTATGTTCACTTACAAGACTTCGTTCAGACTGCACCAGGATCCATTTATTTATTTATGTGACCAGGATTCCCTTAATCACGCTACCAGTAGATTTCAAGGGTAACCCTGTTAAAGAGTATACTTGGCATTTGTTGTCCGTGTACGAGTGAAAGGCACGACCTGAAACTTATACACCCAACAACACGGCACAAACACACGGATACACACTTTGGTTCAAGTACCATACTAAACTTTTTCGTCACATTGGTGGCAGCGGTGGGATTTACTGTGTGTGACTTCAACGAACTTGTTAGTGATAATTGTATTTGTTTAATAATACAATGGAGACACCAAGAAGAACAATAAGGACATCAACTCAGGCTCCAACGCTCTCTCAGGTAAGGCAGAATTGCTTAAGAAATCAGATATTTTCCCCAGCAACTTCTGGGTTAAGTAGTTCGCCTGCCACTGGTACTCTCCATGATGTTCACACGGAGAATATGCCAGATAACCGGTATCGCCGGAGAATCGGGCATTGTTCACCGAGGAACAATCCGGAAATAGCTGTCCAGGAGATGAGCAATACGCAAAGTGGAAAAGGAAATGGTTGGAAGAAATTTTGGCAAATATGGGTTAGTTTGCTTATTCTCAGTAGCGGTCTCGTCGCAACAGCATGGATTTATTTTCCTAACAACCGGGTTGTACAGAAGTCTCAGGAATACGTTATGACTGGACTAATAGTTTTAATAGGACTATTAATTTGTACAATTGTTCTGAAATTAATATGGAATTTCGTTCTTAATGGTCAGGAAACAGACAACGCTCCACAAACATGGTCTGGGAAGAGACGAAGCCCTGATGATATTCGTAGAAAGTATATGTATAGGACTTCTGCTCGCACCATAATGGATGAATGCGATACGCCCTATGATTCAGATGAAATGTCCTCTTACTCCTGTCCTAGTCCTATCAGCCCTTTTATTAACGGGCAAGAATCGGAAAACATGGGCATATCGACAAAACAAATTCAACCGCCAGATTTTCATAATCGGGCAAATTAATTAACTACGGATATGCCGAAAACCAGGTGTTTTCGTGTGAGAAATGTTCGACCAGAAAGCGAATATCCTGTCCGTAGAACATTTTCTGGAGTTAGCAATGATGTCTTGAATGAGTTTATTCAATACTTCGAGAATATATCCGAGTTAAATGTATGGAACAATGAAAATTCACGAAGGGTCCTACTTAGTACTCTTAGGGGACAAGCGGAGACGTACGCATACGGGATGCCAGTAATAATACAGAGAGATTATAATCGCCTTAAATGAAAGATGGAAGAGAGATTTGGACATACGGCGATGAAAGAAAGGTATGTGACAGAGGCAAAACTGAGAAAGGGAAAACCGGAAGAATCTTTGAGAGATTTCGGCCAAGCCATAGAGATTTGTTCCGTAGAGCGTATCCGGGCAATTCTGAGATTGTAGAGGAGAACTCTATTAAAGCGTTCCTTGACAAGTTCGTACAATCAGAAGATTTTCGCCTTGCTGTCAAGCGAACCAGACCTAATACCCTGCAGGAGGCGGTAAATGATTCAATGCAGGAAGAATGCTTAAGAGTTGGAGAGATGGACCTTGTTAGGGAAGGCAAACCAGCACATGTGCAGCGTCCGATATATGAAGTTGAAGACGGGGACAGTGACGCAGATGTAACTGCAGAAACAGAAGGAACAAAAAGAGAAAATGTCGACAGAAGTAAGGTTCCTCACAATTATCCACGGAATAACTGGATAGGGTCCCAAGGACGATTCTATAACCGTGATAGATGGCGTGGAAGAGACATATCCCCGATGTTTAAAAATCGTCCACCAGAATTTCCGGAACCGAGAAGGGGACCGTAGAGATTCTCGAGAGACAGATTTACGCAGAGGAGATCGACACCAGAGGCCAGGTATCGATCACCCGGCATGGACGGTCTAATGAAAAGAAAAAAAAAACCCACAATGAAACGACGGAAGAAGATAGTGAGTAAACCAAGTGACTTTATAAACAGTTGTTTATTTATTGTGTAAACTATGTTGTTTTATACAGAAGTTTTTCTGTGTTTGTTTCTTTTGATGCAAACCATGATATGTTTTTGATATATATACATTTTTTTATATACATGTACTACTTGTTGGCTACGTGTGTATTTGTTATAAGGTGCCCAAGAACAGTATTTAATTAGATTTTTTTTTAATGCTGTATACTAAACAGTGGAAGTTCATAGTTAAGAGGGGGGCTGTGTAACATTTTTATATGTTAGGTCAAGCGTGTTATCTGATTGTATCAGGTTTACATACATCTGTATTTTCACACATAGCCATTTAATACAGTTAGAGATCATCAGAGATTATATTAATTAGGAGTTATATTTAGATTTCTTTGTCTGACTAGTGAGCCCTAATGATTTGCATATGGTGCCCTAGTAAATTTATGTAAGGAGCACGGAACACTAGGAGCCCGGATCACCGGAGCACCCGGATTACCCGGAGCACCCGGACTTCCGGAGCACGGACTACACGGAGCCCGGTTGCCCTAGTAGTCTATATTTGTATACGGGCTTGTAGGAGTCATATAAAAGGGAGAAAGAGCGTGAGATAGAGGAGAGAGAATTTATAGTGAGGAGAGGACAGTTACGTTTGTAGAGTAGAGAGGAGAACCGTATTGTTGAGCCTGAAGTTAGATGTACATTTTGTTATACTTGTATAATGTGATTTTGATAATACAGTATTGAACTTTTATTCGACTTCGTGTTTATGTTCACTTGCAAGACTTCGTTCAGACTGCACCAGGATCCATTTATTTATTTATGTGACCAGGATTCCCTTAATCACGCTACCAGTAGATTTCAAGGGTAACCCTGTTAAAGAGTATACTTGGCATTTGTCGTCCGTGTACGAGTGAAAGGCACGACTTGAAACTTATACACCCAACAACACAGCACAAACACACGGATACAAACTTTGGTTCAAGTACCATACTAAACTTTTTCGTCACAAGCATTTCAAATGAGAAAAACCAAAGGCCTGCTTTATGTATAAAACAACAAACGAAAAACAATATACAGCAACAAACAACAACAAACAACAACCATTGAATTACAGGTTCTTGACTTGGGACAGTCACACAGAGAATGTGGTGGGGTTAAACATTTTTGGTCCCCCCCCCCCCCCTCCCATAACCTGGTACAGTGGTGTAATAGCACAACATAAGAACAAAATTAATTATAAAACACTAAAGACACAAAGTTACGATCTGAGAGTACTCGCAGTACCTGAAAGCTAGTCTGTCCAAGCCAATAATATTTAAATTAAAAATCATGTATCTAAGACAAAATATCAATCAGTTCACATCTAATGGATTTAGTGTAAAGACGTCATAAACAGTCTAGGAAATATGACCTTGTTCAATGTCACTATATAAGTATCTACAGATGTAGAACCGTTTGCGTTAATATTTACTGTATAGAAATACACATATAGAGATGTGTTTCAATTTATTGATAAGAAAATCAATACTAGTACCGATGAAAACAATATTCAAAGATCATATTATAATGTTAAATTGATGACCTTTAAGAATAAGTTTATTCAAAGGATCGTGAAGGTCACATAGATTGTATCTTAATCGTATCTAAATTTTACTCGTTTGGTATTTGATGTATGTATTTTTAACAGTTTTTTTCACAATATTGTTGATAATTCCTTTTATTTTTGCACATCATTTAATGCGTAACTTTATAGTTTAAGAGAATTTAAATTAAGACAACAAAGGCGTACATGTTTGCTTAAGTATGCCTTATCAAAATTAGTTTCCTCTGGATAGATGCTTGTTCTAGCATTGAAGTATACAAAGAATAACACGGAGTTTTTACAAAAACCACGTTATGTTTACAAAAAATTAAAAGTGTAATAGGTTATCTGAATAATCGTTTAAATTACTTTAGAAATGTGATGTACAGATACATTGTAGCTTATTCATATATACGACCAAACTTACTTTCTTTGTAACTTATAGAAACCGGGGCGACTACATCGATACGAAAACGTCTCTTCCGGTCAAGTTGCACTTAGTCTAACACTTATGTCTGATAACAAGTGGACTTTATAATAAAAATAATTAAACAGATTGCTAACGATTATTTATCTGTATAATGAATATATTTGACAAAGTCATGATTATTAAGCCCTCTTTGAATGTCCTGTGTGAATGGGTTAGGTATAAAACAACTTTAGATACATTGTAATGTCAGAAAATGTGTTTTCTTAATGACAGTATAGGTTTTTTGGTATTTTCTATATATGTTATTCATGCATCAAGTAAAAACAACACGCCTACACAAACATTTGTCATTCTTTGAAAGAAACATATTGGAATCTCTCAGGACAATGAACAAAGTCTGACATCCATTTAATTTATAACTGTTTCATTGGAAATTCGTGGGCTTGGTTGTTTAATTTGTTGTGCAATTACTTGTAGTATCAAATTTCTGTCTTTCACAAGACATTTTCTTACGCTGACATCAGATGGATCAATCTTGTGGTCTCTGATGGATAAAACGTTCATAAGCAATCACACCAGATCCTCATTTAAAAAAAAAATTATCTCACCTGCCTGGATAGAGTTATGTGCTAGTACATGTACCTTGTGTACAGAGCACTAAAGTGTATCCTTTAAGAAACAGTGATGGTATTATTGTGTCTTTATGTATATTGTCATAGCACTGGATCTGTACCATTGCTAGTTGTCCACGAGGATAATTATCATCAGTTCAGTGGTCAATGATTCCGCACCGGATCTATGCCATTGCTGGTGGACTGGTTTTCCAAGAAGATAATTATATCAACTCAGTGGTCAATGATTCCTCACTGGATCTATGCCATTGCTGGTGGACTGGTTTTCCAAAAAGATAATTATCATCAACTCAGTGGTCAATGATTCCTCACTGGATCTATGCCATTGCTGGTGGACTGGTTTTCCACGAGGATAATTATCATCAGCTCAGTGGTCAATGATTCCTCACTGACTTGATTCATAAAAACATACCTATCTTTAATTATCCGTTGATAAATTTTGAAATTATTAAGAAATAAAAACAGCACTTTTTAAGTTTCATGTTTCTATAGAGTTTTTCTGAATTTACCGTCATCAGGAACGCTCAAAACCGAATATTAAACAGCCAATGATGAATAAGAACCGAAACAGTCCAAGAGCTATATGACCAAAAAGTACCGCAAAAAGCCAAATCCATCTAAGGTCAACTTTGCCTGGGGATTTGAAACCTTGGTTTCTTTATAAGAACTAAGGCTCTATCTTCCTCAGGCAAGGAAGACTTTAGTGTGGATTTAGCTATTCTTTTGTCGTCCCATTTGGTTATATAGCTCCTCAAGTATACAAGAACGTATACACTCATGACTGTCAGATTTTTCAGTTGAGTATTACCGATTGATGGTTATTCCAGAACGCACTTCGGACGCATCAAATTTACAGTGTTATATTCATTACATAAAATTTTTTATACCTTTGAAATAAAACTGATTTGTCGTTTCGAAAAGTAGATTCTATTTCTAAAAGATATGATACGAGTTTACCATTTGGTGGTCACTTAATTCAAAAAGTTAACAGATATATCAGAAAACATTCCTCAGATTTTAGACAATAATCGTACAGGTATCTGTACCAGAGATTCGATTTTTTTTTTTTTTTTGCATATTTGAATTGGGACTCCAAACTTCATATTATATTTAATGCAAAACCTTTTTAAATAAGGCTTCACATTTTTTTTAATTAAGTTTTTGTGAATTGATATTTAGATATGAGACAAGGCCCTACCCCAAAAGATAGTTTACTTTATTATACTTCATGTCAAAATGTCAGATTTTGATTGGTTAATACGAGGGAGACAATTTACTCTATCCTATGGTAAATACTCTATTACCCTTCACGGAGACGCTTGATCAAGTGTGCGCTTTATTAAATACGGATGGTTGTTATGTACAAGACGTTTTGTTTATTACTTTGAATTTGAAATTTAATAGACAGTAATAACAGAACATTCAGTATAATAAATTAAAATTAAATAGCACATATCTGAGAGGGTGATAGAGCAGATTGTAACCCCTCGAAAAGACATTGTCAACCTTGGTTTCGCCTCAGTTGACACGAAGCCAAGGTTGACAGTGTCTTTTCGAGGGGTAACAATCTGCTCTATCACCATCTCAGCTATGTGTTATTTATATAATAAGATGTTTCATGAAAGTTTAGATGCTTTTCGTATTTTTTTTTTTTTTTTTTTTTTTTTTTTTATTATTATTATTATTTTTATCATTATATACTTTTAACTGACTGCATTTATTTTAGACTGTTTTGTATATTTTAGGGTACATGCATTTTTTATCTGTTTGTTTGATTCGTATTAGTTGGTACTTTGTATTTTACGTTTTATGTTTTTGTATTTTATTTATTTTAAATATGAAGCGCTTAGAGTAATTGTTGTTGTTATATAATGTTCTCTATAAATATTGTATTCATTATTGTTCTTCAGTTTTTTTTTGTTTTTTTTTTTTTTTATGTAGATGTATAATGATTTGGATTCTACAATATTTCTTTTTAAATGTCATTTATATAAAACCAAAGAATTATTCTAATAAACAATCTTGATGGTTTCATGATAACCTTATACATGAATATAGAGTTATTGTAATATTTAATCATCCGAATTACCTCTCGCATGAATTACAGAGGCTTGTTTAGGGGGATATCAATATCCCATATCCCATTAAGTTTTTGTCCCAGTATCCCATATCCCTATAATGTTTACCCCTAATATCCCAATAAATATTTTCACAAATATCCCGTATCCCTAAAACTATTTTGAAATATCCCAAAAAAATCATTAATTCATTCCCAAACCCATTTTTGTATACAACATTCGTAAATACATGTTGTATGCGTTGTAGTAAGGATGTGGGCTTTTTCACAGAGAAAAGTTAATTATTTACTTGTCATATAAACAAGAGGCACAACTCTGTCTTTATCGCTCACCTGATGAAAAAAAAAATCGCCAGTTTGCTAATGAGGACTTTAATTTGCACATAATTTAGATACTCTATCTGTTCATTTTTGCCATTTACACTGTTTAATCTAGCTCCTATAGGTTTTTAGAAACCAAAAGCCAAAACTTCAAAAACAGTTTAAATCAACATTTCAGGGGGACTACTTTTAAAACTTGTTGCCAAAAATATCATAGTAAATAGGTCTTGTTATGCTGATTATTATTTTTTTCATTTACACTTTTAATCTAGCTCATATAGTTTTCATGATAACAGCCAACAACGGCTAAAAATTATAAAAATAGACATTTCAGGGGCAATAACTCAAAAACAAGTGGCTAGATTTTTCGAAAATTTTCAGGGTGGATACATGTCATCATGTTGATCATTTTCCCAAATTAAACTTTTAATATAGCTCATATATTTGAAAAATAAAATGGCAAGGATATGTCAAACAAGGGCAATAACTCCTTTGAGAGCTCGATTGGCAATTTCGGTCATGATAACTTATTTGCAGGTCTTATTTTTCTAAAGATCTTTGCCATTTAATGTTTATCCATGTCCAACATAGTTTCTCCAAAAGATTTAAACTTTTATTAAATAATCTTTCAAGGGCAATAACTCCTACAAAGGATCAGTTGACCAGTTTGGTCATGTAAGCTTATTCGTAGATCTAATTTTGTTGAACATTTTTGTCACTTAAAGTTTCCCTCCATCTATTATAGTTTCTTAAAAAAAAACTTGAAAATTTAATTAAAAAAAAATGCTTTTCAAGCCAATAACTCCTACAAGGAATAAATTTACAATTTCGGTCAGTTAACTTAGTTGTAGATCTCAACTTGCTGGTCATTTTTGCTGTTCAAAATCTCTCTTTATCAGCATTTAAGATAACAATTTAAAAAAACAACAACAAAAAACAGAGATATTTCGTAAAATTTATAATTCCAGATGCAATAACTGCAAATAACTGGGTTGTCCAATTGGTTTGAAAAATTACGTGGCAGATAAATCTTAACATGCTTATCATTTTTATCCTTATAAAAATAAGGAGATGAGGTATGATTGCCAATGAGACAACTATCCACTAAAGTTCAAATAAAGTGGATGTAAGCAATTATAGGCAAACGTACGGCCTTCAACAATGAGAAAAACCCATACCGTATAGTCGGCTATAAAAGGCCCCGACATGAAAAATATGAAACAATTCAATTGCTGAGAAAACTAACGGCCTATTTTTGGCAATTTTATCAAGTGAGATGTAACTATTTCTGTACTTAACTTTTTAATTCCACATTTTTTTTTTCATGTTCAAAATTCAATATCCTAAAAATGCATCAATATCCCATATCCCATTTATTTTTAGGACAAATATCCCATATCCCTAAAATTAAAATGGCAAATATCCCGTATCCCAATATACCCAATACAAGCCTCATTACACGTCCAGGTATTTAAACTTGTACTTTTTCAATTTATTAAAACGTTTTGCGATATTTCTTGACAAAATATATTCTGTATATGCAGTCCATACATTTCCTTTTTATCATGATCATTTCTAATGTTACAGCCATTATTCATTCGTTTGCTCTTTTATCAGGATTCGAAATGTACAACATTGTATACCATCAGGTATTTTAATTTCATAAGGAATTTTATATTTCATTGGGTAATTTACATTTCAAAATTGTGCATGTTCATAATACCATTTTACTGTTATATATTGTAATCGAGAGTGTGCTTTGTGAATCTCATAAAAGATGAGTTCGACTTGCAACTGTGTGTGATAACGTTTCCCAGTAACTGTAAATTTGTACCTACCCAGAGTCAGCTTTCAACGGTATCATCAAGAGATGTCCAGATAATTATTGATACTATAATGTTGTTTTTCTTAATTTGATTGATTTTCTGCTTTGTAAATATGGTCTTTTGTATTTGACGTCAAGGATAGTACGAATAAAAGGATCCATTTGGTATAATATGTCAATGAGACATCAACCCAACGAAACAAAACCAACAAATGTTAATAGACGTGTTAGGAAAGGGATTTAAATACTGCGTTGATGTTGAATACCAATACCGATACAAGATTTAAGTGTGGACTTTCTCAAAATGCAATTGCATTGAAAAGTAACCCGGAGTAGTATAGTTTAGCTTTGTGGTGTGTTTGATACAACATAAAGCGAACGGTTAACGTCGACTCCAAATTTTAAGACGTGCATTGGCGTTACGTAGATCTTCATACATTCATTTGTATTTGTTTGATTAAGGAGTGGTGAGTGCAAAACAAAACTTAACAAAAATATATGTAAGAATCAAGAATGCATGGGAATGACGGATTTTACGGCCACAAGTCCAAATATATACATTAAGTGATATGATTAGAATATGTTTAATAGTAAAATAACTCAGTTTGTCCCTCCACGATAGATATGTCCTATTTTCGCAAAATATAGTTAGCATGCATTTTGTGTCCGGGGATACAGGGACACGTATGTGTGGCTTAAACAAATCAGTACTAATCTGAACACATCGTTATATCTATATATATAAAAATATATATATATATAGTGGACACAAGTGGATACAGTGCTATTTCTATATAAAACTTTAAGAAACAGGGGCTACAGAAGAAGGTTGTCTTGCTGCGCATCGTTTTATTGTTCAAGAAGAAAACCACTTTTCACGAGCTATATGTGATTCGTATTGTGTGCTACTATCTGGGTATGAATGCAATGCATGGACAGAGGGACGAAAGAACGGACGGATGGACCAATTCACCCATCACTATACACCGTCCCATTTAGAAAGCGGAGTGTATAGTGAATATTAGGGAAAATAGAGTGAAGGAAATCGAAGAAAAAAAATGCCCGACCTATAATTTAGCAGACTTTGTTTTGCAAGAGGTGAAAATGAATATTCCATTTTCAAAATATCCTCCTTACCCAAAGATATCAAAATTAACTTCTCCACATGAAAGTTTAACGCCACTTTCAACAATATCTCAAGGAAGCCGTGATAACAAGAAATATAAAGATAATCAAATTGAAAACGCTTTGTTTCATTCTTTTTTTGTATGCCCCATTTATGGGCATTATGTTTTTCGGTATGTGCGTCCGTTCGTCCGTTCGTTCGTCCGTCCGTCTCTCCCGCTTCAGGTTAAAGTTTTTGGTCAAGGTAGTTTTTGATGAAGTTGAAGTCCAATCAACTTGAATCTTAGTACACATGTTCCCTATGATATGATCTTTCTAATTTTAATGCCAAATTAGAGTTTTTACCCCAATTTCATATACAAAATGATAGTGCGAGTGGGGCATCCGTGTACTATGGACACAGTCTTGTTTAATTGTAAGTCCACAAATTTCTAGTTTGGTTTATTTTTAGAATTTTACGCTACTGTGTAACACATTTCTCTATTCTAGAAAATTATATAAAATAAGGGGATGTGGTATGATTGCCAAAATAGACAACTATCTACCAGAGACCAAATGACGTAAATGTTTGCAACTATAGGTCACCGTATGACCCCCCAACATGGAGCAAAAAGCATCCCGCATAAAAGCTAAGAAAGGCCAAGTATATTTTAAATAAAAATCAAATAAACGAATGTTTTGAACAAAGATTGATGTAGAGTAAAAAATCGGATTCGAATGTGATTTGATTCCTGTGGGTTTTTTTAATTCATTTATTTTGATCACTTTGTAGATTTTCCTTATAGTCGTTCAATAAAATAGTAAGAAATGGGGGAACAACGATCTTAAACTTCATCGATCACTACTATGAAACAATGCAATTTTAAGAATAATGATCGTGTTGTTTTGTTGGATCCTTGTCCGAGTATTGCGGAATAAATTGTTACTATTTTATTGTTTAAAAATCATCTCAGCATTATCAAAACAAACCCATACAGGTAACTATAATGATAATCTGTACTTTTTGAGATGGTCCCCACTTTAGCCTATAGTGGTATCGGTATTTAACATCAGCGTCAAAATCGTAATGACACGTCTATTTAGAGGTCAACGTATGATCTTCAACAATAGACAAGTGGAACTTCATTTAGCTCTTTGTATGTAAGACATTTACTCTCATATTTTAAGACTGTTTATATTAGATTTTGTTTCTTGAATACCTTCTCTTTTCATTATAAAAAAAACTATTAAAAAATACAACACGTGGTACTGCGTAACATCCAATTGTCTTACGGTTAGCATACCAACAAAATAGATGTAGATATGATTGCCAATGAGACCATTTTTCACCCAAAGACAAACTGCTAGGTTGTATATAACACATTGTGAAACAATTCAAAAGGGGAACTCAAGAGCCTTATTTAAGCTAACAATACGAAAAACAGTTATGACAGACATCATCACACGACAATCACCGAACAGTAGGTTTGGGAAAGGCATATAAAGAATGCGGTGTAAAACATGTAGATGCCTTATATGGAACAATGGTGTAACAGCACAAAATTAGAACAAATTCAACATTTTTAGCACGATATTAACACTAGTTAGAAGGTGAGAGAAATCGGACCACTGGGATATTTATCAATAAATGATCATATTTTATAGATGTTTATCATTACTCCAAAAAAGCTTGTATAGTGCTTGGCTGGTTTTATTTCATTCGGGCAAAGGGTTGTGAATTTTTGCTGCTGACTGTCTTAAAAACTGTTAAAACTAATTTTAATAACGTCATTACTCATATAAATACCTAATTGACAATTATCTTTCACAATAAATATTGTAATAGATAATACTGGAATGGAATCATCTTGTGGTACAGGTTATAATATAACTGGTTAATTTTCTGTATCATATGCGGATTGTATATTTCGTTAGATCGCACCTAAAATACGGCAGCTGTATCAAGTCAATATATTAACAATAACTCCATCATCAAACAATAAAATGACTAATAAATTCTATTATTCTCATCATAAATGTTTAATTTGCAGCTTCCAGCAGTCTTTGTGGCTTATTCGACTAAATTTGCCCAAGGGAAGAAACTTTGTATCGGTTTTATTGGTTATATTGATAGGTTTTGACATTTTATCTGGGCTATTCACATACTGCTCTTTCGCGTCTAGGAAGAAACAATAAATATTGATGTTTTTGTAGAAAATACATAAAGTTCAAAGAAACTAGGTATCATCATTGTATCAATAATACTATCTTCAACCATTCAACTTCAAATCGATCTTATAATAGGTTTTTTATAGTTTACATCGGGATTTTTACTTCATATATCTATTTTGTCGATGTTAGAAAAATATGGAAACTCCAGTTTCTATTATTGACAGGCCAACCATTAGCTTAATCGATTTTAGTGTTAAATATAAATATGCTATGTGACATTGCAATTTGCAATACACATTGTGTTGTCATTTTCATTGATCTAAGTAACTGAATATTTATGAATATTAATGACTTTATAGTTAACTTTTTATATTTTGTTATTTATGGAAGAAATATACCAATTCAGTTCAACATGTGAAGCGACTTAACTAATAACAGAGGAAGCTCATATCATTAGCCTAAGTGTATCGGATATTTAAACAGGACATCTTAGTATATAGATATATGAATATAACTAGAAAACTGCTTTGAAAAAAAGGAGATATGGGATATCATATAATTATCTGTAGAGACTACAGTGAATAAAGCTCCACTTACTTATGTTATCGTAGATAAAAGTGAAATGGCGAAAGCTAAACCGAAAAACTCTTTTTATTCCAGAGTTCATGAAGCGGACGGGAATTTCTTTGAAAGTTTCACCGCTCTCGCTTGGAGACAGGAAAATAAGCGGTTGAGAGCACATTCAGATGTAAGTACATACTTTATTATCATAGGTAGTTCTGTTTGTTTTATTTTGAGTTTTATCAGCTTTGTTTATAGACACATGAAACCACCAATGTATACATTTGTTTTTCGTGAAGAGTAACTTGTTCAATATACACGTATGATTAAATAAAGCTTATCTTCTTTATTTAAAGTTGTCCGTGTTTGGCTAGAAATACTTTTGGTCTCTTTTTTTATCAGCTCTTTAAAGTACATATATGTATTAAGGTTTTAGATTTTAAAATATGTTAGCCTCGACTATCACTGATGAGACATTAATTGTCGAAATGCGCATCTTGTGCAGTATATTTAGTACCGTTAATTTTATTACGTACGTTTGTGTAATAGTATATGGATGCCCGAAAGCAATAACGTTGAGGAGGCTGAAGCAAAATGTAAAAGACTATGTTTGACTATGTTTGGGTTTTGAACTTACACGCAAACTTTGCATATTCAATCATGCAAGGTCATAAAAAACTTTAACGATAGCGGTCCTATAATGTATGACAAAAAAGTAGTCGTGTTAACAACAATGCCTACACGTTGTTTATTTGAACAGTTGTTTTCCATTCGTTTGATGTGTTTGAGCTTTTGATTTTGCCGTTTGATAAGGGACTTTCTGATTTGAATTTTCCTCGGAGTTCGGTATTTTTGTTATTTTACATTTTTCTATTTGTTTTGTTGTGTTAGATTATAAATTAGATAGTACGAATATTGTTTGATTAAAATTTGCTGTTATAAAATTTTGGAAATTATTTTAAAATAAGGATTATATATCTTCCTCGTGCAAAGCTCGGATTCCCTTTTTTGACTATACTATTGGTCCGTTTTGGTTCTCTCGGATTCCTTTCCCGGATTTGGCTATACTATTGGTCCGTTTTGGTTCTCTCGGATTCCTTGCCCGGATTTGGCTATACTATTGGTCCGTTTTGGTTCTCTCGGATTCCTTTCCCGGATTTGGCTATACTATTGGTCCGTTTTGGTTCTCTCGGATTCCTTTCCCGGATTTGGCTATACTATTGGTCCGTTTTGGTTCTCTCGGATTCCTTGCCCGGATTTAGCTATACTATTGGTCCGTTTTGGTTCTCTCGGATTCCTTGCCCGGATTTGGCTATACTATTGGTCCGTTTTGGTTCTCTTGGATTCCTTTCCCGGATTTGGCTATACTATCGGTTCGTTTTGGTTCTCTCTGATTCCTTTCCCGGATTTGGCTATACTATTGGTCCGTTTTGGTTCTCTCGGATTCCTTTCCGGATTTGACTATACTATTGGTCCGTGTTGGTTCTATCACCTCTTCAACGTTTGTGTAAGTTTTAGATTTTCAAATATTTTGGACTCAAAAATTATTGCAGAGACATTTATTGTCGAAATGCGCATCTCTTGCAGTAAAATAGGTACCGTTTATGTCATAGACCCATTCTTGAATGTGTTTAGTGTATCGAATAGAATAGAAAATGAGTATGTGAAAAAGAAATTCGCTTTACCAATTTCAGAATTCTCGTCGTTCTATCAATAAAATAAATACTTCATACCTTAACATGGTTGTTGGGCTCATTAATGGCCATAGATGACACGCTACAACAAATATTTTGACTGTCAATAAGGCCAATTTCGATAATCAATGTAGATTACATTTTACATGTGAAAGAATTTTAACGGCGTTTCTAATTGCAGAAAGAGGTTATCGCCTCAGTCATATACATTGCTATTGAAGTCAACTTTAATGAAATATTGTCTTTACAAGTTATAGTGGAATTCTGCATGATGGATCGGGTCTGAATTCAAAAGAAAATGGTCGATAACATAATTTTACTTCATATGTGATTTTGATTTTAATGTAACAGGCCTTTCTTAATGTCTTTGCTCAAACATTTTACAATTTATCAACATTGCAGTTGTAAGTTAAGAATCAATTAATTGATCAAAGGTTCAGAAATAACTTATTTTTCCTGTCGAAGATCGTTGGTTCTCTCCGGGCACTCCGGTTCCTCCACCGAAACAAATGTAACAACTGACCTCATAGAAATAGCTAATAGTTCTGAAAGTGGCGTTAAACACCAAGAATCAATCAGTCGAATATATATCTAACATTGAGTTTTCAGAACTTTATTATTCATTAAAAATTAGCCTATCTTATAAGGAAATGCTAAAAACATTTTTTTTCATTAAAAAAATAAACTCGTTTGAACCGGAAAAAGAAGATAAACAATGCTACCAGGTAGATATAATGTACATTTGATTGATTGTTATTTGCGTTACGTCCGGTGGAAAAAAATTTATGCATTTTCAAGACGTGATCGTATTAACAATTATAGATACAATAGGTTGGTATTCCAAGGTAGAGGTAGATCCGGATGGTAGGTTGGGAATTTGGACTGCCTATGGAAAGTTAGGGTAGGTTGGATAGGAACAGAAATTTTGCTAAGCAACAGGTTACCTACTGAAAACTCAGAGAGTTGCTGCAAGGATTTTCAACTGCAGAGACTCAGAGTGTGACACTGTCTCTACACGAGACAACTGATTTAACGTCCCCATTTCGACCAGACGTGTCTGTGTATTTATATATCCCGAACAACCAAATTGACGCCGTACTTTAGAAAGGGGGAGGTCTAAGGATAAGCATATTTCTATAATACCAAATCAACCCTTAAGTCAGTTTGATTGATTTCTTTTGGATTGTACAAACAAAAATGCTAACGGAGAAATCAACGTTAGCAGTTGTATTCGAATTGACAAAACTATGTGTAATTCGTGTTTTATTGATTAATGTATTGTAATGAATTGTATTGTATTTATAATTATGCATGTAAATGATTCTAATTCTCAATAGAGAATAAACTGAATCATTATCTGTAACGGAACGGGTTTTTATTCAGTTACGTAATTTTGTAACAAAGACAATTGCATGTATAATTTTACAATAAATAATTCAATGCTCTTCAACTTCGTACTTCATTTGGCCGTACCTTTTTAGCTCACCTGGCCCGAAGGGCCAAGTGAGCTTTTCTCATCACTTGGCGTCCGTCGTCCGTCGTCCGTCGTCGTCGTCGTCGTCGTCGTCCGTCGTCGTTAGCTTTTTACAAAAATCTTCTTCTCTGAAACCACTGGGCCAAATTTAACCAAACTTGGCCACAATCATCATTAGGGTATCTAGTTTAAAAAATGTGTCCGATGACCCCGCCAACCAACAAAGATGGCGGCCATGGCTAAAAATAGAACATAGGGGTAAAATGTAGATTTTGGCTTATATCTCTGAAACCAAAGCATTTAGAGTAAATCTGACATAGGGTGAAACTGATTATCAGGTCAAGATCTATCTGCCCTGAAATTTTCAGACAAATCTGACAACCTGTTGTTGGGTTGCTGCCCCTGAATTGGTAATTTTAAGGAAATTTTGCAGTTTTTGGTTATCTTGAATATTATTATAGATAGAGAAAAACTGTAAACAGCAATAATGTTCAGCAAAGTAAGATCTACAAATAAGTCGTCACTACCAAAATTGTCAGTCGACCCTTTAGGAGTTATTGCCCTTTATAGTCAGTTTTAACAATTTTTCATAAATTTTGTAATCTTTACAAAATCTTCTTTTCTGAAACTACTGAGACAAATTAAACCATACTTGGCCATAATCATTATTAGGGTATCTAGTTTAAAAAATTTGTCCGATGAACCCGCCTTCCAACCATCATGGCCGACTTGGTTAAAAATAGAACATAGGGGTAAAATGCAGTTTTTGGTTTATATCTCTGAAACTAAAGCATTTAGAGCAAATCTGACAGGTGGCAAAATTGTTCATCAGATTTAGATTTATCTGCCCTGAAATTTTCAGACGAATCCGACAACCCGTTGTTGGGTTGCTGCCCCTGAGTTAGTAATTTTACAGAAATTTTAGTTTTTTGTTATTATCTTAGATATCATTATAATATCTAATATCTAATACTATTAATTATGATTTTAACCTTATTTTACATGATTTCCAAAGCATCAGTAAATACAGGTGAGCGACACAGGCTCTTGAGAGCCTCTAGTTTTATTCGAGCGTCTCTGATGAGTCTTTTGTATACGAAAAGCGCGTCTGGCGTACAAAATTATAAGCCTACTGTCTTTGATCAGGTTTTTTTCCATAACACCGAGTTCCATATGGTAGTATAAAGAATGGGGGATCATCTCCCAAAAAGTATATTAAATGTTTAAAACCCCCAAAAAATCAAAAAGTAGCAATATAAGAACATCTTTTAATAATCTTAAGTCCCTTTCCAATATACCCTCAGTTTCCAGTGGCAATCCAAATTTGCCCGCCCTCATCCGAGATGACATCTATTACAGGACCTACCTATTATAGTTATTATCAATTTGTTCTTGAAATGAACATGCATGAAATATTTGCCACTGAACATAAAACAAAAAACAATGAATAAATACAATATGTTAAAGTACGTAAACCTTTATTTATTGTTCTATAATTAAACCACAACCAGATGGCATATAAGTATACCATCGCTTAGAACTACTAGTATATTGTAACCCGGGGAATTTAGTTTTCGCCGTCCGTCAGTCATTTTCGGTTCCAGAGGCTAAAGCAAATACTTTATATCAAATTGCAACCTAACCTAATTCAGAAATATGGTCACATTTAGTTCGGTGAAAATCCTATTGAATCCTATTGATTTTCAGGTCACCATCTGATAGGTGAAGGTCGATTTTCCTGAATAAAAACGTTATCAGTGCAATAAAGGGGTTTCCAGATTCTAAATCAAATGATACATATAGAATTGCATGCTTGGTTGGATTATGTAGGTCTAAGGCCACGGTAACAATATCTAGAGAAATGTCCAGAAAGTGGTTTCAAGATTTATTGTATAGGATCAGACAAAGTGAAAGTAGAATCCGGAGTACCACAAGTCTGAGATCAGTCTTAGGACCCAGCCTCTTTCTTTTTTTTGCATTAACGACCTACCAGAAGGCCTACACTCATCAGTGAGACTGTTTGCGGACGATACTGTTGTCTATTTGACCATTTCCTCAGACAACGACTGCCATGAATTCCAAGAAGACCTGGACAAAGTGGCAAAAGGGAAAAACTTTGGAAAACGGAGTTTCACCCTGAAAAATGCAGTATCCTCACAGTCTCAAAAAAGAAAAATCCAATCAAGTGGGACTACAAACTCCACGGCCATACTCTGGAGCATGACGCATCGACTAAATACCTGGGCTGCACCATTGTAAATGATTTAGATTGGGGAGAACACATAAACAAAATCACAGGAAAAGCCAGCCGAAGCCTTGGTTTGCTACATAGAAACCTCCACATCAGCTCAAAATCCACCAAAGAGCATGCCTATAAAATATTAGTAAGACCGTAAATGGAATACGCAACTACAGTATGTGATCCGTACCAGCAAAACCACATAGATAAAACTGAAAAAGTACAAAGACGAGCTGCATGATATGTAACCAGCAGACATAGAAACAGATCAAGAGTCACCAACATGAAAACCGAATTAGGATGGAAAAGCCTACAAACTAGACGAAAAGAAGCTCGACTCATAATGTGTTACAAAATAATAAATGACGTTGTAGCCATAGACAAGAGGAAACATCTAGTCGGACAGGACATCATACTTACCTATTACAGCCAGCCAACAAAGATTGTAGGAAATGGTCCTTCTTCGTAAACACCATCAAGGATTGGAACAAACTGCCTCCAGATATCGCCACAGCAAAGTCTCTTTGGCCAAAACTTCTAACTAAATCAACTTAACAATTTGTTTTAACCAGTTTTTAATTATGCGCAACTTGCCAGAATATTCATCATGTTGAATGTGGGCAGTATTTAGAAGAAGAAGAAGATTTACTAGGATATGTGGTCACAACTAATAAGAGGATGAAGATGATCCTTAAGTCCCTTGACCTAAGGTCAATGTCACAGTTACTAGAAATAAATTCGTGTGCAACATTACTGTTTTAATTCATAATTTATATGGAGCGAGGAGTGGTTCTTGCTCACTTAAGGTTCTTTAATTGTATATAGGCTAGTGTCAATGGCAATACTATATTCTGAAACGTTTGAAACATAGAGGTATACAAAACTGTTAAACCCCGCCATACTTTAATTTGGCAGCCAATGGAACCTCGCCTGTAGTGGTCGAATGTTATGTCTAAATGTTTATCGTTATTTTCAGGTTGGCAATCAAAGGCCAACTTTTGATTATTTCTATTAAATTTATTTACTTTTATAGAATCGATGATGTTGAGCTGTATTTATTGTATACAAAACTGCAAAATGTTTAAAACCGAAGGTTGCCCGTATTTTGGTTTATTTTTGTCGTTGTGTTGCTGTCTCATTGACATATATCCCTCATTTTCTTTTATTCAGTATTTTAAATTATTTAATTTCAGGAATGGTGTCTGAAAATCATAAAATACATGTAAATCACGATTTCAGAAACGTTGCCATCTATCCGCCATATGTCCCACTGGGACAATAGAACAGAGAAAAAAACAATTGCTTTTAATTTTTTCTCGAAGTGTTTTGTGGCATTTAAATTTCCTACAGGCTTTTTGAAAAATGACTCCGGTTCTCGAGGAAATTATTTGATTTGGTAAATAAATATATGTACAAAAAAAAGGTCGACTTTCTCCGGTAGTGGATGTAAACTTACAATTCAATCATAAATGTGGTTATCGATTTTAATCTAAATAATTAAAATATAGGAAACAAGGTTTCATGTGACGCAGAGAAAAATGATATCCCAGTCTAAAGATTAGCTGTACTAAATAAATTAAAAGTTATAAACACAGGCTTAAATGATTGATGTAAAGCGATATTTTAATATTGCAACAAACTGAGAGCTAGATTATTAATAATGGCCTATAATTCTGTTGTTTATTATTTTTTTCTTTAATGAAAGCACCCTTCATGGCAACGATGATATTGCGTTACCGAGACAGTTTTATTTGTTAATTCCGAGGGACTGACTATTAATCGCTAGGATTAGTAGCTGTCATCATTTCTTCTTTTATACTTACACAAATTTTAATAGCGTACATCTAATGAACACACCAGAACGTTTGAAAGCGTATCTCTGTTGATTTCGTTGCCTTTGGATTCACAGGAATTCATTCACGTCTTAAGTTATATACAGATATTCCTCAGTCAGAGATCACAAGTGTTTCACGCCTCGAAAATAACGCTTAATATTTCATACAACCACATATTTAAAAAGAACGTCCTCAAGTTATTTCGAATCACTTTTTAAAGACAGATCTGAATATTTACTCGAAAAATTATAAGGGTATATAGTGGTTTTTTTTAACAAATTTCAATATTGTATTTAGATAAATATTTCTCGGTAATGACATGTCATAAAAAAACCCGTCAATTTCATGATAACAGCAACAAGAAACCAGTCACTCATATGACTTGAACGGAAAATTTTCATTAAAATTAATCAAAATTTAAAAAATTTAAAACCGCAAAAAGTGTTTTACATTTGTTTTGATGTGTGATTGCTTTTGATATAAAGCGTTCAAAACATGTTGTTTATTTTGTTATTTTTTATACCATCATTGTTAAAAAGTGTAATTATTCATGATTGTATGTTCTTTTTTCTCTAATGTTCATGTTTTTCACATTTCTCGATCGGTGAGAGAAAAATATTTTCGTCTCTAGAGAAAACTTTGTTCTCGGCAAAATTTTTAATGATTGGTCGAAATTTAATTATAACGTCAAATTTTCTTGGTTTCTTCTGAATTTCTTATAGTGACGTCATGAAAAAAGGCGACCATACCTGATGACGACACATATAAAGAACACAACTTTGTGTTTAATCTCGTCACATAAGTTTAGACTCGGTACGATTTAGAAAAGAGGGGCGAAAGATACCAGAGGGACAGTCAAACTCATAGAACTTGACATATTTACAGACACTTATGTACTGTTAACGACTGTATGTTGCCCTATATATGTCTTTTGGTTATTTGTTTTGTTAGATTGCTGTATCATTGACGTATATCTCACTTGACTTTTATTTATGAAACAGTACACGTTTACATGCATTGTTCGTCCGACTTAGAGAATTCAGTAGTTATGTAAAGACGTTAAACATCTCTAACTTACTAGTCATGTGCTCTCTTTGTTAATAAAAATGCTATACAATATATAACACCGAAAAAAATGAAAGTATTTGCAATGTTCTTAGACAGGACTGTAAAGAAGGGTGGAAGGATTAAAATAGGTGTAGATGGTCACAAGAAAGTATTGATATTGTTTATCCCCTTTTCGGTATAAATACATTTCTCTAATTCTTACACGATTTATCCTTTTCTGACCCGTTGATTATTTTTATTTAATCAACGTGTGGTTCGTTTGATCTCAGTTCTTCATTGGTCAAAATTCGATTATGACGTCAAATTTTCTTGCTTTCCTCTGAATTTCCTACTGTGACATCACGAAAAAAGGCGACCATGCCTGATGACGTCACATAGAAAGAACACATCTTTTTACAGATCATTCGAAATGAAGGATTGAATTTGTCTGCATATCGTTTAAAAATCATTAGAGAAAAAGATTCCACCACCAAACCTTGTGCAATACGATATTTATCCACTCTCGACAGCTAAATTTTAAATATTTAAAACGCCCGGCTAGCCTCGCGTTTTAAATTTGAAAATTTAACTGTTTCGAGTGGATAAATATCGTATTACCCTCGATACAGTGGCAGAATCTATATATATCTGATAAATAAAGGCACATTTTATCCGATTTTAAAGTTAACATTTAATTTGGTCAATATTACCATATCAAAACTGATAAAACGGACTATGACTGCACTATTGATTAAAATACACGAGAGAGCTAGATGTGAAATTAACGCAGCTGCTACCCTTGTCTATATTATGATTCCTATTAATGTTTGATATAAAAAGTAATTTGAATAATCGATTTGATACGGTGTGAATCAGTCAATATTCCGTCAATAAGTAGGTATATTATAATGAACAAGACAAAGTACATTCAACAATAATGCCATACGTCAGAATCGAGACATTCTGACACATTTAAGCGGCTAATGATATAGATGTCAGTTTATAATGATAGAATTTGTGATCACTAGTAGACATTAGAAATAATTACTGTAAGGTAGATTAAGGTAGTTCACATGTTTTAGAAACTTGTGGTTTAGGTGCATGTGTCCACATTGGTCAATTATTTATACTTATAAATAGATATGATGTATGTTTTTGTCATGTTGTATAAATGTTTAGTTTTGTTTTATGCCGTGCTGAAAATGTAGAAATATTCCCTTTTTCACCTATTTCAGTACATACATGTTACGTATACAGGCTGATATCAAGTTGAAATTAAACAAAAGAAATGGAACTCTGTATTAGAGAAGGTAAAAACGGCCAAGTTGGTATATTTGAATTGTTTACATCTGTTTCTATGGACGTTAAAAGTTTAATGCAGGTACAAAAAAATTAGGATTTTTGCAATTTTATACGTGTTTATAATTAAGTTAACTTATAGTATGGAGCTTCGAGATATTTGTAAACTTTAAATTAATGATAAATTTTCACACAATTGTCGAAAATGGTAGGTGCAAATACATATGGATCTTTTTATGCATATGCATAAATTCCACCGAAAAAAAAATCCAGAGAGTTAAAAAAATGTTTTGAAGCATTAAACTGCATCTCTGCCGCCGGTAACAGTTTTTGGGAGGAAAAAGTCGGTACTCCTTTTTTATGTTGAGGCGTGTTTGAGTTTACTGTTTTGTCTAGAAAACGTATAATGCAAAATCATTTGATACATCACCTCGCTTCAGATTCCATTATTTTATATATTTAGCTTTATATTGATATAATAACATTAAAAATCCCATAAGCAAGAAATAAAGTATATGGGTCAAGTGAAATACCTTATGAGTCATAACAACAAAGTATAGGTGTGTTTGTGAATTACAAACCAAAAAACTCCTTTTTGAATGAAACTTCTGCGTCCCTTTGAAGCTTTCTAAGTTTGTATTTTAGCTACCATATTCGGTTGGTTAAAGGTTTTATATATTTTTAGGTGTTATATAAAGGTTTTAAGTGAACTGACAAAACAGAAGCTATGAAAAGAGGACCATACTGTCATAAATAAATTTTTGACAGCACTTATTAGCACTAGTAAACACATTTTAATCTGAAACGGTATTTTTAATCTAAACAGCACTTAGAATACTGATCAATAAATTATTACGTCATTTTAAGTTTTTAGACTTATTCAGTACTGTTCATACCTTTCGCTTCCAGTCAATTAAGATAGTTTTAGTCAATGTTTAGACTGTTTAGTAGCATCTATTTACCTGCACCCATCAACATCATACTGCATTGCTTACATCCACCTTATTTGAACTTTGGTGGATAGTTGTCTCATTGGGTTATTATACCATATCTCCTTATTTTTATATAAAATGCTACTGAACAGTACTTGGCTGACTGCAGGCCAACTGTCTAAACAGTACTGAATTTTCCGCAGTGAATAAGTCTGAAAATTGAATGAAAAACTGAAAATGACGTAATAATTTATTGTTCAGTATTTTAAGAGCTGTTAAGATCAAAATTAACGTTTCAGACTAAAATCTAGTCACTAGTGAAGGAAATTTTTAAGATAAGCAGTTAAGAATGAAAAGCAATAAGGAGGAAAAACCAACAACAAATGAAGAAATTTTCAATGTTTTCGTCATTTAATCAATAATTTTTATAACATCCTTCTGAGGCCCAATTGCAACCGTTAGAAAAGTCAGATATATAATGCAGAGAATAAAATCAAAAGGGGCATACACAAACCAGTCGAAATGGTATAAGTTGGAGGCAACAGGGGCATACATAAACCAGTTGAAATGGTATAAGTTGGAGGCAACAGGGGCATACACAAACCAGTCGAAATGGTATAAGTTGGAGGCAACAGGGGCATACATAAACCAGTCGAAATGGTATAAGTTGGAGGCAACAGGGGCATACATAAACCAGTCGAAATGGTATAAGTTGGAGGCAACAGGGGCATACATAAACCAGTCGAAATGGTATAAGTTGGAGGCAACAGGGGCATACACAAACCAGTCGATATGGTATAAGTTGGAGGCAACAGTAGTTTACTGATGTTCAAATCTCATAACTTTGTTAACAACTACAAAAGCAAACTTTCATCCGCGGAGGTGTAACCTTATATTTAGTAATGTTTCATAATTTATAAATTGGAATTTTACACACTAATTTATAAGTTCATATCTCGTCAGTACCGACAGTGCTGGTTACTTAGTGCATAGTAAGATCGGTTTCGGATAGTCCATCAGCCGCGAGACCGACCAGTAGATTTATGACACCAAATTCCAAGCAAGTTAATTTTGGATAAAAATACTTACTAGAAAATGCTCATTGTTGTCAATATGGAATTCTATGCGACTGTCATTCAAGTGAGAGGTTTAGCTAGCTTTAAAACCAGGTTTAATCCCCCATTTTCTACATAACAAAATGCCTGTAACAAGCTAGGAATATGACAGTTGTTTTCCATTCGTGATATGTTTGAGTTTTTGATTATGCCATTTGATAAAGGACTTTCCGTTTTGAATTTTCCTTGGAGTTCGGTATTTTTGTTTTTTACTTTTTCCTCTCAACTAAAAATTGTCTTATAAAGCATGTTTAATAGGGCCCCGCCGAATTGCGGGTCGCCCTATAGTGATCAGTCTGTCCGTCCGTCTGTCCGTCCGTCCGTCCGTCGTTCCGTCTGTCCGTTCGTCCGTAACAAATTGTGTCCGCTCTATATCTAGAGAACCGTTAGAATTTCATACTTTATACATGTATATTAACCAACACCAGAGGGTGTGTCATAATGTTTGTACAACTTCTTAGGTCAAAGGTCAAGGTCAAAAACTTTGGTTTAAGTTGACAACCCCATGTCCTATGGTAAAGATCGCGTCCGCTCTATATCTTGAGAACCGTTTTCAAAGTTTATACTTGACCTGTATATCAACCAACACCAGAGTGTGTGTCATAATGTATGTACAACTTCCTAGGTAAAAGGCAAGGACAAAAACTTTGGTTTCAGTTGACAACCCCATGTTCTATGGTAAAGATACCAATTTTTTTACCACACGTTATTCACAGCGGGGCCCACAGAGATGGCTCCCATCTCAATGATGTCTAGTTCATAATAGTCTTTATATAACATGACGTGTGTGTGTGCGACATTTTTGAGACTGCTTACAGGCGTAGTTCTCTAAATTAGGAAAATCACATTTCATCTTATTTTCTTATAACCTCTGTGTTTTTTAAGTGTATTACAAAATAAAAATTTCAATCAAGGACAAATAAGTTTTCCAAGAATAGCATTGGAATATAACTAGCATGAGATTAACTTCTAAATTGACATCTCAAAGAATTTAAATTATTGCTTTGTATATTTTTAGCATTCTTTTGTCTATATTCATCTAGATTTGATAGTATTTCTCTAATCTTTCTCGCTACGGAAATCTATTTATATTCGAATTTTAACAATCAAATCACTATAAAGTTAAATATATTATTTTCACAGTAAATCAACATATAAGTTTTGACTATAGATATAACTTAAGGGAATAAATTGCATGTTATTCATAGGGCTGTGTATTGTCTGTCTGTGTCCCATGCGATAGTTTTACATATTGATAAAGTTTCTACGTCTGTTGCAATTGAGTTATTTTCCACTTACAATTGTTTAATCTTATTTATCTATCGTAAGTGGATAAATGTTGTAATGTTTTGCAAACAGGAAGAAATTCGTTTTTCTCAAGTATTTTCAGTCTATGCCCTTCTCCAATGTGTAAAACTCCGTGATCAATGGTTCTACTAGAGGCAAACGTCTACTTTACTTCATAAAGTTACCTACCAAATACAGTACCATAAATACAGTACCCGAAATACAGTACCTAAAATTAACTACATGTGGTAAACATTACTATTCATCAACTGACTGAGCATTATATAAAGCACCTATTGAAGAAATTGTGTTTAATGTGTAATAGAGGACGACCATTTGATATTCTAATGGGGAGGACGATTTTGTCCGGATTACTTGTTCATTGTCATCGGTTTCTACGCATGCTTATTAATTCCTTGAAAACAATTGTTCCCTGGATTTATTGTGTTGCAGAATATTCATTTTCATCCTGTCTTGTGAAAAAAGTAAAGTAACAAAAAAAAAACGAACTCCAAGGAAATTTCAAAACGTAAAGTCCCTTAGCAAATGGCAAAATCAAAAGCTCAAACACATCAAACGAATGGAAAACAACTGTCATACTCCTGTCATGGTACAGGGATTTAGTGCAAGGTAGTTTATTTTCAGTACTTGCCAGGCCAGGATATTCATTTTCAAAATCCTCTTGCCCCTTGTCCTTTTTCAAACTATACATCTTCATGCTCCTATAAACGGTACACATTATTATCAGGAGAAATCAAAACATTAAATAACATATAAATAAACTTATCATAGATACCGGGCGTTTTTCTTTTTTAAAAAAGAACAGTATTCAGATAGTCATGCCCACATGTTCTCTGTAGAGTAATTTTATGTCCAAAAGTGTAATGTTATGAAATGTTGAAACTCATCAAGGGTAAGTAATATAATGATTGTTTGATTGGTGAGGAAAAAGAGGAAAAAGACACAAAAGACGAAATGAAAAAGCATAAGTCGAGGACAAACAGACAATATTTTGGACAAAAAAAAACGACAAGAAGATAAACACCAGTCCATTGAACAGTACACACAGAAAAGTAAATTTAAATATTGAGCATTCCAACTCTTTCAAAAACTGGGGTTGAACTGAGGTAAACTAACGTCACATATTGACTATTCAGGATGATGACTTAAGATTATTTCATATTTAATTCAAAATTACCTTAAATAAATATGCCTTAATGTGTACCAGATCAACACGGATATTAAACAGAGGCGAAAGATACCAAAGGGATATTCAAACTCGTAAGCCGCAAAACAAACTGACAATGCCATGGCAAAAAAAGAAAAACGACCCAAAGACAAACAACAGTATGCAAAACACAACATACAACACTAAAGACTGAGCAACACGAACCCCACCAAAACCGGAGGTGATCTCATGTGCTCCGGAAGGGTAGGCAGAGTCTACTGCACATGTGGCATCCGTCAAGTTTCTCATGTAAGTACAAAACCGTTGATAAGCCTAATTCGGTAGGTAACATTCGAGGAAAAGGGGACGGATTGTGGTTACAAGAATTGGAGTATATCCGTCGTCATATGTGAAACAGATATTTTATAACGGTCAACCAAACTGTGGCGTCCGTAAAGTGTTCGATGGGATGATTTCAAATTCACCACTTGGAACTATTGATGTAAAAGCTTCCTTGTAAGCAGCAACCGTCTGCCAAGGTAATCATGATAGAAAATGCAAGCTCTATTATATCAACTGCAAGATATACAAACAACATGCAGTGCACATACGTGTCAAAAGAAAATACTTTGCCTAGTAATAGACTGACAGGGATAGTGTTGTCCAATAAATAACCGACAAGAGTATCAGCTGTCGTTTTCGTAGTATACCGGTACAGTATAAGTGTCGAAATTGTATACCTTTTTTTTGCATTAGACCTAGGTGCTAAACCGACACTAATATTAGTGAGATACTTTTCATTTTAATACAGTCCAATGAATATACTCTTCCTTGTCCTAGTCCATGGAGTCACCACACCGGAGTCTCATCTTTAAAGTGTTAAACATGTATTTGAATGGGAGACAACTTGCACTATTGTGTTATTTTTGTTTGTCTTTTCGACGATTTTCTTTTGGCCAGGTAGTTGTCCGTCTTTATTCAACTTATGATTTTTGATTACCCACTTGGTATCTGCTCTTCATTTTTGCATACACAGATCATCCTATCTGAACACATGCTTCTACCAGTCTTTGATCGTATTTGTAATAGCTTTGTACTTAGCAATGAAGCAGAAAATACCCTTTTGTTTAATCTAAACCGGCTTGGATATTGAAATGAAGATCCCACACAGATCACGCTTAGACAAACCCAAAACCAAAATAGATCGAGAAAATTATAATTATATATATATGAAATGTAGTGAACGCCTTCATGAAATAAAGCTTACGAATTCTCCCTTTTAGATTTGAATCTTGTTCTATCAAAATAGCCAAAAGCTGTCAGTACAGGTAAACCAATTAATCATATTTTCTAAATTTAGTACACTTCGTAATTATAGAACAATAAGAATAAAAGTAATAATAGAAACAAAAGATAGTTATAATCTGTCACATATTGGAAGGTGTAAATTATATAACCTACAGAGATTGATTGATTGATTGATTGATTGATGATTGATTTACTTAGGATAGGCACATAAGGCTTTATCACTATGAGACATGGAAAAGAAAGATCTATTTTCCTAAATTTTACAGTAAAATAAAATAGAAATTGATAATTATAGAATAATTAATCCAAGAATTAAAATATAGAAAAATATTTAAATAATAATAATAAAACAAATACAGAGAAGTTAAATCAGATTTATTTTGCATGTCATTGTTTTAATTACACTTGGAAAGCACGATAATCATTGCAACCAATGTAATAATAGTTTATACATGTACGTATCAAGTCTTTTCTTGGATAATGAAAATTGGGTTCAACCTAACAGACTTAACATGGAATGGCATAAGATGTACTCTTCAGATAAAGTAATTACAAAAACATGCTGTGAAAGGTATAATTAGATTATGTAAAAGAAATGGCCTTTTTGTGGTTTTCGAGCAGTAAACTCCCAGACGATTTTCAGATTAAAATTAATTGAATAAAGAGGAAAGTGACAGGCCAACTTAAGAACATGTCTTTCTTTTTTTTTTTTTTTTTTTTTTTTACTTTATCAGATTTAGTACTTTTAAACATACTTGATTTCCTAAATATTTCAAATAAACAGGTTTTTTTTTTTTAAACAAATACAAAATGGTAATAATTCTTATCTCTGTAAATCTCTTCCTCGTGATCAAAGAACATTTCTGTTGAAAGCAATATAATGCCGATGGCAAGAGTTTTTGAATTAGATGAAATGACATTTACTGCTTAATGCCTTTTTCGACGAGGCAAAAGAAAAAATCCGAAATATTTTATACATTAAAGTACAAAAGTATATAATGGAAATAGTATTAATTTTTATTTTCATAAATATTGACTTTAATCTTTAAATGTCTAACTTTAATATTGATATTAAACTTTCGTCTCGGTATTTTCTTCTTTAATCTTGATATTATCAACTTTAAATGCTAGGCGAAAGATACCAATGGGACGTTCAAACTCATAAGTTCCAATAAAGTTGATAATTATCAAGATTAAAGCCGAAATTTTGGATATTAAAGTTAATAATTCTGAGATTTAAGTTAATAATATCACGATAAAACTCGAAAATACAGAATTAAAGGTGAAAATTCAAAGATTGAAAAATAATAAAAAAAAAATAATTCGTCCCTTATATGCTTCTGTTTTTAAGCAAGTCCTTGTGGTCATAGAGGAATATTCTCTTTAATTGTACATGCATTTTGAAAACGATGAGACAGGAATCATTAACGTTGTTTTTCCAAGCTGTAAATGATATTTTCGATAGAGATGAAATTAGAAATTCTCGAATTTTGTCAATTAAAAACATTTTAGGAAACTATTTAGTTGTTCTTTTATCCTTGTTCTGTTTTGCAATCTTTAATTAGGAAACACATTTGTTAAGCACCTTGAAAATGACAGAGGCCAAATGAAACCAATGAACAAAACAAAACATAGAAAGGTAGTAAAAACTGCAAGTGCATTTTGTTTACTAGTAGGTCATGCATGAAAAAATATTAATTATTAAATGGTACACTGGTGAACGATACAGATTAGTGTCTATTTGATAGGAAATGTTTGAATTTCCTGTGTGATTTCTACAAGTTTCGATTTCAGTGCCTTAATTACGCAATTTGCTTAATAATATGTCATTTATCTTGTCAAAAGATCTCCTAAAAGGATATTAAAATATTCGTATGGATACAACAAATAAACTGTGTAAATACGATACCATAATCAGAAATTGAAAGGGATCATTTACACTACAATATTACATTTTACAGATATTGTATGTCTCAGTTCATTGTTTTATCAATTAAACATTATTAAATCTATGGTCGAACGTTTAAGTGCTGAATG
This sequence comes from Mytilus coruscus, assembly GCA_017311375.1. Lineage (NCBI taxonomy): Eukaryota > Metazoa > Mollusca > Bivalvia > Mytilida > Mytilidae > Mytilus > Mytilus coruscus. The sequence continues at coordinate 9,796,963 of CM029602.1, read as the reverse complement.
GGCAAAAATGAGGGGTGAAGAAATGAGTTATTCAGGTTTCTGTACTATACTTTATAAGAAAAAGCGATGGTAAGCCAATGAAACAGTATTTATGGATGCTGCGCAAATTTAAAAAGTTATTCTATTGAGTTTTATTGAATCATTTTACATAATCTATTAAAAAGACGTCACTTATAAAAATGCATGGTCATAATGTCATACACATATATATATTGCTTCAATGTTGACGTTTAGAGTTATTGTCTTTGAGATGGGCCACGTAATTTAAGTTTGACTTTTGACTTTGAGGCCTATTTTTGTACGCATGCAACATTGATCGTTAAATATTGATTTTGAAAAGAAGGTTAAAATTTTTCTTCCTATATCTGGTTGATACTGTTTGTATGGCCGTCAAGATTTCAGAACGCACAAGTTTGTCTTTTCACCAAACGAGATTCAGTTTGTACAATTTTCAGGATCTCTTATAAAGAAATAGTAGCTATGCTCCTGAATATTTCAAAATTTGAAATGGTGATTGCTATTATAGTGCGTATTGCTGATAAATTTTCGTATGATTCGACAGTCTGACATTCACATCGAATTAACGTCATTACTGGACATTTAAAATAAGAGAAATTTCGTGTGTAAACAAAAATACATGACATGTGTACCTTTAGCATGGTATGTTAAAAACATGGCGGACCTCTCAGTATAATTCCTGGTTTTATAAGAGTTCGTATTGCATGAGCTTAAGTTTTCCCAATAGGGGTACCGTGTCTTTTTATTTTGGTTTTTACATTGAGAAAGATTTATGTTTTACATGTAGGCTACAGGTGTTTTATCGATGTATTTGATTTCCTTATTTGTTTATAATTGAAAATTTGTTTAAACTTGTATAGTTTCTTGCTAATTTGTTTTTCTTACCAAATTATAAGCCATATTGAATTTTAGTAAGCACTAAGTAAAGTCGCTTAAAGGGGACGTTTTGTCCTCGAAGGAAGCTCGAGCCCAGTAGTCAGCACCTCTGTGTTGACACAAAATATGACTGATACTTTAATTTTCTGTAAAGTTACTGTTTACAAACTGTTAAATGAGGTTTGACTACCCCCAAACATAGATATCCTTAGATGTAAATGACAAAATTTTTGGAATTCTTGGTTTTCAGTGTTGTTTTTTTTGGTTTTGGTTTTGCAATTAATTGTTTTGATTCGATCGCCACTGATGAATCCTATGTAGATTAAACGCGTATCTTTGGTGAGTTTCTGCATTATAAAAACCACTGACGTATTCGTTTTTCGTAGTCGGTATCGTAATGTTTATAACAAATTCCTGAATCTCAGGTTTTAAATATGGTATTTTATTTCCAAATAATATATATTTTCAGGACGGCGAAGAAAAACCACCACCATCAGAAAATCAGTTTGCCATAAAACCTAAACTGCCACCAATTAGCAGAAAAGAGGTAAGTTAATACGTTAATTTAATGCATTTAAAAAAACTGGTACATACATGTGTACTTAGGATTGTTGTGTTTTTACTTTAAAAATACTCCTGAAATAAAGACAGCTGTATTTAACATTAGTCTAGCAAACATTTTGAAAACTCAATTCAATCTTCCTTACCACCGAATTTATATAACTCCCTCTAGAATGATTTTGTGCGACGTTTATAAATAAAACTTGATAATCTTTCTCTATGTACTCATGCATTTTATACACTCTTCCAATAAACCGACTGATTTTAACTGATATCGGTTTAACTCTTATCTTTACCATTGAGATATAGTTTATTATAAGAATATAAATATACTTTTGAGACCTTGAAAACATCACCAACAAGGTTAATAGAAAATCAAAATTTCTTTCAATTAATCCACCATTTTCTACATAAGGAAATGCCTGTACCAAATCAGGAATATGACAGTTGTTTTCCATTCGTTTGATATGTTTGAGCTTTTGATTTTGCCATTTGATAACGGACTTTCCGATTTGAATTTTCATTGGAGTTCGGTATTTTTGTTATTTTACTTTTTTGTTTGTTGAGAATATAAAATACTAGAATAATTATATAACGTTTTACAGTGTTCTTTGTAAACAAATGTTCGGTGCGTGCTTTAAAAAATGTCATCTATATTAAAATCGTTGGACAAGGCTGTTAAAACTTTTAGAGTAACTGTGTCATACTATGACTCATTGACACCTTTGAAATATCATCGAAACTAAAGTGGTTCCTTGGTTTCATATTTGTGTTAAAGTTTTTGTATTTATTTTGTTCTTCAAACTATAATTGGCCATGACTGTGCTTTTGAGTAATGGCGTATTAACATCATAATATCATTCGATCTTCTTGCAACATCCTAATCATCAATCTTATCAACTATGGAAACTTTTATAGCGGAAGAAAAACTTAAACAGGAAATTACCTTCTATCATTAAAGAAATTAATTATCCTGGCCTGTAATCACTTTTTTGTTATATCCTTTATATGGTTAAAAACATTAAGCAGTAATTACTTTAACATTACATAAGCAGTACAGGAAAGTTAATATAATCATTACTTTGTGTGTTAGGAGGGAATATCTTTTGAGGCATTCTTTATCAACAAGAATAGCGGAAATTAGGTTCATTTTGTATATTAGTTTTCGGATTTGATAGATATTTTGTACATTAGTTTTCGGATTTGATAGATATTTTGTACATGAATAAATAGACCACATTGTGCATTGTTACATTTTATGTACTTATGAGGGTTGTTTTGTCAAATTTCTTTGATGTTTGTCCTGCTAATATTTTCGAAATCTATTATTCTTTTTGTTTTATAAAAATGTTGAAATCATTCAAAAATAACCAAAATTTAATACGAGACCTAATTTTAGTTACCTCAATATTTATCTCGAGGCAGAATTACTGATAAAATTATATTACAAGTCCCAAAAGCAATAATAGCAATGTGATTTTATTTTTATACAAAACAAAGTCACTTTGAAATGTTATAAGCATTTATGCCAATAAAGATATGTTGCCTGCCAGACTAATCCAAATTGGTTGATATATAAACACATACAGATTGATTTACCTAAATATTTTAAATAGACCTACTTGGTATACTTAAACAAATTCATAAAGTTAATTACATACTTAATATTCTTTATTAAGCAAATTCATATCAAAATACACATCGTATACATTAGGGTAGCAGAAGATGTTGTGAAACATATTATAACACGTTTGTGCTCGAAATATAAAGGAAGGAGAAGGTATGATGAGGCCATTTTTTTTCTTGAATTCGAGAACCAATAAATATCATAATTAGGCCAACTATCAAATAAAATCATTCAGAACTTCATAAAACATTTGTCTGTCAGACATCAATATTAATATTTTGAATTTTGTATTAAATATTGGCATTAGGGCTTTACAATTGTTATATTTAGTTCAGAACAGCAACGCTGCCAAAAAAAAAAACTCATTTTGAGATGTTGTCATTAATATTTGAATATGATCAAGAGCTTCACCTAAAAAGATATTTTGCTACAAAATGTATTTAACAAATATGTCAATGTTTTAAAAAATTTCTTTTCGAGTAAAGCTCTTGCTCGTATATATTTTGACAAAATTTATGTGCGAAAATGGTAATTTTTAAGTCATATACGTATTTTTTTACATGTTCATGAAGTCAAAGTAACACCACAAATGACCTTTTAGCACAACAGTTTCCAGATTAAAGCAACTGGTTCATTCATTGATAATATTATTATAGCTTCAAAAGATTAAATAAGTTTACTTATTCTGTTCATTATGGCTCTTTTCATAACTCCTTTCCCCAAATTACATATCTATTTCAAATTACTTGAAATGAATCACACTTCCTTATCCAACATCTCCTTTTATTCATAATTAATATGAATATGAATAAACCGATATATGAGATTTATGTCAATGAGAAAGCAATTGACCGACGCTTTAAAACAAAATAAAAAATGAAAACAACACGTTATAAATTTAATGCGTCCGAACGTTTTTCTGGATTTACCTTCATCAGGAACACTCAAAGCAGAATATTTGAAAGCCAATGATGTATAAGAACCGAAACAGTTGAAGAGCTATATGACCAAAAGTACCTGAAAAATAGCCAAATCCATCTAAGGTCAACTTTGCCTGAGGGAGTTGAAACCGCAGTTTCTTTATAATTTCAAAATTTTTAAATGGACTATTTTAGAAATATTTGTTATAAATCATGTCAGTACCGAAGTAAATCTTGAGATTAATATACCGGTCTTCAATCGAAGATAAATGTCTATGACAACCTCTAAATCATTGTAAATCGCTCCAAAGTTAGGAAAGTAATGAATACATTTAACAGAGGCTAACAAAAATGTGTCAGCAACACCGAACGCTCCTTTAATGGTACATTGTAAGACCCATTCAAATATGCCACAACCACAGATCAGGTTCATTAGTTCTTAATATACATATCCATCTTTGTCTGATGATTAATATTCACCAAAGGATTTACGAGCACTCTGTGATAACGTTTCCAATTGTTTATATTATCGACTATTTGCATAATATATATTCTTGTCGATGGATAAAATAAGCCTACCTGTGAAATTGTTTTAAAGAGTCAAATAGAGTAAAACTGAAATATGGTATTTGTTTAAAAAATAGAAGATTTGAAATGGTAGACGCAGCACAATATAGCTTTTGAACTTTTGACCACTGCTTACCAGATGAAGGTTATTAATTAATTCGCCTTTGTATACGTTATAACACATTGACTTGTGCTTCAAAACTATTTATGTCATTGAATGGACTTGAAATATTTATAGGTGTTATTGTTCATGAAATCATTAACCGTTTCATATCAAATAGATGGGTTATTTAAAACATGTTTCATATCCTGAGAAGTCGATTCTATAAAGGGTTTCTTATCTCAGTTTGACCTTCAATTGTTTTTACGCGATTTATTAAAATACAGCGTAATAAAAAAAAATGAATAATATAGGTATTTAAAATTTTCAAGGACTGGAAAAATATATCGATATGCTGGTACTTTCTATGGAGTTAACATAAAAAAAGATTTCTCATCTTCATTGCAGATTTAATAGACATGTGAAAAATGTTCATTAATTATCGGTTAACTTGCGGGTAGGAGGTATTTATTTTGTTGCTTTTTTTTTTTTTTTTTTTTTTTTTGATTTACTGATCTATGATTTATCATGCTTTTTGTGTTTTAAACTTAGTGATTTATTTGGAAAAATTGAGGAACAATATTACACAATGATTTTATAAAATACAAGTTAATTTGTACATTGGAAGATGAAACTTTTTCCTGCAAAAAGGAGGGCATAAAAGAATGGATGACGAAGATGATTTATGATTTCATGATCCTCGATCTTTGATCTTTTAAAGCTAAACTTAAAACGATTTATTTTACTTAAACTCAGGATTCGACATCAGGGCTGCTTGTTCTCTTTAGCCCTTCTCTGTATGAAAAGTAAATTATAGCACAACATAATAGTATATATTTTCTGAAGGAAAATGCATGATACATGGCTATAGTTTCTTGACAATTTTTCGATAAATTGACTTCTATTCTTAATATATACTTCGCCAACAATTTTTGGCCGGAAATAATTGTTGACATTAATATGCTTTCATTTGGTCAAATCGGTCCTTATATGTTAATCTATGTTGGTATACGTTGACAAGTGCATCATTTTTGTATTGTAATAATATAATACAATGGATACATTTCTTTTAAGGTTGTAATTTGTTTGGCACATAAGTTAGCGTGAGAAACTAGTGTTAAGCCAAATTGATGTATATCCACAAATACTGTAATTTATGAGAAATCAATTGTTTTTGTCAATTTATGGTTGAAGTTCATACATACCATTTTAATAAAAAAAAGATTGATGATTTATACTTTACGTTTGATGAACAATAATGGGTCTAATTGATCGGTATTTTCCGGTGTTGTAATACTAGACATAAAATTATCTAATAAATGTATTTTATATTTTACAAACTTTTACCAGTAGAATTTCCCATATGATGCTTTATTTCTCCAGTAATTTTCGGAGTTAAAATGTTTATAATTTTTAACATGATTGAAATATTTTCAAAAATACAGTATAGATTAAGCGATTAGAAATCAATTAATTTAAGAATTAGAGCTGTGATGGGATTAGCAATGAGACCACTTTCAACCAACGACCAAATGACGTATAAGTCAACCTGTCAAGCTAATAAAATGTTGTTTTAATATGACTACTTATATTTGATTGAAGGTTTAACTAAAAATATGATATTTTCACATTTGATAAGAGAGGATTGAAGTTTGAAAACACACTTTCAACAAATTGTTCAGTACTTCGCTAACCACATTGCCGTGTGTGTGCTATATTCCTTTGCTTTTTACTTTCTAAGACGGACAACTTAGACTAAAAGTAATGATAATTAGACTATTCAAAGTATCTAATTATAAACAGATCAAATGATGTGATATTTGAAAGACTATTAACTGATACCAAGACATTTTTCCTATTTTTTTACCCTTTGATTTTGTTTACTTTTAATCTCGGAATAAATCTTGAGTTACATCGTATATACTTTAACACCAATAAGTAATAAAATAACAAAAAACATGACTTCAAATAAGAACTCAATTATAGAAGTTGGATCAAAGAGTTACATTACTGTCTATCCATGTTATTTGATATGATATTGAGTAACTTTTATCTATCTGTTGTTTCATGAATAAAATATGATTTGACATCTATTGGATATTACAAATCCTAACGGTAATTGCTTTAATGTGTACATAACAAAAGTCTGTGATCATCTCTTGTTTGTCAGTTATGAAAGTGCTAATTGACTTCTAAATTAGACGAGGAAAGAGTCTATATCACAAAGAAAAAAAAAACAATTATAATAATGACTGGAAGTATCCTTACACTATATGATGTCTTTGTTAAACTTTTCTACTCCCTCTTGCATAGCTTTGATTCCTTGTTCGGGTCTGGCTTTACTTTTGTCCTTTTTGATTTTATTAGTCAATTTGTATTTTGCCTTGAATATTTAAATATGTTTGTTCCAAGCATCACTGAAGAGACATTAATTATCGAATTAACTTGGTACTGTTAATGTTATTACTATATATGATTATATTTGTTTGATTGATTTAAGTTATTGTTGAACAGTATCGGAAGTATACAATGATATCTTATCAAATTTAGATTTTTCATATACCTTTTATGATTCACTCCTAATTGATTTGAAGGGTGAGAAATAACTACTAGTAATACTTTTTGTCTAACAGACAATAAAAAGTAAAATAACAAAAGTACTGAACTCCAAGGAAAATTCAAAACGGAAAGTCCCTTATCAAATGGCAAAATCAAAACCTCAAACACATTAAACGTATTCAAAACAACTGACTTGGTACAGGCATTTCCTAATGTAGAAAAAGGTGGATTAAACATGGTTTTCATTCCATTCCATTATTTTGACAAAAATGTGTGAGCTAAGCAAACAGACATAATATATATTTTTCTAACATTGTCATGTAAGCGGGAGGTTTGGCTAGCCATAAAACCAGGTTCAACCCACCATTTTTTCTTAAAATGTCCGGTACCAAGTCAGGAATATGGCAGTTGTTATCAAATAATTCGATTCTATGTATTTTGGCTTTGTTTTTGTTGCACTTCAGTGTTCCTGTTGTTCCTTTGTTTTCCTCTTATAGTTCATGTGTTTCCTTCGGTTTTAGTTTGTAACCCGGATTTGTTTTCTCTCAATCGATTTATGACTTTTGAACACCGGTATACTACTGTTGATATCATAATAGGTAAAAATGTCAACAATTGATATATATATATATATTGTATATGCATCATACTATTTTAATGCGAGCAAATATTGGTTCTAGAACAACTAGCTATCATCGAATGAATTGTTAAAAAACTAATGTAACAAATTTAACTAACAAAGTTATTTTATATGCTGTATAGTAGGAAAATTATTTTGGTTCTTTCAAGAATAACGTGATTGGAGTCGAATCAAATTGAGAATGGAAACGGGGAATGTGTCAAAGAGACAACAACCCGACCAAAGAGCAGAAAACAGCCGAAGGCCACCAATGGGTCTTCAATAAAGCGGAAAAATCCCGCACCTGGAGGCGTGCTTCAGCTGGCCCCTAAACAAAAATATGTACTAGTTCAGTGATAATGGACGTCATTATAAACTCCGAAATATATAAAATAAACTAAAATCAAAAATCATACAAGACTAACAAAGGTAATAGGCTCCTGACTTGGGACAGGCGCAAACATGCGGCGGGGTTAAAGATATTTTTTGAGATCTCAACCCTCCCCCTATACCTCTAGCCAATGTAGAAAAAACAAACACACAGCAATACTTACAGTAAAACTCAGTTTAAAAGAAGTCCGACTCCGATGTAAGAATAAGTAACAAAAGAAACTAAACAAAATGACAATGATACATTAATTAACAAAGGACTACTAGCAGTTACTGACATGCCAGCTCCAGACCTCAATTAAACTGATTAAAAGATTATGTCTTCATCAAATGAATATCAAGGACAATCCCTCCCGTTAGGGGTTTAGTATCATACCATCATAAAATATATGAGAAGAACATAACCCGTATCATGCCAACGACTTGTTTTAGAATAAATGTGTTTATTTCCGAAGCAAAGACCCTATAAGTGAATCAATGTTAAAGCCAAAATATGCCATCTTTAATGACGTGACAATAGTATCGTAACTGTATCCCTCCTTAATAAGTCTGTTTAAAGGTTTTGTTAGCTTTTGAGGTGAATGTTGACAATTTTGTGCTCTGTAAAGAATATTACCATAAAAGATTGGATGTGAAATACCTGAACGTATAAGATGTCTGCATGTTGATTTATATTTACGAATGATGTCCTTGTACCGATGATAAAATTTAGTAAATGTTTTGACTAGTTTATGATATCGAAAACCCTAGTGTAATAATTTTTCAGTGATACATAGATTTCTTTCGTTAAAATCTAATACGTTGTTAAATACACGAGCGAATCGTACAAGTTGAGATATATAAACACCATAAGATTGTGACAAGTGAACGTCACCATCTAAAAAATGGATAATTAACAATAGGAAATGAAAAATCATCTCTTTTATCATAAATTTTGGTTTCAAGCTTCCCGTTAATGATATAGATATCAAGATCCAGGAAAGGGCAGTATTCATTGTTAGTATTAGTTTTATTTAAAGTTAGTTCAACAGGATAAATCTCTTTAGTGTACATACTAAAGTCCTCATTATTGAGAGCTAATATATCATCCAAATATCTAAAAGTATTATTAATTTTTTGTATCAGATGTTGTTTCGATGGGTCTTTGCTGATTTTAGTCATAAATTGTAACTCATAACAATACAGAAACTGGTCCGCAATAAGTGGTGCACAGTTAGTCTCCATTGGAATTCCGATAACTTGACGATATACGGAATCTCCAAAGCGAACAAAAATGTTATCAAGTAAATATTCAAGGGCAGTTATAGTATCAAAGCATGTCAAATTGACATAGTTCTTTTGTTTGTTGTTACTAGAAAATGACCTAAAGAGTTTGAACATATATATTCGCATTCTGACTTTTTAAATGCCCATTTAATTAGGTGTGTGTGTTTTTTTTTTTTTTTTTTTTTTTTTTTTTTAATAAGAATATGGGGCAAAGTGGTATATAGGGTAGAAAAATCAAAACTTTGAACAGATTAAAAATTTACCAATATAAGCATGCAATTTATCAAGTACTTTCAACGAATTTTTGACACTCCAAAAGTAATTAATTCCACTATTTTTAAAGGCCTTATATGATAAATTTATTATCAGGTTTTTGATTGTACCAAGTGTACTAGTAAGTAAAATAGACAGTTTAGTAGTAGAATAATGGCTTGAAGACGAAATAAATCTATATTTGTAAGGTGTTTTGTGCAACTTCGGAAGCCAGTACATAGTTGGAACTTTCATTGTATTTGGTTCTGCTTGTAAAGAAGTAGCTAAAAGTTTATGTTTTCTACAGATGTCATTTTCCGAAAATGGAGTCAGTTGGAATGTTGGTGAATTCGTGATTTCCTTTTGGAGAACCTCAAAATTTACGTCAAACAATAATGATTTTATTAGCAGCTTTATCAGCCGGGACAAAAACAAATTCTTTGACGAGATATTTTAGTTTATGTTTGATACGAGAAATCGGGTTATTGTGGTTGTTGTTAGCAGTAAAATTTTCTTTAAAATGTTGTATACGTATATCAACTATGTTCATTACTGAATTAAAAAAAGAGTCCAAAGAATGAAAGTATGTTTTTTACCACATTTAACTTCTTTCATATTGAGATTGTTTGAGTGTGACAATATTAACATCGCCAATAGAAGTTATTTCATTACAGACATTCAAATTCATAGCATAGCACTTTTTAACATCTAAAACATTGCTGAAGTACTGTCTTCACTGTTAAGAAGTCAACATTAGGATCCGATAAACTGTTTGGAAATATCTATGTCTGAGACGACTTGGAACGTTTTGAACTAATACGATGATAATGCTATTTGTTTGTAACAATTCACTATATCTATCTTATTTGAGTGTAAAACAAAAAGAAGAAAATGTACTCTTGGTCGTGTGTAAGAAGCCAATAAAGTCATTAAAAGCATTCTCGGCATTGCAATGAAATATTTTTTTTTATGTGATTAGAAGTAAACATTTGCCAGTTGTATCAAAATAGCATCAGAAAACAATAAAACAACATGTACTATTGCAAATAATGGTTTGGGTGCGTTTAACGTCTTAGGAACGTTAAATTCATGTTTTAAAATCTGTAAATGGAACTGAATATCAAATTATACCACTTAATGATGTGTTTGGTCAAGTGAATTTACAAAAAAGACTATTAAATTAAAACGTTACAACCAGTTACACAAATTCTTTGTTTTTAGTTGAAATCTATTTACATTAAATGCAACATTTGTTTTTCAAACTAAGTAAAAATCTGTATTCTAAAATCGGTCCTCGGTATAATTATCATATTTTTTTAAAAACTCAGTTATGAAATTTCTACCATTGATATTGACAAAAAATAAAACATTTAACTTTGTTCAAATATCGGAATTGTTTTTTTTTTAATTGCACGTACGGTATTTTGAATGAGAACCCTACAAAAAATATTGAACAAAGTCTCAAACATTAGTTTCCCAATACCTTACCAAAGAAAAACTCATCAAAGATACCAGGATCACACAAAAATATGAAATGTTTTTTGAAAGAATATATTTTGAACTCCCCTGAAGGATGGATCTGGGTTACATAGTAACACGTTTATAATACGTGGTTTCATCAGTACTTTAAAAGCATTATTGTGTAACTGAGAAGTTTCAAATATGTTTATGAAAATGTTGCCACAAATGTGTTAATCTTCTTATAGAGATTATCCTTAAAAATTTATCTTCCTCCTTGACATGGTGTTTTATAAGCGCAAGTAATTTTAAGTGAGACACTTTTCAATCTAACTAAAGCGTAAGTGTTATTACTCCTTGCACCAACGATTGTATCATTCATTCCTGATTGTTTTGCCATCATGGTGTGAATTCGTTGTTTCCTGCTCAAATTACTTAATGTTTTTATAGTTCTGCCCCATGTGATCTTTTTACCATTTAAATGTACAGTGTGAATAAAATAAAAAATGATTATGCCGTGCTAAAGAATTATTGTAGTTACTTAAAGCAAGCACAAAGTTTTTGACCTGTTGGCTTGAAATCATTGTGTCATACACTATACCACTGGCTGTTCTAAATTGACGATATCATAGAGCAATAATGTGTTATTAGTACAGAAAACTTGACTAGATGTTTGTATTTGGCTCAAATGATCATTTTTTTTTTAGATTATGCGATTCCCTCAGTTTTGTTTTTACCTTGATATTTAATGGATTTATATGATTTGATCATCGGTAGACTACTGTTGTCTCTATTTATTAAATACACATGTGTATCGTTACTGTTGTCTCTACTAATTAAATACACATGTGTATCGTTACTGTTTTCTCTACTAATTAAATACACATGTGTATCGTTACTGTTGTCTCTACTAATTAAATACATATGTGTATCTCTACTGTTGTCTCTACTAATTAAATACACATGTGTATCTCTACTGTTGTCTCTACTATTTAAATACACATGTGTGTCTCTACTGTTGTTTCTACTAATCAAATACACATTTGTGTCTTTACTGTTGTCTCTACTAATTAAATACACATTTGTGTCTTTACTGTTGTCTCTACTAATCTAATACACATTTGTACCTTTACTGTTGTCTCTACTAATCAAAAACACAATTGTATCTTATCTGTTGTCTCTACTAATTAAATACACATTTGTGTCTTTACTGTTGTCTCTATTAATTAAATACACATTTGTGTCTTTACTATTGTCTCTACTAATTAAATGCACATTTGTGTCTTTACTGTTGTCTCTATAATCTAATACACATTTGTACCTTTACTGTTGTCTCTACTAATTAAATACACAATTGTATCTTATCTGTTGTCTCTATTAATTAAATACACATTTGTGTCTTTACTGTTGTCTCTACTAATCAAATACACATTTGTGTCTTTACTGTTGTCTCTACTAATCAAATACACATTTGTATCTTTACTGTTGTCTCTTCTTATCAAATACACATTTGTACCTTTACTGTTGTCTCTACTAATCAAATACACATTTGTACCTTTACTGTTGTCTCTACTAATCAAATACACATTTGTATCTTTACTGTTGTCTCTACTAATTAAATATACATTTGTATCTTTACTGTTGTCTCTACTAATTAAATACACATTTGTATCTTTACTGTTGTCTCTACTAATTAAATACACATGTGTACCTTTACTGTTGTCTCTACTAATTAAATACACATGTGTACCTTTACTGTTGTCTCTACTTATGAAATACACATTTGTATCTTTACTGTTGTCTCTACTAATTAAATACACATTTGTATCTTTACTGTTGTCTCTACTTATTTAATATACATTTGTATATATACTGTTGTATATCTAGAAAGATCGACTAAGAATGATATATTTTATTTTATATCATTAAAGTAGTTGGTTATCCTCTTTTGCATTGTTGAAGAAAAATTTTTGTTTTTGTGTTGCTCATTCCTTGTCAATTTGACGGATACATTCATTTGAACTAATGTATATATATTACTGTCACCATGGTGAAATCAATTTCTTTTTTATATTAGATTATCAAATTACCTGTTTTAATTAATATCATCGAAAGTAAGTGCATTCAAGGTTAGATATAATCCAATTATTTTATGTTATATTGTGAGTCTGGTATTTTCAGATATATCATTATATTATAAAACTTTATATTATCATTTAGCCCATAAAAGAGATGAGGCAATGCTGTCACCAGTGTCTGTAGCTTAAGAATAAGCTTTCAAAAATTAAAGACAGATAATCACGCGAGTTGAATTACATTTTCATCATAAACTATATATTTAAACTAAAAAGGCCAATTAAAGTACAACGTACAAAAAAGACATATTGTACACGTGGTATATATGTCAATGAGACATCAACCCAACGTACAAAATAGACTTCTTGTAAACGTGGGATATACAACAATGAGACATCCACCCAACGTACACAATAGACATCTTGTACACGTGGGATATATGTCAATGAGACATCCATCAAACGTACAAAATAGACATCTTGGATATCACCATGGTAACGGTCACCAACAATAGACATAAGTGTGTATCTGATATTTTCATCTCTAAATCCCCAAGTCTTAAAAAATTGTAACTAGAAACCACAAAAGATTTGCTATCAATTCTAAATTCTCTAATAACCAAAATATATTTAGATTTTACGGAAGACAACCACTGAATACATGAGCATGTAACGAGGTTAAATTAATGGACAAAAATCAAAGGACAATAATTGGCGAAAATGATATTTACACATTCTTGCTGCTCTTAAAATGAAATTTAATTGTAATACCCAATAGTACAATTGAATTTAATCAAGACGGTAAAAATTCTATATAAATAAAGGCAATAGTAGTATACCATTGCCATAAAAAAAAATGATACAGGATAGAGTTAAGGTCTTCATAAGACTTGCATATAGTTCATAGTTCATAGTTCATTTGATTCTGCACAAGCTACAATGACTAGAAACGGTGTAGGAAATAATTGTTCAAAATCTAATTGTTTATTTCTTTATGCAATATCGGAAAATGCTGAATGCAAAGAAGCGATCAAATTTAATTTGAGCTGTACTTCATATGATAACATTAACAAAATTCGCAAATATTTTCTTCACAGTAATTGAAATAAATATTTACCCTGATTATCACAGACAGTTGACAAATGAAGCTCATGTTTTAATATAATATCAATATTACAACTTTTATCATTAACAGCATGTTAATGCACGTTGGGAATGATAAACACTCCAAGTTGTCAACAAATACTACAATGCAGCAATGTCACACAACAGATGTATTTACTCAGTTGTCTCAAGTGTTTGACAGATTCATTTACACGGAATTTACCTTAAACACTATGAAATGTTCATCCATCGATTTGGCATACAAAGCGATATAAGTGTAGAGATGTGGTATAATTCATTGCCAATGAAACTTCTTTTTACCAATGACCAAATGTGACAACTGCAGGCCATCGTACGACCTAAAAAACAAAGAGTGAACCCCGCTATAAAAGTTCACGGGATAACAACCTGTAAAATAATTCAATTGACAGAGGGAACGGTCTTATTTTAGCTAATAATATTAATGGTAAGATGAGCAGTGGAGTTGTGTACAATTAAGGTCTCCATTGATAAATAAGAGGCCACTGTAGTTAATGATATGTTCAAAACTCGTAAATTGATTTCTAATTTACAAACTAACCAAGAAAACATCCTGAGGGAATCACACGAAATGCATGTAAACGTATCGGGACGGAGAGAATGAATCACCCGCCATGTGAATTCATCCTCAGTAAAAAAATCTCCATAACTGATGGTCATAAAAATCGAGTACGATTATCGTACTTTGACTTCATGAACCAATCAAAATACTGGATTTAATGTTTCTAACACAATTTTGTAATTCGAGTACTGAGTAAAGTTTAATGACCGAAAGTCCATGTCTAAACATCGTGTGACTAAACTAGGCAAACACAACTAAAGGAGCCAGTAAAATGTGTTTCTTTCTAGCAGTGATAAACTTTTTCTCGAGTTCTGCTATGTACATTCTCGCACTTTTTCATTTTCTATGCTATCCACATAATGTGGATTTTAGATAACATCAACATTTCGCTGTTTTTGGACATTCGGGTTTTTATTCGCCCGATATTGACCGATGTATTATGGGAAACTACGTCCGCTGTTCCGGGGTTAACATGGAAATAAGATACTTAGTTTTCTTCAAAATTATTAGTTATACCATAATTCAACATAAAGTTTGCCCGTTGGATTATAAAACATTTCATTTGTTTTTCTAAGTTATTTAAGAAATAATAAATCAAATAGTTTACCATTGTTTACGTGTCTGTGTAATATAAAGGAATTCAAATGTAAATTCAAACTGACGCATATTGCATTTTATATCCATTTGGTGCATTTTAAGTTAAAACAAGATGGCAAAGTAATGATTAAGGTTTGATTTCAGTACACATTTTAAGGAAACAGATTTCAGCTATTTTACATATTTATGACATGAGCGGCAAAATGAACTGTTGTTGACGTGTTAATGTCTACATTATGTTCGAGTGAAGCAATCAAGGCAGCCATCTATTCTATTTGTTTATCAAATGGATTATGATTCTATGACATATTTGTGTATGTAATATATAGCTTTAGATATATGTATTAGTCGTTTTTAGAAAGACTACAAATGCTATAATTTTTTTCTGTTTGCACTGGAACTTAATCTTTATCTAGTATCATCTTGGTAAGATAATACATAAAAAGGATATCTGGAAACAAAAAAAATATTAGACAGTAGAAAATACCACACCAACCATCAACTTTTTGGTGTGTCTTTCTTCTATGAATTTTTCGAAATATTAAGGATTTTCTACTCAAGGAATAGATTACCTTAGCTTATTTGGCAAAACCTCTTAGAACATTGGGTCCATAATGCTGTCCAACTTTGTACAGTGTTTGGTCTTTTTAACTTTTTTTATTCAAGCGTCACTGTTTTTTGTAGACAAAACGCGACTCTTGAGTACACAATTTTAATCCTGGTTTTTTTTACGATGAGTTTATTTCCAAATAACCACAGATGTAGAGTATATGTCAATATGACAGTTACAAGGTGACACATAAAAGATATCTAGAAATCAAGATATATTATGCTTTTTCAGTATGATTTTTTCCCGTGTTCTATTTTGAATTTTTTCAATACTAAAATGTCTGTTGTTCCTCTTTTATACAAGCATAAAATTTTATCATAAAAGTGGCCTGATTTAATACTTTTGTAACTACTAATTCGGGTCCTGAAAGAACATATTTCACACAAAATATTTCTTACGCATATCTGTTTTCAAAATATGAAAAATATTTGGGTAATTTTGGTTTTCTAAATGACATCTTAAGGAGCTTGAATCACTATTGAACCCTTGTTGGCTGTTTATTATGTATAATAAAAAATATGTATGAAATTGAAATAGAATGGCATATTTTGCTTATCTCTAAGATCAAAAGTAAATCTATTTTGGTTTTTTCTGACTTCCTGGAACCAGTTTGCTTTTATACGCAATAAAAGGTACAGTATGTTGAATTTTTCAGCAAAAGTCAGGCTAAGGTATTGCTTTGACATGAAATGACAGTCACTTTATTTGAACTTTATATTGAAATGTTAATAAATGCCCGAAATTGTTGAAAAAGAAAGCAATGGAGCCATGAATAAGGGGTTCGATACCATTTAGGTATCTTTGTTTTTTTTTGTTTTTTTTTTTTTTTATATCAGGCAAAGTACAACCTGCTTAATGAGGAAACACAATATATATCTACAATGTATTCCTAAGAAAATGGATAGTTTTGCAAGTATGAAAATAACATTTTATGAGTTATTGGCTTTGCTTTGGAAAGCCATGTTTACGTCAAATGCAACATTTGTTTACTATCGAATATTTTTATTATTTTCAATAAAGATAAAATAAGATTCCTTAATATATTTCTCTCTTAATACGATAAAATATATATGGTGATCAGTTATTTCTCACGGATAATTTGCAGCATTTTGTTATAGATATGCACCATTTTAGAGGAAAAGTGTATACTCGAAATTTTGAGCTTGAAAAACATTAATGGTACCAATTTTTCTGCACCAGATACGCATTTTGACAATAAATGTCTCTTCAGTCAAAATATCTGAAAATCCAAAGCTTATTAAAAAGATGAACAGCTATAATCTTAAAAGGACAAAAAAAGTATAGCCAAAGCCAGGCAAGGATTCAGTGCTTTGCACGAATGAGATATATTCCTTGATTTAAAATAATTTCTAAAATTTTGTAACAGCAAATTTCATTAGGAAGGAATAATTGTTCATATATCTCTATAGAAACGCATGCAAATAAAACTATAATTTTAACTGTAAATATCAATATTTTTTTGTTTAATATAATAGCAAGCTTATCTTTCTCTTGTAAACAAATAATAAAAGCATTGCAAATTATTTTCACCACTAAAACCAATTACCAAAAATAGTGAAGTGCAAATAAAGCATATTACTATTTACATTAAGACAATCAATGACACATAATTAATGAAGGTACCAATAAACGACTATCACTGACGGGAATAGAACGAATGTTTGATATATTTTTTTCGTGATCATGGCTGTTTATTCTTTTTTTTTTTTTTTTACAAAGTTCGTATATTCCACTAGCGTACATGCACCTTATGTAGGACCAATACTTTTTTTTTCTTTTATTTAGTTTTCCTTTAAATAGGGTCTGATGGTGTATCATTAATTATCCTTTATGTCGACGCCATAATCGAATTTCTAAGCCGTGTCATTGAATATTTACTTTCAGTATGATTTGCGATTAAAATTGGTTTTCTATAAGCAATTTAATTAAAATATTGCAAAATTTTCCTTTGGGTCTATTGTTTTAGTGTTAAAAAAATACACTTTCATATTAAGCAAATTGATTTTAAGCTAGATGAAGTGAAAAGGTACAGCTGATCAAACTTGTTTCTTTTTTAAATTTTTTTTTCATTGAAACCAATGATTGGAACCAAATCTGAAATGTGTACTTACAGATATTATTTTCTTTTTCTCATTGTTAACCTTCAAATTGTATGAAGACGCATTGCTGCATTGCATATTGAGGATATATTCCCCAGTCGAAAAGGTATGCCAAAACTCTTGTTTACTATTAGGATTCCTTGATAGAAATTGCGTGTAGGGATTTAGTGTAATCTATGGCCTTTTTACATTATCAAAGGATATTGTACATTATTATGCAACTAAAGACAGAGTTGTATAAAGCATGTCCTTAACAATAGGGTATAGCAAGTGTAAGGTAGATTGGTTAAACTTGCGCGCTATGCAAATTATCATGCTTCATAACATCAAAACATCATGTTAAAACATTGATATACTGTCCAGCCCACAGTTAACAACAGAAAAACTTTGTCACAGGGGTATTAAAAAAATAAGATCTAAGAAATACAGACAACAAATTTAGTCAATTGTCAACAAAATTTGAAAAGACGAAATATAAGTCCACCAAACATTACATAGAAAACTAAAGATTAACCAGCACGAACCACTCGAGAAATTAACGATGAACTCGGGTGAGTTCGGGTGCTCTTGACAGACTGACGGTACCAGTTTCATGGATATATCGCTTATGCTAAGTTAAACATCTGTATATTCATTTGTAAATTACATTCGGTTACAAGTCCGGAAAGAGAAACGGATGACGGTATTGTAAATATTGCAAATTGTACATAGCCGTTGATAATAATGGTACATAAATTGCTAACTGTCAATCGAGTCGAAGTGAGTTGTGTATATATTACAAAGAGTAAACTACCACTTTACAACTGGAAACACTTAAGTCAGTGTCTTTTTTTTTTTTTTTTATATATATAGAAAACAACAAGTTACTGATTTTGCAATCTGAAAAAGGGTTTATTATCAGCATTAATTAATACGAACCTCCATGAAGATGGATTTTATTTTAGCAGCAGATGAAAAGCTCAGTCTGCTCTCTATACCTACACCAAGTCGCCATTCAATGTAATTGGATGTCCTGCTTTTATCATGTTTTCCTTAACATACGGTCAAATTGCTAAAAAATTTGGCAAAACTTTAGGAACTTTTGGTCCTATGTGCTGTTCAACTTCGTACTTTATTTGGCCTTTTAAACTTTTTTGATTCGAGCGTCACTGATGAGTCTTTTGTAGACGAAACGCGCGTCTGGCGTAAATACTTAATTTCAATCCTGTATCTATGATGAGTTTATTTATCATAAATTATTGAAATCTATCCTAAAAGAGCCACTGATGAGTCTTATACAGAAACTCGCGTCTTGCGTAACAAATCATAAGCCTGGTATCTTTGATGCGTTTTTGCATTAACCATTACATCGTAGCGTAGAATAAACACACCCAATCGGGCTTGTGTCCTCAAGGGTGTATCTTATACTTACTTGAATGCAGATAACAAATATACGTTTCAATACGTCAGTATATCAAGTCATTATTTCGCCATCGAAATGAAAATATTGTTTTATCTAAAGTACAGACGGTATTAAATCTCGGACGGATCGTTTTTCTTCTTTGATGCACCAATTGACTGCTATTAATGTCGACATATAATTTCATATAATAAAATTACCAACAATAATAATCTTATCTGAGGTTGTAAAGGAAGACAAATTTAAGTCATTCATGTCATCAATATACGAGTTATGAAATTATAAACTCATAAAAGTCGACAAATTAGGACCTGAGTGAGATGCATTGATCCCTATTGTATAATATAACAGGGAAGTGTGGGTTGCATTGTGGGTTGTACGTTTGTTTTTTTTTTTATTAATTATCTATTTATGAAAAAGTCTGCTAAAATATACCAGTTTTTTGCAGGTTATCACGTTTAGGATTTATTTAATAGATGAGAGTTGGTTTCACCGTCTGTGCTGATAAAAACGGTCCCAATAGTTGCTGACATATATCATACAATTATCTTAATAATTTAGGGTGGTGTTTTTTCAGATATTCGGGTGTTAGTTGAAGACCTTTTAATTCTCTTGAATGTATTCACATTTTTTATCGGGACGATATTGTATAGACACCTGTCTATTGTTGGAGACTGGGTGATGCCCTCTAGATGTCGTCTGGTTATTTTTGTCGTTGGGTTGCTATCTTATTGACGTATACCCCACATCTTCTTTTAATTATTTGTCAAAGAATAGTATGAAGCATTTGAGTACTTTAATTGAATTTTAGAGGTATGCTTTGAACACATTTGAATAATCTTACGACTTGAATAAGATTCAAGAAAAATCAAAAAAATTATTGAAATTCTTAAAATGAACTTTTACGTAAGTGTTGTTTTCATTACATCTCTCTGTATATAAGTAGGACAACACATATAGTCAGGGACAAATTATAAGTCACACTTTAAATTTACATCGTTGTTCCTGATTATCATTTTGTTTTCTGTTTTAATGATGCAATCCACTGCTTTACTAATGAAAAAATTGCCCGTAAAGAGTTATATGCATTTGTTAAATATAACTCAAAAAAAAAATATTTCGAAGCATATGTTTTGCATGACATCATAAGGATAGATGTAATAAGTTCTATAAATAAGTTAAGAAAATAACAGGAATTACCAGTCATATTGGACAGTACAACAGACCACACGAACCATGCTTGATTTGTTGGACAAACAAACACGAACATCAACGAACACATACATTTACATTTAGCATAACTTGGTAAAACGTAAATTGTTGTGGCGTTTAACCAGTTTTATGTAACACAAACCTCAACCTCTGCCTATCTAGACATGAATATGTCGTGAAAGAAAAAATAAGCAATAAAGAAACTGCACCGTGTAGCCACCAGTTATGTCGTAATATATTGATTTTAGGACGGAACATTCTTATGATTTTTGACTTGTTCACTTAGGACAAAAATGCCAAAATGTATACCAAAGACAACAATGAAGCTCGTCACAAGATAACAAAAACAAGAAACAACAAAATGTATTGCAAAGTCAATTAGTCTGTAGTTTGTCCTTGTGTGGAGTTTTTTTATTTATTACCAAAGCAAATTGCGTTATCTTTATTATTACAGCTTTAACTTATATGTTGAAAAAGGATAAGTCTAGATTCTATAAAACTTATTGTTTCCATTTTTTTTTTTTTTTATTGTATATGTTATAATTTATATCCATCATGTCTGTAAATTTAATTGACTAATCAAAATAAATCCACAATCATTCTATTCTGATATGATATGATCCGTTATGTATAAATATAGTACTTTAATATAAAATAAATTGACTTCTCTTATTGCTAGTCTATTTTGATTTGAGAATATACATCATTTGGCATGATGTTTGTTGGTGGTTTGTTGTTTTGCGAACCCGATATGCAAAAGTCAAAATAAGGTTTACCAAATAAGTGTTGCGAAATGTTCAATCAAATTAAATACAAAAATACTGAACTGGTCAAATGTTGAATGGTAAAACTACTAAACTTTAAAACACAAAACAATAAAGACTTAGTTTTGCCGGCAATTGCCTGTCTATTTTTTATTTTATTTGTGTGTTTTAAAGTCTTGAATATTTTGTCTGTTTCAATTATATTTGTTTGTTTTGACCTCTTTTTATACGCCCGTTTACGGGACGTATTATTATGGTATACCGTTGTCCGCCCGTCAGTCCGTCTGTCCGTCCGTCGTCAACATGTCGGACAATAACTCTATCTATTGATGTGAGCTCCCTTTCGATTTTTATAAATTTTAGATTTTAAGTTTCCGAGTTATGGGTTTTTTTATTCATTAAAAAGGGGATTTTCCAGTTTTCGAACAATAACTCAAAAACGCTTTCACCAATTTGCAAGACACTTTGGTGAATTGTTTATATCTATTGATGTGAGCTCCCTTTCGATTTTTACGAATTTTAGATTCTACGTTTCCGAGTTATGAGGTTTTATTCATTAAAAAAGAGGGATTTTCAGGTTTTCAGACAATAAATCAGAAGTGCTTTTCAGGAAACTTTGGTGACTGGTTTATATCTATTAAAATAACCTCCCTTTAGTTTTCCAGTTTCAACCTTAATAAAGTCCAACAAACCATAACAGTTGGTTTAAAGTTTGCTATTGGTCCATGGCCATTGGTCCATCGCCATTGAACAACTCAATAACAAATCATTTCATTTCTTCTTTTTAAATATAATGATATTTGTGCACGTGTATCTGTTCGTTCGTTCATACGAACATTCGGCTGTTCCCTTGTGCATACGAGCGTTTCTTTTTCATCTTATTTTATTAACTATTAGGAACGAAAAAGTGTTGAAAGCCAAAAAATATGAAGTTGATATTTTTTGTTAAAGTTTATCAGAAGGGTGAGTTGAAAATGGAAAGTAATTTTTAAATAAAAAAACTACTTGCTTTGTTGTAAACTTACATACATTAAATAAAACTAAATTTTGAACACAGCTAATGTGATAGTCTTAAAACATCGAGATTTACATTGCACAAATAAATATACATGTGTTCACCTGTCACCGTTGCTCTTAGCTATAACAGTCAGATTATTTTGTAAGATATAAATTAACAATAAAAAAATATAATGGTTGAAAATAAAAATAAACAATGACACTTATTTTCGACTAAATATATTGATAGAAAGGTAATTTGTTGCCCTGTAATATCTAAAACGATCTGAATTTTCTGCCTGGAAACTACATACATCGGAAACTAGCATTTAACCCGTTACTTGGCAGCCATTCCAGATCTCAATTGCACATCAAAAGGGACATTTTTGTATAATATTCATTTAAAAGTGGGGCTCAGTACAAATAAAAACTTTTAAAACGATTTATAATTCGAATAACAGTCATTAAACATCGCGTTCACTCTACTTAATTGTTTCATTTTATGGAAATCCGAAACTAACCATATAAATTGTTTGTTTACGTGTAATTTTAGCTTAATTGTTTTGCTTGGTCTGTTATCAAATGTAATTTTTTAATCCTAACTACGGTTCAAACTATTTGTGATTGATCTTTTATGTAAGATGTACGTGAACATTATAGGTTGACATAGAACACCAAAATCGCTGTGGATAATGAATTATAATACCTTTGCTCGGTAATGATAAGAAAACAACGAAAATAAACATAATGGTCTCCCTAATAACAATGCTTTAATTTACATAAAGAAGAAAATCCCATATAACAATTGCATAACTTTTGTTGATTAGTTCGGCGCCAAATTGAGCTGTGTGTCGGCAAAAAAGGAACGTGTTTTATCGTATGCATTGGTATTAAATGCGATTGTGGGTAATAGAGATAAAATGTTCTACTTGATTTCTGTGTTACAAGCATCACGTTTGCTCTTTAAGGTATTTGATATACGATACATGATTAGTATATCTCTTCCCATAGACAGTTGATAAACTTACAACAATCACTTCATTTTTTGTATTACAAAGATTTTGGTTAAATAGTGAATCGTTAAGACAAATTTAGCAATATGCAAAACATTACACTTGTATAATTTTCATTCTAATAAAGCATTTCTTATTTTGCTTGCATGTACATGAAGTTGTGGTCAATGTATAATGACTGTCTGTGTTGTGCGTTTCATAAGATGATTATCATAAGCTAACTTGATATCACCTTTTTACTTGTTTATCTTTTTTCAATTTTAGATATTTTAACATAAACAATGCAAATATTCAATTTGGAATTTGGCTGTACCTTTAAAAAATTATTTTACAAACTGGACTTTACATCATAATTTTTACGATGATGTTGATTATATAGCCTGTAAACTTAGATACGATCCATGTAAACGTATTAATCCTTTAAATACATTTCTTTTTAAATGTTATTAACTAAACATTGCAGTTAAGTCTTTGAACATTGTCTAAGTCGGTACTAACATGGATTTTCTTTTATAAACTAAACATAACTAAGTATGCATTGCTGTAAAGTTGTTACCACTTATGGATCTACATCCTATCGATACCTATACTTTGTCAATACACAAGGAGATGCGTTTGTCACACTCTTTATGACATCTTTACACTAAATTTGCTGGATGTTTATTGATATCTAATTCTTGTAAAACTTGTATATTTATAGTTGAAATTTTCAAGTCCTTTCCAACTGATTTTTACAGGTTTTTATCTATGATGTTGTTACACCACTATCTCAGGTCTAGTGGGAGTTAAGTGCCTCAAACATATTAAACCCCGTTTGTCGCAAGTCAGGAGCCTGTAATTAAGTGGTTGCTATTTGTTGTTGTCTACTATTTTTATTATTATAATTATTTTAAGCGTATGGTAATTGCTTACATCCTTTCCCTTTGGTTTTTGGTGGATAGCTGTTGCATAGGCAATCATACCACATTTCCTTTTTATACAAAATATATTGTTGACGGAAGAGGGTAAAAAAGTAAAGGGACAATACAAATTCATAAATTGAAGAGAGACAGACAAAATCATGACAAAACACGAAAAACGACAAATAGACAAGCAACAGTCTAGAAAATACTACATAGAAAACTTAAGACAGACTGACAGTCCCTACTATGTACTGGTTACCTAAATTGCACAAAAACCATTTAAATTCCGTTTCATCTCCGCATCTAGTAAGTGTTCTACTACCAATCTATCAGTTCTTCTAACTACCTCCCTTACTACTATCAAAGAACTTGTTATTAACTTTTGTAATAAAGCTTATGAAAATAATGGTATTAATTATTTTTGAGTGTTAAAAATTCTTTAGAGGTTTTAGATAAAATACATGCTTTTGATGGTCCTTTTAATTCTGTTGACAGTTATGATTTTTCTACTCTCTATACTACACTTCCACACAATCTTATCAAGAAAAAGTTTTCATATTTAATTAAATGGTCTTTGAAAATCTCATTACAAATTTATTTGCTGTAACTCGTTTAAAGCCTTTTTCTGTAACGAAAAAGGAAAGTATGCTAGATACACTTACTGGAAATGTGAAGATATGATTGAAGCTTTAAATTTTCTCCTGGACAACATACATGTACGTTTCGGCGATAAAGTGTATCGACAAGTAGTAGGTATTCCTATGGGCACTAACTGCGCCCCTTTAATAGCAGATTTATTCCTGTATTGCTATGAATCTCAGTTTATGACCAAACTCAGTAAAGACACGTCACTAGACACTAGTAAATTATTAAGTCAGGGATTTCGTTACCATAAATTACGTAAAACTTTTGCTAAGTTCTTTCATAGTTACAAAGATTTGATTAGTAAATTTGGCTGTACCTGAAAACTGATTAAAAACGGTATTTCACATCCTACATTTTACGGTAATATTGTACTTAAAGCGCGGAAATCACTATATGATCCGTGTAAACTCATCGAACCTTTAAATAAACTTATTAGTTCAGGTTATCTTACCAATGTTGTAATTAGATCTTTGAATATAGTTTACATTGGCACTAATATCGATTCTGTCATCAGCAAATTAAAACATAACTAAATTTGTATTCTTTTCAAACGGGATGTTTAAAGACACACCCACGTTCATTTTGATCTATAAAGAGGTTAAACTATCCTACTGTCTGTCGATACATTTATTTTTGGCATTGCACTAGTCATGTCTTCTTTGACTGTCCATGACGTTAAAATACTAAATCCCTGGGATGTGTTTTAGTTGATTTTAGTCTCTGATGCATGATTTTTTATTATTAATTGTTTTGGCTTTTAACTAGCTGTCAGTAACTGCGAGTACTCTCAAGTCGTACTTTCTTGTTTATTTGACCTGTTGATACTAATTGTAATGCTTTTTTTGTTATTTAATGTTATTCAGGGTTATATCTGGTCTATATACCAGCTTTGATAAGTGTTTGGTACTAATATAAATTTCCACTTTGTACTATGAACATCAAAAAAAATTTTATTTTGTTAAAATATTTCCTTTCTCTATTGTAACTGTATACGTATACCTAACAACAAAATTATTTTATTTACCTGTGTTTAAAGTTATTGCAAATGGCTGATATTTTTGTTCGAGCATATTGTTTTTCTTAAATTGTTTAACATTTCATACCGATATAACATGTTACTTTTATTATTCTTCCCTTAGTTTATTTATTTTGAATTTACATTGTATCATAGGTCAAATTTATTTGTTCAGTGTATGTTCAATGGTGTTACTATGTCCTTTGATTGAATTAAGCTATTTCAGTTGATATTATATAGTGTGTCTTTCTATGTTGTGATGTTACACTATTGTTTCAGAAAAAGGGTGAAGGTTTGGTACCATTAAATGTTTAAACCCGCTGCATTTGTTTGCACCTGTCCTAAGTCAGGAATCTGATGTTCAGTAGTTGTCGTTTGTTGATGTGGTTCATAAGTGTTTCTCGTTTCTCGTTTTTATATAGATTAGACCGTTGGTTTTCCCGTTTGAATGGTTTTGCACTAGTAATTTTTGGGTCCCTTTATAGCTTACTGTTCGGTGTGAGCCTAGGCTCCGTGTTGAAGACCGTACTTTGACCTATAATGGTTTACATTTATAAATTTTGACTTGGATGGAGAGTTGTCTCATTGGCACTCATACCACATCTTCTTATATCTATTGACAACACGAATCATGCAAAATATAATAGGAAAATCTAAGTTGCCCCGAAAGGGTTGGCAGATCCCGTTCCACATGTGTCATACATCGTGTTGTACACATGCCATAATAAGTCTTGAATGTTTTAAATTTCGTAATAATATATAAAAAAAACCTCGGAAACTGTTTGAAGAATTGCTTTTAACTATACAGAGATGCTCTGTGCTAACCTGGACACAAACAACAAAAAGACAAACAAAATACAAATTGAAAACTTAATACAGACTGACAACAAGAATTCCTAAAATGATACGAATTCTGGTAAGATAAAATTAGGGTATGATTGCCAAGAGACAACTTTCCAACAAATTCCAAAGAAGCGGATTAAAGGAACTATAGCTACATGTGAGACTTTCAAAAATGAAAAAAACCCATACCGTATAGTCACCTTTAAAAGACCCCGACATGACAAAATGTGACACAATTCAAACCAAAAAAAAATCTATAGCCTGATTTTTAAAAACAAAAAAACAATAAACGAAAAATAAATATGACAGACATTAACCAACGACAACCACTGAATTACGTGCTCCTGACTTGGGGAATTTAATGTAAGGTCTAGTCACTTTTTCAAAATAACAAATAAGTTAGATTTTATTATCTCTTTAACCGGAATTATGCTCCACAAAAATGTTTACCATGTATAGTTATCTTTTATCTTTCACTTCCAATTATGTAAATGAAATTTATTTATTGACTTGGCAAAATCGGTCGCAGTCAAGCTGCGTATAGGAAACTTGCATTTTTACATACAACTAATAATTAACCATACGTAAACTAACAATTTTTCTGTCTGTTCATATTCCTAAGCTCTGTGTGCATTTAATGTGACGAATGCATGCAGATATTTAAACAAATTTTATGTCGATTTAATCCTTGTAGATGGTAAACAATTTTTTAGCTTTGATGGAATGATTCCCTAAAGTTCAAACTGCTGTGAAATATTATATTGATGATCTCGTGTTATAGCTCGAATATTAAACGAAGGCAGGATATAGGCATTTACTTGATTGCAAGTCAAGACATCGGCAATGCTCCACATGTGACTGTCTGTGATCTGTGTGATAATCTTACAGCATGTAACATGCAAATAACAAGAGGTTTTTTCTCGATCTCGACATGACAATTGTATCCGTCTTATATCAAAATTATGCAAAACTTAAGAATATTAGAAATTTCTCAACACAAAACACGTCTGGTGCATTTATCGAGAAAAATGAATTTTGCTCTGAAAGTAGATCGTCTACCGATCTCTTGTTATAAATTTTGTACTTTCAAACTGTTTTTTACATATTATCTAGGTATTCTACAAAATTAATCTAATTTCATGTTCTTTTTGCTTCTTCTACTATGGCAATTATTAAAAAAATATGATGTGATAGCAATACAAAAACTCAAAATTATTATGATTATTGAATACTTTTTTGTATTCTATAGATAAACGCAGTATAGTATGTTGAACAATAAAATGAGTTCTCCTATCCTTTTAACATTAGTACACCAAGTGGGCAACATTAATCTCCATGGAAGATATTGTAACTCACGACATCTACATTAAAATTCCTCATTAGTCTTTATTTTAAGAATAAGTTCAAATTCATCAATTTCAACATATCAACTTCATTCTATTAAGTTGTCCTGGAAGATTTAAATGTCAGTTAGTACATGTGGAAAGACAAATATAATATCCAATCTATTGTAACAATGACACTTTATGAGTGAGATAGATATGGTTCAAATAATAAGCTGGATTTACATATCCTTACTTAATGTAGTTTTTGATCTTGTTCATTTAATTACCACAGGGATATTTTCAAATTGAAATGTAGAACGAATTCAAATTGTATTCAGAATTGAGTGATCATAGTTTTTAATTTAATTGTTCATATATTCTCAGTATAAAAATAAGGAATTTGCATTTGGACAAAAAAGACAAAATTGTTACAGATTAAATTATCAAAATGCATCAAAAATTTGTAATCGTGTAACCTAATTTTTCTTACATCTACGTCATTTGGTCTCTGGTGGATAGTTGTCTCATTGGCAGTCATACCACGTCTTCCTTTTTATTTTGTTTCAGCATATTATTACTATATATGCCTATATTTAGGAAGTGTTCGTAACCAAAACCGGTTCGTTTCCCATAAAATTATATTAATTAACAGCATTCTGTAATTGCATATTTTCAAATTGCAGTTGATGTTTTTTTCCCAAGTGTCTGACATACCTTTTTTTGTTCAATTTTATTTGATAATTGGTTCATTGCAGATGTATTATTAAAAATAATTCGTAATGTCATATATTCTTGGTAGCTATTATTGTTATTAAGATAAATAGGCGAGTGACATTAACCACAGGAGATAATTTTAAATGCATCCACCTTACATATGGATAAAATATATACCATTCGAACATGTCATCTGTACTATCTTTTTTATTTCTTTTTTTTGTGACCTATAGTTGCTTAAATTGACGTCATATGGACTATCGTGGGCGGTTGTCTAAATGACAAAACAGAAAGTCCAGATCATCAGATTTCAATGATATACAATATAGTCGTATGGTAGATGGCTGCATAAAACTAAGGGGCTTTTTGAAAAATGTCAATCATCTAAAATTATTTCTCGGAAAGAGAGATACACATTGTTTATATCAATGAAAATTATGAAAAGTAATTGTTTATTCTATTACTCGTTTATTTCAGTTTGAACTGTTATACATAGAGGTTCTGTACACATTAAAGCACAAAATTGGAACAACAACCGGCGGTCATCTACCTTATATTCAAGATCTCTACCAGTATGCACAAGAGTCATTCAGAATTACCCCTGAGGATCATGCAAGATTATTAGCTAAGGCCACCGAAGAAAAGGTTTGCTTTAGCAGCATTATATGTATTTGAAAAAAAAAACGACTTACATTTCTTAGAGCTTAAATGTAGTTTTAAAAATGTAATAACCCGTATTTAAGACGAAAAATGTATATATATTGAAAAAAACATGCATGTCTGCTGACAACGGACAAAGTATTACACCGTAAGTTATCACAAGTATAGAGTTATGTAAAAACCCAAAATGTGAATGAATCATTTTTTCCATCCTGTTTGGATTTATTTCATAAAATGAATAAATAGATAATCAGTGGAAACACGTCAGCAAACACATGTTCTATAATACATCTGCGACAAAAACAACAACTAAAACAAGTCCCTCAGAAGAAATGTATAATGTAAGTTAAATATTTAAGTGTCTAGAAGCATTTGAACAATATAATTGCACATACTTGTATATATGTTTTCCAGCCACCCATCGTCATCCTAAACGTCACAGTACTAAAGGCAAGAGATCTGGAAGCCAAAGATGCTGATGGTAAATATTCTTTCTCACACACGCATGCGTTAACAAACACTGTTTATGACATCTCTCACACACGCATGCGTTAACCGACACTGTTTATGACATCTCTCACGCACACATGCGTTAACAGACACTGTTTAGGACATCTCTCACACACGCATGCGTTAACAGACACTGTTTAGGACATCTCACACACACACATGCGTAACAGACACTGTTTATGACAATATCACTATAATATCAATTACCTCATTATTTCCGTCATTTTGATTCGAACATTTTTACGGGAGAATTATGGGATTTTGACTTTTTGTACTTTTCTACCACAATGACACCTTATGAGCGCAAATATTCCGATACTTTATATCTGAAACTTTCATACTTGATAGGACTTTATGTCTCATGTAAATTTGACCAGACTCTTTCATCATTAAGATTTGACAATATTTACTGGCGTAAGGTGACCTTAATTATTTTGTTTGCTCTCATAAGACTATTGCACCTTGTGAACTCAACTCCCTTTAGACGGTTTGCAGGAAAACTTTCATGCTTGGAAGTGACTGTATTGCCAGTACATGACCACAATTGACATTCGAATACTACAAATCAATCTTGTTCTACTAATATATGTGCTCAAATTATACTATTAACGGTAGTTGTTTACTTACTGCGCCATATATGTAAAGAATGCAACTGATTCAAACTTGGACCAAACAAATCCATTTTGTAATCTATCCTTGTACAAATTTATCGTAGATTAATGACAGCAGAACTTGTTTAAAGAAAAAGAGGTAAATTATGATCTTAAGGTTGGTCGACAAAACCAAATGCAATCTTTCTTTGTAACACATTGTATATAACTACATTCCAATTTAGGCTAATTACGGTAGGCATTAGTTCACTGTGTTGGACAAAAAGACGTATAATAATTACTCTGAATATCAGCACAACAATGTTAAATCTGCAAATCTGGGGTGTCTAACAAATAAATTAAAATACTACGATATAATGACAGAATGAGTTCTCTTTGTCTCGTTTTCAAATTACAGAGGGACGTCTCTTGATGGTCGATTGATAGCTTAAGTTTACGCCAATAGGAATGACTTTAGCTTTTAATTGTTAAGATTCCATTTTTGTGCAAAAACATTCCAAAAACATCAGCATATAGAGTATATATTTTCTATAGGCCTTGTTTTTCCAATCTTATAACCTTGACGCACATGACAAAATCTAAGCTGTAGCGAAAAACAAGCTAATCGTACGTTATTTGCCTTTTCAGGATTCAGTGACCCTTATTGTATGGGCGGTATCGTTCCTGGAAGAAGGTTGAATGAAAATGAGTCGGACCAGGGTGTCTTCTCAGATGAAGATGAACAACTGGAACGAAAGAAGAGTGGTAGAAAGTTCTCATTGACTGGGAAGAAAAAGGACAGATCCGCACGAAATATGGTACCAGCTCGTCTAATAAGGACAACACATGTTGTACCAAATACAGTCAATCCCGAATGGAATGAAAAATTTAGATTGTAAGTAATGATATGTTGTTAACGAGTCATAGAACGGCTGATAATGACAAGTCCTTGTCGTTGTTCTATCTAACAAATCTTAAACAATGTAAGCAAAGAGAAAAAACGCATTGGTCTTTTGTTGGGCAATGTATGACAAATATATGTTCAAAAACCTCGCCCGTAATTATAAATTATGTAATTCATTGACCGCTCCCGACATGTGTAACTTCAAGGCATATTTTAGCGGCGATCGATGTCTTTCAAAATTACTTTATTTTATCAATAGTACCGCTCAAGTCGACGTTAGCCGTCTTGACCTTGTTGTAGGGTATGAATGATTTGTTCATTGTTGAAGACCCTACATCAACTGTCAAGATGAAGAACAGGAATAAAAGACCTGTTCATTGATAATTTTCTATGTTTCCTATGTATTGTGTGCGATTTTGTCCCATGTACATTTACTCCATATCATTTCATTTTCTAGCAATAATCACAAATTTGACACCAGAAACATTACATTTACCAACAACACTTGTTAAAAGTTAAACATAGCTTTAAATAACGAAATGAGGCAACATTCGTCTACCGATTTTATAATCTTTTATTCATTTTTCTTATCAAACCAAGAGAAAAAACATAACGAATTGCATGAATCCTATAAAGCGGACAGAAAGAGAAAAGAGTGGGTCCGTCGACATGGTAATCGTTTTCTGCTATACATGCAATAACCAACATATGAATCCAGACTCAGTTAAAATGTCTCTTAGATACATATAGGAAATAGGACATAATCGGTAAAGTTACAGATTAGACGACAATAGTGGTGTCTTTAGATCTTCGACTCCAAAAATTATATCTTGGCGAAAAAAAATCAAATAGGTCGTATCAAACTTGTCGTCAGTAGTAATGTATAGCCCTAATAACTTGTTTATTTATGAATAATTGCAAAACTGTTAAAAATCTTTGTTTTATATTTTCTTTATATTTTGTGTCTATATTTGGATTTGAACACTGTAAATAAAATATATAAGATTTAGTTATTTACAATTTCTGTTTGAACGTTTCTCTGTATAAACGATATTGATAACACAGCATTCGCCTCAACATGATTTTTTTCAAACAAGTTTTTCTTTTGTTACAGTGACCTAGAAGACGTAAACACTGACCGTTTGCATTTAGATATCTGGTAAGAACAATATTGTTTGGTAAAAACATTTTTTTCACATTCTTGGTTGACTCAGGTATAAAATAACCATTAGCAGCGGGGTATAATAAATATGTCTTAAACAAATAACCATAACAACTACGTTATTCATGTTGCAATATATTTTATATCAGCCCTAATGAAAGTAATCCAAAAGAGTAATTACTTTGTAATATTGATTTTATGCAATTTCTTTCTTCTTCATTGCCAGCAATACCTGAGGGAATATTAATTTTTATATTCATATTACATATCTTAAATATCCCGTGTGTTGTAGATATTGCTAGAATACGAATCGTTAACGAGCTTTCATATAATGCAATAATTTCATGTTGTATTTAATAACATTAAACTTATCTAAATTTTAGGTGCATAGTTTACGATGTGATCTGCCAGACCCTGTTTTATATAGGTTGTAAAGAAAGGCCCAGTCAACGAAAATTAAACTATCACTCAGTCTTAATGAATTTTGTGCAATCAAAAATTATCTTTTGGATTCACCCTCTACGTTAACCCTAAACAACTATATGACCAAAAGAGACCTAAATGGAATAGCAAAATTCACTTTTGTTTGATTGAGTCGGAACCATCGTTTCTTAGTAATTTCTTCATCGAAAAATTTAAGAAAGATAAACTTTAAATCCTTTCCGAACCGAAACACTGAACTCGTGATATCCTCTGGGACTTGTTATCCGTCAAAAGTGACATTCACCTAGTGCTAGAAAATGAAAGGTTATTAAAAATCGGTCGAAATACGAAATATAATGAATTCGAAATATTTATAATTGAAACTTTAAAGATTACAAATGACAATACTGTTATTTATTTTAGTAGTTCAGCAGCTAGGTAATATGTTAGAGAATTTTGTATCTCTTACTTGGCACATACAAGAAAAAGTAGCGATTAATTCATGACTTGTAATAATCATGTTATTCGTATTTTATATTGTTTTGCATTTCATTTCAGGGATCATGATGACGAAGTTTCAGTATTCGATGCTGCCAAGAAACTAAATGAAGTCCAGAGTTTACGAGGTTTAGGAAGATTTTTCAAGCAAGTTGCACAATCAGCAAGAACATCAAACTCAAAAGGGAGTGGAAGTGTGGATGATTTCCTTGGATGTATAGACCACCCTTTAAAAGTATGTTGAGGTAGAATAACATTAACGATACCAATTTTTCTGCAGCACCAGATGCGCATTTTAACAATAAATGTCTCATCAGTGATGCTTGAGACCAAAATATTTGAAAATCCAAAATTTATTAAAACATGAAGATTTTATAAACCAAACAGGACAAAAAGTAAAGCTAAAGCCGGGCAAGAAATCAGAGCTTTGCATGAAAGAGATATATTGCTTAATCTAAAATAATTTCCGAAATTTTGTTACAGTAAATTTTAACAGAGCAATATCCACATTAGATAGCGGATCTTAAATTGTCTAAAAACGTTATATATAGCACATAATGAGTGACAGGCTAACTATAAATAGACGATTCAAACAATTAAAATACCAAACTAGATTGAGCGTTTTAAATGTATGTACATAACCATTCTTTGCACGAGAGGGCTTTAATTCTTTACGTCTCATTTGATATTGTCGTTTCTGCACTTGATAATAGCACTTAATGACAAAATAATACTTCGATAAACATCTCCATTTTTAAAAGTCAAAGATTATTTTGTAAATTACAGGACATTCCATCAACTGGAGTTGAAGAATGGTACAAACTTGAGGGTCGATCGTCAAAATCTACAATTCAAGGAGATATCAAACTGATGTTAAGTTTGGCCACCAGGGAAGATCGCGGATTGGACGAGGATGATAATTGGACAGATGTTAGACAACACGAAGATCTAATCAGTGTCTTTATTCAGCATGAAATATCGAAATCACATGTAAGTCTCATTTGTTGTATGTGAAAAATGTATTGGTAATGCACCGAATTTTTAATATTGAATATTTTCCTCGTCTTAATTCTTATACAGATAATGCATGAACTGAACAAATATGATACAAAATAAATGACATTTATGTATGTGCTTGTACTAAAAACGGAACTTCAAATCCAATGGTTGTCGCTGTTTGTTATTACGGTGTATTTTATATCGTACAATACGGTTTTCTCATTTCTGAAGACTAGACAATCACCTGTAATCGTTTACTCCTATGTTACGGTGTATTTTATATCGTACAATACGGTTTTCTCATTTCTGAAGACTAGACAATCACCTGTAATCGTTTACTCCTATGTTACGGTGTATTTTATATCGTACAATACGGTTTTCTCATTTCTGAAGACTAGACAATCACCTGTAATCGTTTACTCCTATGTTACGGTGTATTTTATATCGTACAATACGGTTTTCTCATTTCTGAAGACTAGACAATCACCTGTAATCGTTTACTCCTATGTTACGGTGTATTTTATATCGTACAATACGGTTTTCTCATTTCTGAAGACTAGACAATCACCTGTAATCGTTTACTCCTATGTTACGGTGTATTTTATATCGTACAATACGGTTTTCTCATTTCTGAAGACTAGACAATCACCTGTAATCGTTTACTCCTATGTTACGGTGTATTTTATATCGTACAATACGGTTTTCTCATTTCTGAAGACTAGACAATCACCTGTAATCGTTTACTCCTATGTTACGGTGTATTTTATATCGTACAATACGGTTTTCTCATTTCTGAAGACTAGACAATCACCTGTAATCGTTTACTCCTATGTTACGGTGTATTTTATATCGTACAATACGGTTTTCTCATTTCTGAAGACTAGACAATCACCTGTAATCGTTTACTCCTATGTTACGGTGTATTTTATATCGTACAATAAGGTTTTCTCATTTCTGAAGACTAGACAATCACCTGTAATCGTTTACTCCTATGTTACGGTGTATTTTATATCGTACAATACGGTTTTCTCATTTCTGAAGACTAGACAATCACCTGTAATCGTTTACTCCTATGTTCCATGGTCTTTATGGTTTGTTTTCTAATTGGTAGTTATATGACATCTCCTTAGATTCATATTTATTGGTCTATACCGAGCGGTCAATGAAAGAGAATCATTAGTAAAAAAAGGAACTGAAACAATAAACAACACAAAAATGAAAAAAAGACGAAACAAAGGAATAATCCATAGAAAATTCCACCAAAACTAAAAATAAAGCTGTATGAACGAACACCTCATCAGGCCGAGTTGTGAAATAAGATAGTATGAAAGGTTGACTTCTAGTGGCACACATTGTATTGCTGTTGACAATAAATCCGCTCATAAGTAGTATGCCTAAGTAATTGTATTGGTTTTATATATCTGATAGTATCATTAAATGTGATTGTCAGTACATAAACTTGTAAACTATTAAAGGTAACACCACTAGTATGGAAGTTGAATGAACGACATGTGTCAGTACATTTCAGCTTAACAAAGACGAATGTTTCTTACACTGCATGATTCTAAATGCGTTCGACAGTTCCGAATTTTCTCCCAAGCTGTGAATCAGAACAAATGGGTGTTTTCAAACCATTATTTCTACGGTTATTGCATGAGCTACAGCTACTCTTCTGAAACTTTAGTAATATGTATACATTACGAAAGATTAAAGTCTTAACGCACGCTTTTTACTTCTTTTCTGATATGTTCGTGTTTTATAAACATGTTGGTTACTAAGTCTAACGTTTGATTTTGTCAGTGTTTATGGACTTCCCCTTTTTGAATTTACCTTGGAGTTCGGTATTTTTGTTAATACTTAATATATATATATACAGGATCAACCAATTAAATGGAATGGTGAATTATCAAAAGCTGCAGAAACTATACTTCATCAGCATGCAATACAAGGGGATATAACTGCTGTTCAACAGGCAGTTTGGTACGTTTTATTAAATTAACACAATTACAGAATTAAGTTTACTTTTAAATATGCAATTATACCATCTAATATCTATACTATTAACCGAAAAATCTTCAATCTGGTCATTGTTGACTATAACATTGAGTAATGCAGAACTTAGGATATCGTTCAAAGCAATTATAAATGTCTGACGATTAGTGACTTCTTATTTTCCATATGTAATACAAAAAAAATCTGTTTCGTAACAATATTTTTACGTCTCGATTTATTTAGATATATATTAATACCATTCAAACATAGGTAGAATGAAACGAAAAATAATTCGCATGAACTGCTGAAAAAATATAGATGCTTAGAAATAGCCATGGCGTTGTCAGTTTATTTTCGTTTTATGAGTTTGAATGTCCCTTTGGTATCTTTCGCTTCTAAATAAAAGGCATTTCGTAGTTTTATCCCTAAAATCATGAATTCATCTATAACATGTTACAGGTTTTAAACTTATATTTTGGCCATAGTCAATTCGGTGCAGTTTCCTAAATATACAAAACGTGCAACTCTATTGGAAGAAACGTGAGTCAATCTGTTTTTTTTTTAATATTAAGCACTTTCTAATACTTGTTTATAAACTTTCATTTTCAGCCGTTGGATGGCCTATGCACGAAAACATTTTGAACATTCACTGAGTTATAATTTGCTTTTACAATTGCTGACAAATCTTGATAAGTTATGGTCACCAGAATCGTTGTCTAGAGAAGAGGTATGTATGTTCTAATGACAAATTAATGCGATTATCCGGTTACCTACTTAGTCATGTTTTGCTAGCACCAAGTAAATTGAACAATGCGTTTACATTTCATGTATCAGTATTGTAAACCATCCTGTAGACACCTTTAAATATTTTTATCATTTGCATCTCTTTTTCATAATGATTGAGCAATACTCATTGATTAGGGTATACCAGTTCAATTACTATTGCGTGTCAAAAGATCTTTTAAAAGTCATTTATTGTAGATATTTTACTTTATAATTAGTTATCTCTGTTGCTTTATTTTTTATCAGCATCAAATGGAAAATAAAACTGTCTGCGATTATTATAAAACACATTTTTGCAATTCTAAGCAAATCTTTTATCTTTCGCTCATGGAGACAAATGACTTGAGCATGACTGTAAATGACTTCACTACATACGTATAACTTGTTAAGATTTACAATATTTTTCTTGATCTGAATTGAATATAAAATATCAAAACCTAAACAAGAAAGGGACAGACACATAAAGAATGTGGCAGGGTAACGCCAGTATTTGAGCGCTATTTCATTTTAATTTTTTTTCAGTTTAATTACCTTAATTATTTTCGGGATAGGTTACTATTTCAATCCGTTTCTAATTATGTATTCTTTTGCAGGAGGAAGGTCTAGCACGGTGTTTCACAAATTTTATCAGTTATTGTCTAAGTTTACTACGGAAACAAAGAGAAGTGTTTCCTTCTTCAAGTAAAACTGCCTTGAGTCGCCTTGAATCAATGCTACAGTAAGTAGTTTGTTCAAATCTATAACAGATCAATTGTGTCATTATCTAGAAATTCCTTCAGTAGAAATTGCCAGTAACTAAATAGTCAAGGATACATGTATTTATTTTTCCCTTGTCGTGTATTTTGGACTTTTGTGTTTCAGCTATTCTAAATTAAAATACATGCATTACTGAAAGATTTTGATATGATGAATATGTGTATGCGATCTCATATTATTTATTGCAAGGAGATTTAAATATTTTCCAAGAAGGTAAGATTTTTAGTTCATCTGGCCCAAAGGGCCAGTGTGAGCTATTGTCATCACTTGGCGTCTGTCATCGTCCTCCCTCGTCCGTTTAAATTCATCTTCTCTGAAACTACTGGTCAAAATGTAACCAAACTTGGCCACAATCATCATTAGGGTATGTAGTTTTCAAAATGTGTTTATTGACTCCTCCTGCTAACCAACATGGCCAACATGGCAAAAGTAGAACATAAGGAAATATGCAATTTTTGCTAATTATTTTGAAAACCGCTATAGACAAAATAAATCTAAAGGGTCAATCCATGTTCAGAATGTTTAGATGTACATACTGTCTATTTTCATTAAAACCGCCAGACGTCTTCCGATAGGACTAATGGCCCTTAATTGATGAATTTTGCCATTTTTTTTCATTTTTGCCTATTATCTTCAAAAATCTACAAATAAGTCAAATGGCCGATATCGTCAGTTGACTCTGTATTATGAAAATTTTTACCATTTTTGGCGTTTTTGCCTAATATCTTGCGCAAACTTTGATAGATAGAAACTTTTAAAGCAAAAATGATCAGTGAGGGAAGATCTACAAATAGGTCAGCATACAAGTAACTGAATTTGTTAGTTGTCTTCTTATAGTAATTATTGCCCTTCAATGGCGATTTTTACCTTTTTTGTGTTTTGGCAAAAGCTATAAAAGATAGAGAGAAACTGTAAACGGAAAAATTAAGAATTAATTTACAACCACTATGTCGATGCCACTGCTGATGGAGGTTTCTTCTCCGGGGGTATCACCAGCCCAGTAGTCAGTATTTCTGTGTTGTCATGAATTATCATTGATATGGTCATAATTACAAGTCGACTGTTTACAAAACTTAGAATTTATCGAAATACTAAGGATTTTCTACCCAAGAATAGATTACCTAAGCTGTATTTGGCAAAGCCTTTCAAATTTTGGTCCTCAATACTCTTCAACCTCGTACTTTAGTTATCCTTTTTATTTTTTTTTAATTTGACTGTCACTGATGAGTCTTTTGTAGATGAAACGTGTGTCTGGCGTACAAAATTTTAATCCTGGTATCTATGATTTTTTACAGGTGCCTGGGTCAAATTCATGTAATGAAAATATATAAACATGTCTGTCCATTCAACAACGAATTGCCGCTGGAGGTTAAATCGACTGTAAAGGTAAATATTGTTTGTATGTAGTCTTGTACAACATACATTTTTTCC
Source organism: Mytilus coruscus (assembly GCA_017311375.1). Taxonomy (NCBI): domain Eukaryota; kingdom Metazoa; phylum Mollusca; class Bivalvia; order Mytilida; family Mytilidae; genus Mytilus; species Mytilus coruscus. The sequence goes on along the minus strand of CM029602.1, from coordinate 9,757,107 downwards.
CATTTTCTCTTTTTGAGCAAACAATACTTCGTTTCGAGATTGTTTGTTTTCTTTGAATGACTTTGAAACACTTGTTTTAAGAATTCTGCTATTGAATGTTGAAGCTCTTTCTTCAAATTACTCAATCTATAAATGTAAACAATTTAGTGTTTACAAATTACTTTGCAATACAATGATTTATTTATTGGATCTAATATATATTCTGTCATTCTGTCTCTTAGCTGGTTATTCTTTTTTTCAGAAAGGAACCATAGAGTGGTATGAGAGGGTTCTTCATTTAACGCAGAAGAAAGTAAAGGTAATTAACATAATTTAAGCACTACTTTTCTGTCATCTAATTGCTATATGAATAGTGTTATACGAAAACATCACCATACATGTTTTGTATGATGTACTGAACCATTCATTCATAAAACATCGATTGGCATTGTTATATACACGTAATAACAAATGAAAGTTCGCACTCGATAGTCAAGGCCATTCAATCATAGATTGGAAAATATCCCCATTACCGAGATTGAGGGCAGAAATATGAATACCATGAATAATACGCTTATCAAAAACAAAACAAAAACTACCATATGCATTGTTTAGAAGAAACGATTATTGATTAAAAAAAAACATTAATCATTATTTAATAATTTTAAATCTTTCATATTCGTTTTTCTATTTTAAAAGTATTATCGTAATTAGATATTTCTAAAATTAAATTTTCGATGATGTGGCATTGCCATTTACAGGTGTGGGTCAAACTACAGCTACGACAATTGAAAATATATTTAAAAACGAAATACTCTATCAGATAAGTATAAAAATTACACTTCAAACTTTTGGTGCATTTAAAGTGCTTTTCTAGATTTACCTTCATCATGAATGTTTAAAACAAAGTAAAGAAGCCAAGAATGCATTAATATTTGAGGAGCTGTATGACCAAAATGTACTAGAAAATTCGGATGTGCTCTGCAACTGTTTCGGTTCTTATACATCCTCGGCTTTCAAATATTCAGCTATGAGCGTTCCTGATGAAGGTTAATCCAGAAAAGCGCTTCGGACGCATGGAATTAATAACGTGTTGTTTTCATTTTTGATGTACCAGATACACAGCAAAATAAAAGAATAAAGTGCAGAAAATGAACATTATGCAATGCATTTTATTATACTAGAATACAACTTATTGAAATGGATTGATTTTTTTTTATGTCCCCCATTTTGAAATTCATTCTTTTAAATCTGATAAATGGTTTACATTTTATGATTATAGGCACAAAACTCAGAAGATGATATGATACATTCTCTGATAGAAATGACAAATACTTTGAACATAGATTTAGCAGCAGCAAATACTTGTTACAATCCTTTATATGAACGGTAATTATCCTGATGTATGATAACATAAAATACAGAAATTGAAAAATATATCCAATATAACAGTTAAAAGGTAGATAAAATTGGAACTAACAATATCATTGTCTCAGATGATCTAAAATACGTATTATGTGACACGAAAAGCTAGCACCTTGATATATCTATCAGCATTACAGTATAAATCATTACATCTGCACTAATTTTAAAATAGAAAAAAAAATGTGTGATACTGTTAAGATAAAGCATGGTGTTGAATAAGTAAAAAACACATAATAAGATGTTTAAAATGTCCACCGCATATAGCCTTATAAATACATATAACAGAATTCTACATATAACCATGTGCAAAAATATCAATTTGGTGATCTAGATTTTGCAGCAAAGCGTAAACCTCTAAGCTTAAAATTAAAAACTTCAGAGAATCTGCAAAATTGAAGATAAATCAGAACAATAACTGCAGAAAAGTAAGGAGATGTGGTATATTTCCCAATCCAATGAGGCAATTGCACTATCAACCAGAGACCGATGGACGAAGTTGTTAGTGTGTTCATTTTTCAGGAGTTCTAATAAATATGGCATGGTTTCAAGAGCATCCTCCAAAATATATTTACTTGTACTTGAATAAAAAAAAAAGAAAGGAAAGACCATACAATTTAAAATGAGATTGCTAGAATGCTGCAAGACAAATTACAATCAATGAACCACAATGACATTTTGTAGTCTTAAGATATCGTTACTTGTTCCTCGAATAAAAGTCATCATTGGTTTTCTCTTCTTTTGTAGAATTCTAAATGTGAAATACTTTGACATAACTTTTCGGCAACTTGAAAAAGTTGTAAGTATATATAGACTGATTCTTTAAATTGATGTTTAAGTTCAACATCCGGTGTTAAAAACAGCGATTATAATAATTCAGATAAAGGTATATATAATTAACAGCACTAAAAGGAAAACTTCAATATTCGGTTGAAAAAGAATTTTTAAAAGCAAAGCAATATCTGAGAATTGCAAAAAGACCTCAACTTAAAATTCAACACAAAAATCATTGTGCATCAGATTTCGTAGATGTATACATTATGATATATATCAAAGAGAATTCATATAATTTGATAAAGGAATTAACTACCGAACAACTGATTTGTTTGGGTTGAATTTCTCGGTTAATGTTTTAAAATACATAAGAAATATATTAGCGTTATCCATTTTCCCGTATTCAAAATTCAAGCATACTAGTAATTAGTTTGGCGGGATGATGTAGGTACTTTTGCTTCCAGTTCATCGCCTATAAGTAAATTTCTGTCTTTTTTGATGACTGTCTTTCATTTTACTTTTTACAGCCCAATTGTTTTGATTATGAATTTCTAAAAGATTCCTTGTTATGCCAGGTGCAATACTTTGGGCTTGGCTTTAGAATGCCCCGGAAAAGTTTTTAAAGAAAGCGCTATGCAATTTTGATTGTAATCACATAATAAAGAAATGTTCCAAAATAGGTTCAGCTATTCATGTGTATTTAAGAATTGCCAATATATTTCTTTGCGATCTTTATTTTCAACAGTCAATGAACAAAACAGATTTACTTTTATTTCCTATTTTAGTGTAGAACTTTAAAAATCTGCGTTTAAAAAAACTTTGTTGTTTCGGTTTAATCTGTTAATGCATGTCCAGTTCATAAATTTGTTTGAATTTTGAATATAAATATATGTACATGTATATATGTCACACATGCTTAATATTTTTGTTAACATACTTATTTGCATTCTGTCAAACCTTATAATTTCATGTAGATAATTAGTAATAGACATCTACCTTAATTATCATTCCATGTTTATTAATTCACACATTGCATTTGGTGAGGAACTACGATGCAATGTTTTCTTAACCATAGGAGGGATTCATATTCATCCCGTAACGTAATGTGACACAGCAATATTTGAAAAACAGAGATAATTACAGCCGTACAAAATTATCGTATAAGCAAATGTGAGAAACAAATGATATAACTTATTTCAAAATGGTAATCATCATCATCATTTGTATAATGTTTCAGAGATCATTCTATATCCCTCCCATACTGAATTGAGTTGTTCATTTTCAGCTCGCTATTGATATGCATGACATTCTGCATCAGGAGGTATTTATTACTTCTGCACAGTTTTAGAAGTATTCAAAGATTATATATATATATCTATTGCATTTTCCCCTTTTTTATTATGTCCTGATATATAAAAATATCAAAAGATTTTTTTTTAATGCTTTTCGTTACTGAAAATAAGTACATTTGTACGATGAAAAAAATGTGTACAAAAAATTTATTCAGACATATTTCCCAATTTTATCATGCTTCACAGTTTTGTTAAATTTAACAGTTAGCCTAACTGTGCTTTATTTTTTCCACTTGAAAATTGCATATCAATGATTAAGAAAACCTTTTATTTTTATTTGATACAATTGTATATATTAATTTCGAATGAAATTTTCATTGCATGGTAATATAATAAGTTTTAACAAGTTTAAGTAAAAAACTCACAATTCCCTTCTCTTTACACACTTTTTTCTTTATATCTTATTTGAATCTACAAAGCACACACACTTTACTTTTCACATTTCCTTGATATTTATCCATAATGGAAACCAACTGAAAACGTTTTTAGTAATATCCATTATGCACAAATGCTAGCTACGTAGATTTTTCAATATTCTTACAGCACTTAACACTTCAATTGAAGAAACCTGTAGCTTTGCATTTAAATACAGATTACTATTTGAAAAAAAATAGTTTTGTTATTTATATTTGAACTAGCTGTGCGGTTGCAAGCATTTTTTACAAGTTTTGAACTTATTAGCTTTAAGCTAGGCATGTTAGCTACACTAAGTTTAATGGAAAAGTAAAATCTTTAAATATGTCAAGTGCTGTGTATGCTAGGTCAAGGTAAGCGGGATATGCATCCTCAATCCTTCAATTAACAGATTCTCTCGCATCAGCAACGCTTATGGTCAAACATGGCAAAAGTTTGGAAAGTTTATAATAACGTGAAGCTATCTGATAGCCACTTGTCTGATCTTTATATTAAATACGACCATGTACCAATACAAAGTTAATAAATTTTCTAATTCTAAAACAACAAAGTTTGTTTCTTTGGTTTATACATAAAAATAGTTTAATTTGTTGTGACTTAAATTATCTTTTTGTAAAATTCCTGAATGGTTGGTCCTTTTTTGTATATTTTTTAAATGATTATAGTTGAAAACGTTTTATACTACTTGTATATCAATGGAAAACTAATTGAATTTACTCTTTCGAAACGCTTTTCTGATTTAGGCAACATGTATAATGTTCATTTGTCACAGTTTCGAAAACTAGAAAATCACAAAATTAGCAGAAAAATCATATAGAAAGGAAGGGTCTATAATCAAAAACTATTAAGGATTTAATCTAGCTTTCCTATTTCAATTTGTTCAATACACCTGTTATGATATTCAATAAAAATTGTAGTTGGACGTTGAATTCCACAAAACAGTTCAGCAGACGATCAGAAAGCCTGATAGCACTATCAGGACAGAAATTCAAGAATCAAAAGGCAATATTGGAACAGGACTGTTTGAGCTTTACCTAGCATTACAGGAGTTTTCAAGCTTCAGAGATAAACTAATAATGGGGTATTCATCTTGTGACTAACAGTTGATTTTAAGTATTACAACGAAGTCTCTTCTAGATTCATAAAAAGATATTCGTGTGAATATAAAAAAAACCTAATATGTTGAGTAAATGTGATTAAGATAAACTCATCATAGATACCAGGATTAAAATTTATTTTACCTTTACACAAAAAAACAACATTTAGAGGTCAACAGATGGACTTCAATAACATCTAACGTCTATTCCACATGTCATATTCTGCATTGTTTTAAGTTTATAATACTGATGAATTATCAAAACAGAGACTAACACATTTCTTCCATTTAGACCAAATTATTTTGAAAAAAATTCATACATGTCATAATCAAAGACGACAATTAACGAGGTTCCTTACACAAAACACGCGTTTCTGTAATAACCTGTAAATACGGTACTAGTAGGCTCGCGTGACACACATTTGATTGCCATCCATATATCTTTTCACTATACTTTGAATATCAAATCTTTCACTTTTTATAAGTATAAATACGACAGGAAACTCGAAAAGAAAGTAAAAACTCACTAAGGATACCAGGCTTTTAGTTCAATAAGCCAAACGAGCATTTCGTCTTCATAAAAGTGTTCAGTTGCACTTGAATAGATACAGTTGAAGAATACATCAATTCTAACTTATCTGTGTAATTGTATATATTTTTTAAATGCAGTTTAAATAATACTTTTGTTTCAATATAATGTATATGTTTGATTTATCATGATTATTTTAAGGGGTAATAAACTGATCCATTGTTGAAATTGTAATCTTTAAAATATACAAACCTTATTCGATCGACTCAATAATTGAATAAATACACTTATGCATAGTTATAAACCTCTTTCTTTTATAAACAATATTATTTTTAATTTTCTACAGCGAGAGAAAACAGAAACTACATATTGTTCAGTATTATCAGTGGTTCAGATTTGCAGTACAGAAATGGTTAGATATCGCAAAAACCAAAGCCAAGCAAAGGATTCAGAGAGCTGTTCAGTTAGACAAGGTCGGTTATATATCCCTGAGAATTATATTATGTATTATCATTAACAAACATTGAACATAAAGTTTATACTTAACGTACATTGTTTTCTAAGAGTGATAGAATTAATATATTTCTTTAAGCATATGACAATCTACAATTTATGTTTGAGGTTAAATATTAGAATCGCAACACCACATAAAGTTCAGGTCAACACTCACTTATATAAACTATAATAGTTGTTTACATTTCTTTATACTCATGAATTTTGTGCAAAGATGAATGTTTAGGTGTATATCTTTTATGTATTACACCTATTTTACAGGTTGTAGATGTAAAGTCTGGTGTGAAGTATAGTACATCATCAGTTGATGTAGTCTGCTGTTTTTCTCAAGTATGTGTTATTTAAGGACAGATTTGTTTAGTCTAAAATTCTTTGATTTATAACTTACTTATTATTAAGTATACATTTCTTTGAAAAATTATTCAATGTTAAAATTGTGGTTTTTTTTCTGTTTAAACTATAATCCGTCCTCCTTTCCTCGACTGTGAAATCACCAAAAGTGTACTTACCGCAACCAACATAACAGGTGCTACTAGTGGTGCAGGTTCTGCTAGCTCTTCCGAAAAACGTGAGATCAACCCCAAGTATTTGGTTGCATTTGTGTTGCTCAATCTTCAGTTTTGTGCACTTGTTTTTGTTTTTCGTCTATTGCAAAGGCGTTGTCAGTTCCTTTTCGACTCATGAGTTTGAAAACAGCCTCGGTATGTTCTGCATTTTTTTATCATTACTTTTTTTCAATGTTACTATACATCGTTGATTAAATTAGACATCTTTTTTCTCAGTCGAAGACACAAAGAACGCTTGATGCATTTTGTTATCATAAGTATCTTTAGGCTTTATGCAATTTCCTTCATCTTCAATACTTAGTATCACTGTATATAGCAATAATATTTTCGAGTTATTCAGTTGTTGACTTTGGTTTACTTGCTCATGGTTACATGTATATATATGTGTGTTTACTTGCATTTTCATATATAAATTACAATTTAGGACTGGTTATGAGTTAAGATTTATTATGCCGTGCAAAAGAGAGGCGAAAGATAGCAAAGGGACATTCAAACTCATAAGTCGAAAATAAACTGACAATGCCATGGCTAAAAAAGAAAAAGACCAACAGACAAACAATAGTACACAAAACACAACATAGAAAACTAAAGACTGAGCAACACAAACCCCACCAAAACTGGGGTGATCTCAGGTGCTCCGGAAGGGTAAGCATGTGGCATCCTTCGTGTTGCTCGTGTTAGTACAAACCCGGTAATAAGTCTAATTCGGTACGTCACATTCGGGAAAAGTTAGCGAGATTGTAGTTACGACATTAGGAACATATCCGTTATCATCTGTGAAACGGATATTCCATAACGGTCAACCAACTCGTGATGGCGTCCGTTTAAATTTTCGAAGGAATGATTTCAACTTCACCCCTTGGAACTCTTGGTTTAATTCCATGATTTCAACTTCACCCCTTGGAACTCTTGGTTCCTTGTGAGCAGCAACCCTCTATCAAGGAAATCATGATAGGAAATACAAGCCCTGGAATATCGTATCAAGTTGGAGATATATACTCCGTATGCAGGCGCTGCTGGAATGTTGCTACATAGAAATGGAAAGTTCACAATTGGGAAGCTGAAATCATCTCTTTTGTCGTACAGTTTTGTTTTCAACCGACCCTCATTGTCAATTTCTAGATGTAAGTCAAGATATGAGGCAGACTTAACCGTATCTGTTGTATATGCAAGTGTTTTCGTGTTCCGCTACATTTTCTGGTCTCATTTTTTAAGGTCTTAATTTTTCATTATTTTTAATCATCTGATTCATCCCATGGGTATCAAAGAGTAATGTTAGGTTTCATCGTTAAGGTCCGGCGATAGAGATCTTCCAATAACTATCATGCAAGATAAAGATTTTAATGGAAGCTTTGTTTCTTTGAAAAGTTTGCTATTTCCATGTATTTCGTAGAAGATTTTTATCGTACACTTCTCTTTTTCTCGTCTCTTAAGTTTACTGTAAAATGTGCATAATTTTTTTTCAAAATGACATAGATTTGATGAATATTGACATAAAATAGCTTTTATATATCTACAATGTTTCTTTTTTTTTTAAAGAAATAAACACTAATATGTTTAGTACGAAAATACTAATAGTAAGAACTGATAATTATTGTATAAAAAACATACAAATACAATCTAACCACATGATTTTTATTATGGCTTTTACAGATTACAGAGTTTTGGAAACAGCTGAAATGGCCAGATTTAGTCGATGCATTTCCTTTAGTTCAGCAAATCATCAAAGTAAGTGTCTTCGTACTCTTTTTCTGTTCTCCTGGTGTTTGATATTATATTTCGGATAAGAAAAAAAACTTGAAAGATTTATAAAATATAATATATTTAATAAGTACTGGACGTTATTATCAAGATATTAACGGAAGTAATACATGTTAAATAGGATATCTGACTATGTTTTGATTTGTATCAGTTGTCTCGTTGCGTTCATATACTGTCATCTAAGATTCGAATTCAACATATTTAATCTTTCATATATTTTTTATATCAGTTTCTTGATAACGAAATCGTTTGATCTCAATGAACATTATATTAAAAATTAAGAATCCATATGAAAAGAAAAAGTGAAAGTAGCTAATATTTCGGCAGGTTGTATAATATACATGCATTTGTAGCAGGTAGAGCTAGCTACATAAAGAAATGGCTGTACCAAGTCAGGAATATGACAGATGTTTTCCATTTGATTGATGTGTTTGAGCTTTTGATTTTGTCATTTGATAAGGGACTTTCTGTTTTGAAGTTTCCTTGGAGTTCGGTATTTTTGTTATTTCACTTTTTTATAATTAGGATATCTGTGATGGAGCTGTGTTGTACGCTGACCTCATTCATCAAAAGCTGATAGCAGAAGGTTACTACGACGATGAAGGTCAATTTGATATTTCTGAGCCAGTATGTAATAGTTACTTCATTTTAAATCATAAAACATAAATCGACAATTAACATCACTTTCACACCTGTTGTTTGCACATTAATTATTGGATCCTTAAAACGAGTTGAAACTTTGACTTTTTTGTTTTAAGCATGTTAGTATTTCAATGACAAATTTGTATTATTTTCCTTATTTTAGAACTTGAGGAACTGGTCGTTTAGAATACATGTCTTATTGGACAAACTATGCAACAAAACTTTCTTTTTTATATCCGATCTATCGAAAATATATACTGAATTAGATGCATGTAGGTTAAAATAAGAAATGAAAACGAAAACTCCGCTGTCTCAACTCATTGGTATCCGGGAGTACTTATATATATGTTCTGATTCTCTAACGTGCATTTCCTGAAAAATATAACTGATTACCAGATTGAAAAAGAACATACATTTTTTTTTTTGAAATAAATATGGAACATGAATTTTCGTAAAGCAATGCTTGGTTTTTACAGTTATGTATCACAATCAACAACGTAGAACATGTGAGAAAAGCATTGAAACCTTTACCGGACACGCTACAGTTTGATAGACTGCAATCGGAATTAGATAAAAGCAACGTTAGAATACAGACTAATTTGTATACAATGATCAAAGAATCGGATAGTAATATGTCTAAAAGATAAAACTGTGGTTGACAGAGTTGCTGATAAGGTAAACATTTATGATAAAATGCATTTTGAAATCTTTACATTGATATCATTTGAGGCATTAACTGTAACCACAAAGTCACTAATTCTGCTGTTGTACAGCCTTATTCAAAAAAGATATTTTGCTACAGGATTCCTCTTGTAAAATGTTAATTCGGGTATTCTATTATAAACAATGTTTAATGACAGTTTTCGTCAGATACGTCATTTTAACATATTTATGGCGTCATAGTGAAATAACAATGTACAGTTCTGAATTTGAATTGATATGCCCATAGAATGTCGTCTTTATCTGTTATCAATAGAATTAACATTAGTTTTAAAGGATTAATAAATATAACTATTTTTAGAATTTTAGAGACTAAATAGTGACTCTTTTTTAAATACTAACTGATACCAACTTGATATATATTGCATGTATTGGATACTATTTTAGTGATTATAAAATTAAAATAACAACGCATTATAGCACATTAATGATGGTATGTTACTCTTGCAGATGAGACCAGATATAAAGAAAGATGTGTTTCACTTAAACTGGGCTCCAGAAACAGTTCCAGCAGAGGATGTAAGTATGATAAATTTCGGGATACTAAAGTGCGTATTATAGTTCTTTAGTTTTCCATGTAATATCCTGTATACTGTTTGTCTTTTGATCGTTTTTCGTTTTTTACAATGGCATTGTCAGTTTATTTTCTCCTTTTGGGGTTAAATATCCCTTTGGTATCTTTTGCTTCTCTTTTTATACTAAAAGTATATTGTTGTTTACATATGACAAACTCGTAACGAATAAGCCATTGAAATATTAAAAACACATTCAATGCCACTAACTTATTTTCAGAAAAGTGTTACATGAAAAATTTCATTGTATCATTATCTTTGTTTTTGTACTGTTGAGAAAATAAAATGATAGTACTAAGAACAGTTTAAATATATATTGCTCGACTTAATTTCAAAATGTTCACAAGTTAGTACATCCCCTCTTTTTCATAATTAAAAATTGTTGTAACATGTAACCTTTTAGAATTTTTAGGGAGGAGGAGTTTAAAACACGCCCTATATTTATGATGAGTTTTTAAATGTATCAAAAGTGCTAGAATGATTTAATTAATGTATGCCAATTACATGTACAAAAACAAGTGAAAAAACAAAAATGGAAATAAGACGAATATATCATTACCAAGTTCAACTTATCACCGATTTTATACATACATGAGCAAATTGACAACTGCCACTAGCGGAACAAGATCTGCTCATCACCTGACATCACCCTCGATGTTTTGGTTGGTTTCGGGTTGCTCGGTCTTTCGTTTTCTATGTTGGGTTTTGTTGCCCGTCTTTTGGTCGATTTTATATTTTTTTACCATGGTGTTGTTAGATTTTCTACCAATTATGAGTTCATTCATTCTTTTGATATCTTCCGAGTCTCTGTTATAATAAGAATGAAATAATTTTAAGATCACTATTTCCTGTGTTTTTAATTATATCGCTTTTATGTTTTCATTCTGTGAATTGTTTTGAAAAAATGTATTTATAAGTTGACATGTATATCTTTTATTGGCAAAACATGTATTCATTATTTTGGTTAAAGCAATTGCATTTTGTTCATCTTTTTGCAGGCGGTTGGTGACCTCATGACATATTTAGACAATAATCTGTTGACACTTAATAGCAATCTTCTTAAAAGTAATTTTGATAGAATATTGCAATCCATATGGGAGGAGTTATTAGAAGAATTCAAGGAGGTTATAGAAACAGAAGAGCCGGTGAGTATATTAAAAAAGAATACAAACATCTGAATTCATTATTACCTTGCAATTGTGTGTCGTTTTGTGTGTGAGCAAAAATAGGACTAGACTTTCAGTGTCATTTGAGGACATATTCCATTTCATGCTTGCACACTGAATAAAAAAGTCTGCAATTTGTTTTTTTTTTTTATTATTATTTTTTTAAATCATATTCAATCAGATTGCATAAAATACAAAGTAAAATAAAAAAAGTATAACAAAAGTACCGAACTTCAAGGCAAATTCAAAAGGGAGGTCAATGAAAACTGACAAAATCAAGCGCTATCAATCAACGGAACAAGTGAAACACAACTGCCATATTCCTGACTTGGTACAGGCATTTTTAAAAGAACATGGTGGGTTAAACCTGGTTTTATACCTAGCTAAACCTCCCACTTTTATGACAGTTTTTTAACAGAAATAACCTCAATTTTAAAGAGTAGTTAGTTAAAATAAATGTGTATTGAAATAACACGTTTTTTTACCCTGAAATTCACAACTTTTTCCAACAGAATCTTTTTTTCAAATTTCAGAGACAAACATTATTTTACAAGAGAATGTATGAAGCTTTAGGCTTACTGGTTGACTTTTTTAACGCAAACGAAAAAGGTTTGACAATGGCAGAACTTCAAAGTAAAGAATTCAAGGTAGACAAGAATATCTTTTCTTATTAATTTGTCTTTTTGAAACATTTTTTCTTCAGTATATATTTACAATTTTCACAATTGAGATTTTTCTTTATCCATAATCAAAATGAACAAATTCGTACCGCTTAACAGAAGAAAACTGGACGATGAACTATCTAGTCAATCTGTTACTATTAATATAGAACTCACAATAATCTATTGAATGTGACGTAATTTCAAGGACGACCATTTTAAAACTGCTATTGTGATTATCATACAATGATTTGAATGTATTTGTTTCGTAGAAAATTAAAAAACATACATACCATGATATATATTTTGTTAGATTATTTGTTAGCTGATACGTTTATTCTAATTACTTCAAAAACAATCTAGAAAATTATCTTAAAAACGATCCTTGGAAATAATACAATGTCATGCTATTGGACACGAGACAAATAATTACAGTAGAATTTCAACATTCTTTGTAAATGACCTTGAAACATATTCTTAAACTAGTAGACATAATTTTTTTAACAGTTCAACATTATATCAACCAGCGTCAAGTATTTGATTTCATATCAACGAAATATTTTAATCATGCTGAGGAGTTTTGTAATAGCAAATATAAACTTCAGGCACATCAAACTTTGTTTTTAAAATCTAATTAATCTAATTAAACATGACAATCGATAAGAACTATGCTAATGATTTTTTTTCTCTTGGGAATGCATTCATGTTCTGCATTTGTACAAGTGTTATATTCGCATATGATCATTTACAGGATCTTAAAAATAGACTGTCCTTATACAAAATGGATACATTTGCTTTGATGGAAAAGTTTTATGAAGAAAAACTTGAACAACAAGTAAGCTATCAAATATTTTATAAAGTTGAAGGAAAACTTGATCAAGAGTTTGGTCAATCGTGTATTACAACTTGAAACAAAACAAAGTGGAATAGAGTGATAACTTGTTCGTATATTTTTTTATTGAAATAAAGATTAATTTTTTTTTTATATCTTAAGGAGTGTTGCCTTTACAAACATTATCATCCATTGTAGAAGTGTTTGATTCTGAAATTCTTATTAAACAAATTTTCATATTAAAATGACATTGTGTTCAATAGATAATTGCTAATACACTAAAATTTTGAAAAATCAAAACGAGTCAGTGTGCTTATTTATAAAAACAGCATGCACGAAAACAGATGTCTACGGAATTTTCATACGACGTTTGTGAATGGGAATGGATATTAAACTGTATGAAAAGTATAAAATAATTAACAATGGTTTCAAAATATGCTACCATAAATGTATTTTCGATACAAGTTTTAAAATTATACTTTGAAATATCGGCACTACTTTGTACTTTTTAATGGATACACAAGAAAAATATGAGGGGCTACAAAATAATAAGGAAAGGTCGAATCATAAAAGGCAAATATCCTTAATTTAAATGTTTAGGCAAATTGATTCAGCATATCGTACAGAATTGTCTCTGGTTAAGGCAAGTATTATGTAATCGTATTATTTCTACAGAAAAATACGACTTCGAAGGAATATGGTGAAATCAACGTTAGGGTCTGGTGTAAACACGATACTCATTCTATATTTGTAGAAGGTAAGAAATTGTGTATTTTCATTTGTTTTGTATCGTCGACAAGACCTCTTATTTAAGTGAACTGTTACTATAAGGATTTGGTCCTTTACAGTACTTTATTATTTGTTTCTCCTTAGTCGGGGTTTTAAAATATGATAAGCAAAGTCTCATTAAACTTGAATGTTGTATGAATGGATTTGAATTGTTGTAAGATATCCTTTAATTTATATTTTTAAATATGTATTTTATTTTTTAAAAAAATGAAATAAAACCTTCGACAATACAAACATAGAACATGGAGGCAACAAGTCCGATTGGCAGAGAAGATGATAACCTAGCATAACATTATCTTTTAATAAGCATTATCTTTAAATTAACATTTTTAACAAGATATGTCTACATGTTATCATATCGCTGACAAAGAGATTCAAAATATTAGATGTTTACAATAAAATTGATTTATGTTCATGATATCAAAATAGCGAATTCTATCCAAAGTTGTTCCTCACTTCCATACCAAAACGTTAACTACGGAACAGTAATAGCGCATTGTAGTAAAATTCAATCATAAGTAGAATTGTCTAAATTGAAGTTGACAAAAAATCTGATGCATTGAATGTAAGTCAATATTATTTTAATTTTGTATCCCCATTTTTGACATGTTCATCTATTATGTCTGTATATTTTGTTCACGCATTGATGACAATACATGGAATTCTATGCGACTGTCGTACAAGTGAAAGGTTTAGCAACCTATAAAACCAGGTTTAATCCACCATTTTTCTTCATAATGAAATGCCTGTACCAATTCATATGACAGTTTTTTCCACTCGTTTGATGTGTTTGTGCTTTTGATTTTGCCATTTGATAAAGGACTTTCCGTCTTGAATTTTCCTTGGAGTTCGGTATTTTTTTTATTTCATGTTTTAATATGTTTCAGTTATTGATGCAAAGAATCTTATTCCATTGGATGCTAATGGTAAGAAAAGATATATTTATAGATTATCGTTGATCATCTCAACGAGATTGATTTTCTCGCTTGAGCCGGTACGGCGAAAGCGAGAAATGCAATCGAGTTGAGATGACCAATGATAATCTGTTTATCGCTATTTTACCTATGACGACGTTGTCACTTTCATGTCAATTTCATTAGCAACGCCACGTGCCTGCATAGTTTCTAGCGATAATTTTCCATCTCAAGCGAGTAGCATGATATGAAAATTATCACAAAAAAAGATCAAAGGAAAAATGCACAAAATAGCGATAAGTAAGGTTATCATTAGTTCAAAAATAAATTTGCACTATATAACTTCGCAGATCCAGAATGTGAATTGAGTTTTGAAATATACATTTATTAAGAAAAATTAAAATAACATGAATTTAGATTATTTATTTTCATTTTACATTATTTGACATGAACCTATACATGTACAAGAACAAAAGTTTGCTTTGTGTAGAAATAAAACTTGTTTTTTTCCTCAACATGTAACACTATAGCTATGTCTGAATTGTAATCGAAATATGACAAATTGTGATATTTATATTTTGACCAGGTTTTAGTGATCCCTATGTTGTTCTACAGTTCTGTCCAGATCATGTGTTTCCACATGTACCTACTGAACAGACCAGAATAGTAAAGAAAACTTTGAATCCAGTATTTGAAGAAACCTTTGAATTGTACGTATTATGAATTTAATGACTAAAAAATAACGAAGTAACAGTTCATTTAAACATAGTTTATTGACTCATAACATACTAGTATTGTACAACACGACGTTATTATGATTATTTTTATCAGTGTCAGGAGTCGGCTTACAGTATTGCTCGAATATATTTCATGAATAAAGGAAACAGAAAATACACACAAATTAGACAGCGACTCAACAACACAATCAGCAGAAAATACAGCACAATACATAAGTTTTTAAAAAAGAATGGAACGACTCAACAAAAATGGTTTATATATATATATACGTAAATATTTGTCAGTTATTCGATGAATATATTGTTTTATGTCTTTCGTCATTACAGTTCCATAACACCTGAGCAGTGTAAGAGAAGAGGAGCTGTTCTAGTTTTAACTGTTATGGATCATGATTACGTTTTTCAAAATGACTTTGCTGGCGAAGTTTATATTCAACTTTGTGACATACCAGGAATAAATGGCGAAGATGTTTCCGGATATGAGTCAATCAGTTTTATGACTAAACCACTGATTCACCCAAAACCAAAAGGTTTCTACTCTTTTGACCATAATTAGATTTTTGCGAATAATTACATGTAATTTTCATTCTGCGTGATAAAGGATTAAGACCAAACGTAACTTTAATATGATCTTAAGGTTTATGACAAAAGTAACTAATAATTTTGTCGACCTGTCAATATTGCCTCGGATGTTGACTATCAATTAATAAATATTGAAGTGATTTTAAGTCATTAATCTACAAAAAAACATGTAACGTTAAAAGTAATATCGCATTCATATTTGAAATCCAAATTATATTAATTTGACCTTGCGGTGAGGTGTGCGCTTTCCTGTTTGGCTTTCCTGTGACATTAAGCTGAAGAACATAACATTCAAAACTTAAAAAAACATGTTCCTAAGAATTTTGATTATTTAATTCACTATATCGCGCCATTCCTGCTATAAAATTATACTTTATTTTATAGAATTCCTTTAAAAGTACTTTTTAAGTGGTAGATTTAAAGCAAAACATGTAGATGGACCATATTCTATTGAGGAAAATTTGTAAAAAAAATTTTGAAATTTGAAAATATAATTAGATCAGTGATTGAAGACATTTTATCATAATTGCAATCTCTGATCCACTCAATATAGAGTTAATGTTAACAAGACGCATTTGGTTTTAAAGTAAATTTAAAGTGATATGTTTTTCTCTTTTTACATTAATAAACTATAAATGTCGTTTTCACTTTATATTCACAGGTATATGCGCCTTAGATGTTTTATCTAAACGTTTATGGGATGAGGATGCTGTAGCGTTTGTAAAAAGGAGAACGAAGCTCGAATCACAGTCTCAATCCGGATGAAATGAAGGATTATTTTTATTTTGATGACCACATATTCAAAAATAAATGTGACAATGAAAAGAGAAAGAATTACTAACAGTAAAATTTAATACTTGACAAAAATAGGTTTCTGTCAAGAAGGAAGATATATTTATACACAAAATGTTATACAAGTTGTATTTTTGAAACATATTTTATGTTAGCACACATTTCCGTATTTATATTTTTATGCAACAAAAAGTATAATTCATTTGTTAATCCTGGACTTTATTTGATGTAATGTGTGCTCTTCAAAGTTTTTGTGTAATTAGATGTTATGTTGTGATTATATATATGTATGATTAATCTGATCATATAGTTTTCGATTACAATCTATAAATTGATTATCAAGATCACAACATTTCGACAATACTGTCACAATACACCTTGTCGATACTATTCACACCAGACGTTATACTTGACAAATGTATGTGTAAACATCATTGTGTCGATAAATGTTTGTATGCCATTTTTTTAATTGATAAATGATATTTTACTTTTTAAGTATGTAAGCGATTCGTAATAAAACACAATTCATCATTAAAATATTTTCTTTCTTTTTGCATTGGGAAACAACTTAGAGTTTTGATGTAACTTCTATGCAACAGTATTTAGCCGATGTTCAAATTTGATAAATCCATACATATATAAATCAAAGTATAAAAGAAAAAAATGAGAACACTCTTTGAACTCCAAAGTGAGTGTGGATGTGTCAACAGGGTAAGCGTCTCCTGCAATGCAAGCATTACTAGTCATGCAAATCAACACATTACTAGCCATGGAAAAGGATACTTTGGTAAATTGGCAAATCAGAGGACTTTTCTTGTATTTCAGGATCAAAGACCGCGAAAACATATCTCTTGTGAGTTTAGACAGACACATCGAGTGTAAAGCGTAGAAAAACACTATTCATCAATAAAATCGTCTTCTTCGTTTTTGAAATCGGAAACAAATTAGAGTTTTGATGCAACTTCTATGCACCAGTAATTATCGATGTTCAAATTCCATTAATCCATATATATACAAATCAATGTATAAAAAAAGAGAGGGAACTGTTTGCACCCCAAAAGGCGGGAGACTGGGTGCGTCGTCAGGATACGCATCTCTTGCTATGCATGCATCAATAGCCATGCGAATCCACACTGAGTAAAATGTCAATATTGAAAAGGACACTTTTGGTAAATTTACATATCAGATGACTACTCTTGCATCTTAATATCTAAGACTGCTAAAAAATGTCGCTTGTGAGTTGAGACAGACACATTGTATCTGTCAACCAATCGATGATGGTGACACTTAACCTCGATATCAGTCGTTCTTCATCACAACTCTTAATTAAGGCGAAAGATGGTACTAAGAAATGGCAAGTTAGCAATTGAAAAGTTGATATCATCATGTTTAACGTCCATCAGTGTCAGTAGCGAGGAAAGGTCAAATTATGAAGCAGATATAAAAGCCCAGGATTTTGGAGATATCAAATTCTGTGTATATGTTGTTGGAATCAGTGTGGTATTCTCACAAAGAATTTTTTGCCAAAGCCTAAAACCAAGAAATTCATCTACGGCCCAATTTTTGTAGAAAAGGCTCTGTTAGTGAGACGATGTAGTCGAGCTTTCAAATGAGCTGGTAGTGTTAAGCGTAGAAAAATCAGAAGTTTTGATATTACTGCAAAATTGTAAAGATTGTGATTTGAGATTGTGGAGAAGATCTTTAGAATTTTTATGAATCCACATCTGAGTGACACCACTGGTTAAATAAAGATCATCATTTTCTTTCTGAAGGCCATATTTTCCTGTAGATAAAATGTTAGAAAGAACTTTTTTGTCTGATGTGTATTATCCATTGTGGTAATATACCGAAAGAGAAAATGACGAATTTGTACTTTTTTTAAATCTTCCCTTTCGTGTATGATGTAGTGGTAAATGTTTGAATCCCAGTTTTGCTTTGAATTCCAAGTTCTTTAGTTAAACATTCCAAATAGTGTTTCTTTCATAACAAGATAATATTCTCTGAGGCTTTGTCTGTTGGAACAATAAAAACAGTCAATTCAACTGTATCGAATAAAGGATTAACATTTTATAGAAGAGAATTAGGCACACAATTACTGTTAAATGATGACATATGTTTGATGACCCCAAAAACACGATGTTTGAACAATTGTGGAAAGTACAACTGTAGAAGTGCAGTGATAACTGTGGATATTTTTCAATATATGTATCCTTCTTCCTGCAGATTAAATATTAATTTGATGTTTATCGGAATATAAGAACTTTATATGTCATCCGACATTAGAATCAAAAAGTATTTTTTAAATTGATGTTTAACATCCATTCCTTAATTAAAAAATGTTTGTTGTATTCAAACTAAGGTCTAAAAGATGATTGATATCAGAATTGTGTGACATATAATAACAATTTGTTAGTAGTTCATTATTGTCATTACATTAAATGGGTCAATATGAGCAATTCAATTTAGTAGGCGGTTATAGTAGCCTTCCCTCTGTCCATATCTTAAACTTGAATTTGTATGATGGCTCTTTTCGAAACTGAAATATTTTCATATGTGGTTTTATTTTTTGGAGTAGGAAGTGAAATTTTGATTTTCTGAAATGCTGCAAACCAAGAAAAGCCCTTTGTGGTCCGGTTTTGATGTAATAAAATCCTTTTCCACACAAAAAAATATCTGAAAATTAAGTTATTTGCAAATATTTAAAAACCCTTAACGTTTACATATTTTATTCTATGAGCATCTACTTTTAAATCAGCACATAAACTTAAGCTAAGTCATTTGTCAATTATAGCAATATCACTGCACATTAATATTCTGTTCACATATTATAATCGAGTATCTGAAGTTAAGCCACACAAGGGAAATTGACCCGAATAGTGTCAATCAAATATAAAAACGCAGGATGACTTATAAGCATAACTCCCGCTGTATGGTCAAACCATACAATATGTATCAATTCTTCTTGTTCTGGGTTCAAATTAGGAATAAAATTTGAAATGCTCCTTTATATTCCATCTAAGCGAGCCTCGGGTTTTTATCTGCCATTACATAAATTTGTAATTCAATGAGCAAAACGACGGATGCTAGATGTGGAGCAGATTCTGTTCACCTTTCTTAAGCGCCTGAGATCACCTGCAGTTTTTGGTGAAGTTCGTGTTGCTCAGTCTTCAAATTGCTATGTTGTGTTTGGTATGCTGTTGTCCGTCTTTTTGTCGTTTTTAATGTTTTTGCCATGGCATCGTCAGTTCGTTTTCGTCTAGTCAGTTTGATTTTCCCCTTGGTATCTTTCCCCTCTCATTTAAAGATAACAAAATCACATCTTTCTGACATTTAAATTAAATACATATTGTGTGGGAAAACAGAGTAATTGTGACACATTATAGGCAAACATTGAGGTAATGCTAAAGTCAAATAAAACAAAATAAAAGTTTTGAATTATTCTGAGGTTTCGTTTTTTTTTTACGGGGTGGGGATTCAGAATATTTGAAATTATTTGAGGCAGACACAAACTTGAAATGTTTTTTAAGGTTATTTCGATACAAACATATCTTTTATCAAAGTCGTTATAATATCATCATTTTTTGCAATATAAGGCCTAGGGATCCGTTAACCATTGTTGATATCATTCGTCGAGTTTCTACAGCTTTCTATACAGACAAATATCATGTATATTAAAATTTTAAAAATATTGCATCAAAACATTATCTACCAGATATTCTTTGAGTATAAGGATAAACTCAGGTGCAACAGTTCCTGCTCCACAAGTGACACTATCAGTTTTACTGCTGTTTAAATATGTTGATGGGTCAAATCCTGTGATATAGAATCATACAATTGAGGATTGACAAAAACCTCTTATCCCACCCTAAGAAATGTAAAGTTAGAAATAAAAACACTGCTGTTCAAGTAAAAATTCGTTATAAAGTCACATTAACCTCACAATCAAGAAGCATAGGATTGGGTTGTGGCTACAACAAGTAAATCATATCCATGGTAATCGAATAGAAATAAGAATGTTGCAACATTTTCGGATATATTCATTTTATTAAAGATATATTGAAAAGGCATTTTCCAGCTCATCCAATTTCACATTTTAATATAATTTTTACAAAACTAAATGTTTAAAACGTTTGATGAGTTTTATATTAAGTTTAACATGTAAACGCACATATTTCCATTTACCTATTCAATCAAGATTAGCAGCTGAATAAATAGGACAGCAAACATCGGTTAATACCAATATTCGCTTTTTTTTATCCATTTTTGTTTTCATGCTGTTCAATATTTGAATCCTATACTCAGCAATCGGGATGAAGGTAAACCAGGAAACTTGTGTCAAACGCACGGAAACCAGTAACATCAGTTTATTTTACTACCTCTAGATATAGTGAACTAGTATTGTTGCATATACGTAGGTAGAGTTAACGTAAGTCATCGTTATGCCTTGTTTCATGCATTATGTCTCCAGCGTATATGATTGGGGTTTTTCTTAAAAGGAAATCACTTAA
Organism: Mytilus coruscus; assembly: GCA_017311375.1. Taxonomy (NCBI): domain Eukaryota; kingdom Metazoa; phylum Mollusca; class Bivalvia; order Mytilida; family Mytilidae; genus Mytilus; species Mytilus coruscus. The sequence goes on along the minus strand of CM029602.1, from coordinate 9,735,788 downwards.
ATTCCCACATATTTGATTTTATTCTTAAAACATGTGACAAATACATGAAACATGGTAAAGTCGTTTGTCAACGTTTATCTCTTGATGATTTTCATTTTTTGGCGTTTTTAGGTCAATGTGGCAACGATGTGTCTACACATCTTTCTTTATTTATACCAACAATTGCGACTTACATGAATAAACTATGCATGTCCCTCAACGACCAAAAAGAAGGACAATACATATTTTAAATATATCATAATTTGAAATTACCAAGAAACTAAGGTTTAGTTTCTCAGGCAAAATTGACCTTGGTGTATTTGGTAATTATTTTTTGGTCCATTTTGGTCATATAGCGCTCCAACTTTTACTGTTCTTATACCTCCTGGGTTTTCAAATATTCGGCTTTGAGCGTTCCAGATGAAAGTAAATGCAGAAAAGCGCTATAGATGCATGCAATTTATAAAGTTTTTTTTTCCACTATGATATTTCATATTTGTAATGTTTACTCTTGAACAAATAAAACTGAATATAATATGTATTAAGCATAAGTTTAGTCATTGTTAATATAAAATCAATGATACATTAACCAAAAACAAGTAGATGTCGGGAAAGGTCCATATGATCTCCAAAATTTACACAATGTAGCAAAAGTTTGCATCTATTACAAAACAATAATAATTATCAGTAATGATGAATTTTAAAAAAAATTAGAAATGCGATTTTTCTTTTTTTTTTTTTTTTTTGACGGTGTTGAACGTCAGTGCGACTGAAAACGTTTACAACGATGTGTCGTTGCTTAGGATACGTCTTTTATCTGTTCCAAAATGGGGATAGATTACGTAAGCTATATTTGGCAAAACCTTTTTGGATTTTGCGTCCTCAAAGCTATTCATCTTCTTTCTTAATTTGTCCTTTAAACTTTTTTTCATTTGATTGTCACTGATGAGCTTTTTGTAGAAGCAACGCGCGTGTCGCGTATAGAATTATAAATCTTGTGTAATTTATTTTATTGCTCTTTTTGATGTTCAGACTACAGTGCATACATACATTGTTACAAGATATAAGTGAAAAAATATGACTTTGTTATTATGCGACTAAGAAATGATAAGGATTTACAATAATTCGATGTGAATATACAGTATATGATACTATCTTAAGATCACTTTTGAGATCATTAAAAATACATTCATATTTTAAGAAGAAAAAAATAGTCCCTAATTTCCCCCATCTGACGACAAATGTCTTTAGAATATCCTAGAAATTACAAACGTCTTTTAAAAAAATTTAAGAAAATCATCCACAAATATTAACTGTCGGCCTAACTGCTGTGTGATCTTTACAGAATGCAAAGCACCAAAACATTACACTGTCTTTATTCAAAAATATTTTTACTCCAAAAACAAAATATCACCAAATAGAAAATTCTCTCCAAAATTGTTTGATTTCAAAGCATTCATAAAACTTATATTCTATAGCTTCTACCTCTAAAGAACTGGCACATGCATTAAATCTATATTTTGCAAGAAGATAATTATTTGTATTGGAAAGCTTGTAGTTTACTTTCTTATGCATGTTTAAAAGCTAGTGAATAAGTATTTTCCATTTTCATCACTAATTTCTATGTTAAAGGTTATTAGCTGTGAAATTCTTTTTCACCGATTTGACACAAGTTCTCATATTTGATTTATAACATACTAAAACGTATATCCATATTACAAATAGTCTAAAATAAACAATTAACAAAGCATCGACTCGATTGTATGTATCAGCATTTTGTGTGTATTTTGTCTAGACTTCATCTAATTAAACATCCTAGTTCATCCTTGTTTCACTTTCAATGTTGACATTCTTTTCCTTTTAATAGCTGAATACATACGTAACCCATCTCCATCATCTAGAAGGTTAAATTGCAGGTCACATGAATATGGATTCAGTAAGGTCGAATTATTCACTTCCAAGTGAATATTTCATCAGCAATGTTTCATAGCTTATTTTGACAAAATGTAACCAATGTGCCTGCTAAAAGCAAATAATTATTTTATTTTTTCACTTTATTTTATATCTCGCAGCTAATGCCCCTTTCTTCCTATCTTCGTTTTGAAATGGGAGAAACATGTCCCTGATCGATAAAAAGTAATAAAAAAAATCTTTTGCAAACAATTTACTGGTCGACATTATTTTTATTCTCATACTCAAGAACAAATCAAAATGAGTTGCTGTTAGATGACAAGTGTTGACGTATTGATAACTCTTTCCAGTCATAGCAAGAAGTATAGCAAGTTTGATAGATAGAATGTATACAAAAGTAACATTTACGTTATATCTTAAATTAATAGCTTCATGAGACAAAAATTAATTACCCATTGTCATATACAATATCATTGATAAACCTTATATCTTTCATGTACCAAGATCTATACAAAATACTCTTACTGTCAACTAGGACAAAAGAACTCAACCAAACAGATTCTTTTCTTACATGAAATTCTATTTGACAGGTTTTTAATTCCGTTCAAACGTTTCCAAGCAGATACCACACATCTGTATAAAAAGAGGTGCTTTTAGATTAAAAAACTCAAATTCACAACTGCTCATAAATGAATCCTGTAATTCAAATAGAGGGGGCAGAATGCTTTGGAAACTTGTTATGATCTGCCAGAAATCGTTTCACCCACGTAATTTGAATGTAGAGCAGCTGTAATTCAAAATTTTCAGGCCACTCTCGCTAGTAACCTCGGATTTAACTTTTGGAATGCCATCATTCCATAATAAATTGTTAATATCACGGTATATATGTTGTTTTAACATGATTCGATAAAATGACATAAATTAGCTTTGATATTACAAGTGATTTGAGAATTACAATGTTACCGATCCAGAAAAAGTTTCTGATCTTCCATACTTGAATGACTGATTCCATTTTATCTATACAATTAAAACATAACTAAGTTGTATCTTCTTTTGAGGTGGGATGTTTAGAGACACACACACGTTATTTTTATCTCTTAAGAAGTAGCTCCTCACTATCCTACTACCTGTCGATACATTTATTTTGGCATTGCACAAGTCATGTCTTCTCTGACTGTTCATGACGTTAAAATACTAAATCCCTGGGATGTGTTTTAGTTGATTTTAGTCTCTGATGCATGATTTTTATCATTAATTGTTTTTGGCTTTTAACTAGCTGTCAGTAACTGCGAGTACTCTCAAATCGTACTTTCTTTATGCCTTGTTTCATGCATTATGTCTCCAGCGTATATGATTGGGGTTTTTCTTAAAGGAAATCACTTAAATTCCCACATATTTGATTTTATTCTTAAAACATGTGACAAATACATGAAACATGGTAAAGTCGTTTGTCAACGTTTATCTCTTGATGATTTTCATTTTTGGCGTTTTAGGTCAATGTGGCAACGATGTGTCTACACATCTTTCTTTATTTATACCAACAATTGCGACTTACATGAATAAACTATGCATGTCCCTCAACGACCAAAAAGAAGGACAAATACATATTTTAAATATATCATAATTTAGAAATTACCAAGAAACTAAGGTTTAGTTTCTCAGGCAAAATTGACCTTGGTGTATTTGGTAATTATTTTTTGGTCCATTTTGGTCATATAGCGCTCCAACTTTTACTGTTCTTATACCTCCTGGGTTTTCAAATATTCGGCTTTGAGCGTTCCAGATGAAAGTAAATGCAGAAAAGCGCTATAGATGCATGCAATTTATAAAGTTTTTTTCCACTATGATATTTCATATTTGTAATGTTTACTCTTGAACAAATAAAACTGAATATAATATGTATTAAGCATAAGTTTAGTCATTGTTAATATAAAATCAATGATACATTAACCAAAAACAAGTAGATGTCGGGAAAGGTCCATATGATCTCCAAAATTTACACAATGTAGCAAAGTTTGCATCTATTACAAAACAATAATAATTATCAGTAATGATGAATTTAAAAAAATTAGAAATGCGATTTTCTTTTTTTTTTTTTTTTTGACGGTGTTGAACGTCAGTGCGACTGAAAACGTTTACAACGATGTGTCGTTGCTAAGGATACGTCTTTTATCTGTTCCAAAATGGGGATAGATTACGTAAGCTATATTTGGCAAAACCTTTTGGATTTTGCGTCCTCAAAGCTATTCATCTTCTTTCTTAATTTGTCCTTTAAACTTTTTCATTTGATTGTCACTGATGAGCTTTTGTAGAAGCAACGTGCGTGTCGCGTATAGAATTATAAATCTTGTGTAATTTATTTTATTGCTCTTTTGATGTTCAGACTACAGTGCATACATACATTGTTACAAGATATAAGTGAAAAATATGACTTTGTTATTATGCGACTAAGAAATGATAAGGATTTACAATAATTCGATGTGAATATACAGTATATGATACTATCTTAAGATCACTTTTGAGATCATTAAAATACATTCATATTTTAAGAAGAAAAAATAGTCCCTAATTTCCCCATCTGACGACAAATGTCTTTAGAATATCCTAGAAATTACAAACGTCTTTTAAAAAATTTAAGAAAATCATCCACAAATATTAACTGTCGGCCTAACTGCTGTGTGATCTTTACAGAATGCAAAGCACCAAAACATTACACTGTCTTTATTCAAAAATATTTTTACTCCAAAAACAAAATATCACCAAATAGAAAATTCTCTCCAAAATTGTTTGATTTCAAAGCATTCATAAAACTTATATTCTATAGCTTCTACCTCTAAAGAACTGGCACATGCATTAAATCTATATTTTGCAAGAAGATAATTATTTGTATTGGAAAGCTTGTAGTTTACTTTCTTATGCATGTTTAAAAGCTAGTGAATAAGTATTTTTCCATTTTTCATCACTAATTTCTAGGTTATTAGCTGTGAAATTCTTTTTCACCGATTTGACACAAGTTCTCATATTTGATTTATAACATACTAAAACGTATATCCATATTACAAATAGTCTAAAATAAACAATTAACAAAGCATCGACTCGATTGTATGTATCAGCATTGTGTGTGTATTTTTGTCTAGACTTCATCTAATTAAACATCCTAGTTCATCCTTGTTTCACTTTCAATGTTGACATTCTTTTCCTTTTAATAGCTGAATACATACGTAACCCATCTCCATCATCTAGAAGGTTAAATTGCAGGTCACATGAATATGTATTCAGTAAGGTCGAATTATTCACTTCAAGTGAATATTTCATCAACAATGTTTCATAGCTTATTTTGACAAAATGTAACCAATGTGCCTGCTAAAAGCAAATAATTATTTTATTTTTTCACTTTATTTTATATCTCGCAGCTAATGCCCCTTTCTTCCTATCTTCGTTTTGAAATGGGAGAAACATGTCCCTGATCGATAAAAAGTAATAAAAAAAATCTTTTGCAAACAATTTACTGGTCGACATTATTTTTATTCTCATACTCAAGAACAAATCAAAATGAGTTGCTGTTAGATGACAAGTGTTGACGTATTGATAACTCTTTCCAGTCATAGCAAGAAGTATAGCAAGTTTGATAGATAGAATGTATACAAAAGTAACATTTACGTTATATCTTAAATTAATAGCTTCATGAGACAAAATTACCCATTGTCATATACAATATCATTGATAAACCTTATATCTTTCATGTACCAAGATCTATACAAAATACTCTTACTGTCAACTAGGACAAAAGAACTCAACCAAACAGATTCTTTTCTTACATGAAATTCTATTTGACAGGTTTTTAATTCCGTTCAAACGTTTCCAAGCAGATACCACACATCTGTATAAAAGAGGTGCTTTTAGATTAAAAACTCAAATTCACATCTGCTCATAAATGAATCCTGTAATTCAAATAGAGGGGCAGAATGCTTTGGAAACTTGTTATGATCTGCCAGAAATCGTTTCACCCACGTAATTTGAATGTAGAGCAGCTGTAATTCAAAATTTTCAGGCCACTCGCTAGTAACCTCGGATTTAACTTTGGAATGCCATCATTCCATAATAAATTGTTAATATCACGGTATATATGTTGTTTTAACATGATTCGATAAAATGACATAAATTAGCTTTGATATTACAAGTGATTTGAGAATTACAATGTTACCGATCCAGAAAAGGTTTCTGATCTTCCATACTTGAATGACTGATTCCATTTTATCTATACAATTAAAACATAACTAAGTTGTATCTTCTTTTGAGGCGGGATGTTTAGAGACACACACGTTATTTTTATCTCTTAAGAAGTAGCTCCTCACTATCCTACTACCTGTCGATACATTTATTTTGGCATTGCACAAGTCATGTCTTCTCTGACTGTTCATGACGTTAAAATACTAAATCCCTGGGATGTGTTTTAGTTGATTTTAGTCTCTGATGCATGATTTTTATCATTAATTGTTTTGGCTTTTAACTAGCTGTCAGTAACTGCGAGTACTCTCAAATCGTACTTTCTTTTAATTCGACCTGTTGATACTATTTTTAATACTTTTTGTTATTTTATATTAATATGGATCTTGTCTGTATACCAGCTTTGATTATTTGGAATATCTACTAATTTTCACTTCTTCATACTACATTTGTATGAACATCAAGATTATTCTCCTTTAATCTGTACAGGAAGTTTTATTGTTGATATTTACCCTTATGTATCTAGTGTTAAATTAGGTATTTATATTACAGACCTTTCTTGGTATTCCTAATTATTGGAAGATTTTATATAGACAGAAAAAGTATACCTAAAACGACAAAGTTATTTTCATTTACCTGTATATATTATGAAAACCGGTTTTTCAAAAGTGATTATTTTCTAAGGGTTAAATATTTCGCGGTGGTGTATTGCCATGGCTTTATTTGGACTTGTTTGTTTGCTTTTTGGCCTTGAATGTTTGTCCCTAATATTTTATTAACTATGTATTTACTTTCAGGTATCACAGATCGAATTTATTCGTTCATAGTGTGTTAATTTACGTTTTGATTGAGTTAAGCCTTCCAATTGATGTTTTATCGTGTGTTTTCTATGTTGTGATGTTATACTATTGTTTCAGAAAAAGGGAGAAGGTTTGGTACCATTAAAACGTTTAATCCCGCTGCAAATGTTTGCACCTGTCCTAAGTCAGGAATCTGATGTACAGTAGTTGTCGTTTGTTTATGTAATTTATACGTGTTTCTCGTTTCTCGTTTTTATATAGACTAGACCGTTGGTTTTACCGTTTGAATGGTTTTACACTAGTACTTTTGGGGCCCTTTATAGCTTGTTGTTCGGTGTGAGCCAAGGCTCCGTGTTGAAGGCCGTACATTGACCTATAATGGTTTACTTTTATAAATTGTTATTTGGATGGAGAGTTGTCTCATTGGCACTCACACCACATCTTCCTATATCTATGTATCTAATTTAGAACAAATACTTTCTTCACAGGCATTAAATTTCAAACCTAAGGCTTATAAAGCTGACAAGTTTTAAATTCAAGGCATTCTAATTTAAATGTGTAATTAATTCCTAGTAAAGGTTGTCTCGATATTCGAAACGTTGGCTTGAATATATAGTCATTATTGAAATAGTATACCTTATGAAAATTCCCTTTGAAGTTACTTTATGAATCAACTTTCCTACACAACGTATGTAACCGATTGTAAATAAAGGTAATGGTAGTATACCGCTGTTCAATGGTAATAAATCGATTTAACTGAAACAAATTCGGGTCACAAACCAAAACTGAGGGAAACATATCAACTATAAGAGGAAACAAAACGGAACAACAGAAACATTTAACTGCTACAAAAACAAACGCCAACAATTTATTGTTCTGTATGAACACTAGAGATGTTCGGACAAGTGTACACAAATTTTGAGTTATTTCAACAATGAATTCAATAAAATAGTCAATATGAATCCAAGGTTCCACTATGACGAAAAGATTTGGAATTGAGAAATGTATGCACCTCTTCCCTACCAGTGGTGACTATGTTTTCTAAGTCTTGTCTCTAGGTTCATGTAATATAGGTATAATCTTCAAGTACGTAACATAAACTAAAGAATAAACCATGTACAACTGTAACGTAAAGCTACTTATACGACATAAAACTCAACGATGGACATCATAACTGCAATACAATAGTTTGTGTTTCATTAAATCATGTTATTTTTTTTTTTTTTTTTTTTTTAACCATTGGTTCCTGCTTGAAAAATGTAAGACTTCCCTATAACAGTGGAATATAATATTGCTTAAGTTGAACATCACAGATATGTTCCAATGTTGCGCAACTCTGGCCTAGATGGTGACATAACCGAATGGTACTTTTCAGTAAATTTTATTTGCGATGAGCAACACGACGGATGTCACTGGTTTAGCAGAATATCCTTACCCTTTTCCGTTATTTTTTTGTTTTTGTTTGGGTTTGTATTTCTCTTTGTCGTTGATTTTTAATTGTCTCCTCGGTATATTCTTCTTTTTTTCTTGAGTTTTGAAATCAAAATGAATTAGGTTTTTTTTAAAACGAGACAATCAATGCAATTTCTGCAACATTGATTTTATATAGATTTGTTTTATGTTGTATATACTGCAGTCGATAAAGTTCTACTAAACCCCAATTACTTGCTTCAAAATATACATTAAGTATTTAGCAATTTCCGTTCAATCTTTTTCAGCTTTTTAGAAAATATAACAAGCCTGACAAATGTTTGTGAGACAATATTTGTTTTCATAGAAGTATTTGTGAATGTCATAATTCCATTAAAATCTTTGTGTAAAATATCTAATTCAAGATATAGCTCATGTATTGCTCACCTTGTATATGCGTTAAAGTGAGTGCGAATTCATAAATTATTCTGTCATGTTAGAATCCCTTCAATCATTTATGTGCTAAATTAAACCCTCAGTAACAGGAGTAATGTTTTTGCCGAATATTGAACGATGATTTTAGTAAGAAAGCGCCTTCTAAACAGCATTTTTCGTGCATTTACCGGTTTTTTTATAGAAAGATTCATGCCATTTCTTACATAGTTCAATAGGAGCCTATGTGACATATGTGCAAACTTGATTGTTAGAAAAATGTGTCAATTTTTGAAGACAATAATCAATTCATCATTAAACTTCTACCGTATTCAACCAAAAAGGTTTCAGAGGAAAATATATATTGAATATTGTCCCGAATTGTCTCTGGTCTCCATGCCCCTCGCGCCATGTAAAATGGAGTGTCTTTTTAAAAAACATTGCAACCGAAAGTTTCTGCTATGCTGGTTTAATATCACATTTACTTTGTAGTTTAAGTGAATATAGCTGAATAATTGGCCAACATTTGAGTTTGACATAACACAACGAAGAAAAGCTATCATATTTCAAGCGATACTTTCTCCAGGTGAGCATAACAAGGCTTAATTCATCATTTACACTATAAGTAAACAAAACGTTCTGACCTTAGTTTTAAACATACTTCGGAGATATTCTTGTTTAATAGTTAAGGTTTTTTCGTTGACATTAAGCAGTTTTCGTCTACGATTTTGACTTTATCATCAAGAATGGGAAACGTTCTGAATTATATAATCATTATAACGAAAGGCAAGTATATTGTAGTTTTACAGTTTACATGTACATGTTATTGTATGAAATGGCTTTCAGTGTAGGAAATCACTGCACGGAATATTAAAATTGATTTCGTTTAATTTACATCTTTACAGCACAAAATCGGCTTAATTACAAATGTGATTTTAACCTCTTCAATTATCTGCTCAACATAAAATTTGCTTCATGATGCGTTTATCTTTACTCTATTTCAATTTATTGGATGAATAACAAATTTCAAACATAAAAGACAACAATGATGAACTTAAAATCCAACCTGTATCTCAGTTCAGAAATTACATTTTTAAGATGCATTAATGTAAATGTGTCATTATATAAATAACACATAGCTGAGAGGGTGATAGAGCAGATTGTTACCCCGAGAAAACATTGTCAACTGAGGCGAAGCCAAGGTTGACAATGTCTTTTCGAGGGGTAACAATCTGCTCTATCACCCTCTCAGATATGTGTTATTTAATTTATTATACTGAATGTTCTGTTATTACTGTCTATTAAATTTCAAATTCAAAGTAATAAACTATGTCGTCTTGTACATAACAATCATCCGTATTTATTAAAGCGCACACTTGAGCAAGCGTCTCCGTGAAGTGTAATAGAGTATTTGCCATGGGATAGAGTCTCCCTCGTATTAACCAATCAAAATCTGGCATTTTGACATGATGTATAATAAACAATATTAGTGTAGTATGCAAATGACATTATTCTCATGCTTTTCCGTATTAGGTTCATTATTACATATACTTTTTTGAATTTTTATGTACATAACTATTTCCATTTTGCAGTTGCACAATTAACCAATGGTGTCACGATATGTACATTGGAAAACAATGATTATCAAATATTAAATATTGTTCCAGTTCCATATTGGTACCGAAACCAATCAAACATTTTTAATATTTTCCGTAAGATCTTGTCATGGTGTGAGGATTGTTTTCGCAAATAACAGAATTGGAGTTTCTTTTGAAGATGTAATTGTATTTCGACCTGCATATTTTGTGTCTATCGGGAACATTAGGGGTATTTCTCGCATCAGAATATGTTTACAAAATGACATTACCAACTGCTTCGATAATTCTGTTTTTGTTGATGCCCCAGATTTATTGCACTGTACTAAGTACAGATCGTTTTGGATTTCAAGGAAGCAGAACATCACTCTAGGTAAAGGAAATGAAGTTGACGAACAAGCTTTGTTTTTACATTTGTCATTTCGGGGACTTTGATAGCTGACTCTGCGGTATGGGTTTTGTCTCATTGCTGAAGGCCGTACGGTGACCTATAGTTGTCAATTTTTATGTCATTTGGTCTCAGGTGGAGAGTTGTTCCATTGTCGATCATACCATATCTTCTTATTTTTATATGATAACGCCAGGACAAAAACTGAAAGAAGACGAAAAACAAACAAGTCCGCAAAATAATTCATAGAAAACTCAGTACTGATATCGGTCAAACAACTCGCGATAGTGTCCGTCAAACGCTCGAATGTATGTTTTAACTATACTATTTGGAACCCTTGGTTTAATAGCTTCCCTGTGAGCACCAATGATCTACCGAGAAAATCAGGAAAGAAAACACCAGTTTAGAAATATAGAAGCAGCTGAAAAACATATGCTCCATATTCAGGCGCTACATAGAAATGGAAAGCTGAAATTGTGCTTTTTTCAAAAGTGTTGATCTCAACCGACCCTCATTGTAAGTTTCGAGATGTAAGTCAAGATATTACGCAGACTCAAATGTGTCTGTTGTATCTTTTATTTCTAGTTCGATGGAATATTATTTAGTAAGAGAAAATCGTCTGTATAGCGTGTAACATTGACCCTGGTAGTGAAGTTCCTCCAGATCGTGCAATATAATATTCCGCCCAGGACACCTATTCACCTGCTCACCATAATCAATTCAAAAAGTGTACAGTCTTATATCCGTTCTTTGTGAAACCAGTTTGATTGTAAATTGATTTTATTTCAGGACATGAAATACTTGGTGTCAATGAGGAACTATTGTCCCAGTGTTCTGATAGACCTTCCGAAAATTCAACTGACATTTCATCTATTTTTGAATATTCAAGAGAGAATAATGTCACATAAAAACATCTAACGTCATATACAACTGCAACCAATCAACACTTTTCTACGAATGGTGTCAGTGTAAATGAAATATCCACTACGAATTCAGGCTTATTAACAGAGAAAATCAAATCACCAAAAATGTACTTCACAACTAATACACTAACCTTAAAAAATAACGAAGTATCTGAAAGGTTTCCTGCGACCACGGAATATACAAGCTCAAATATAGGTATACAATCTACTACAACACATACGATCAATCAAAACCATGACGTGTATGTTTCAAAACCTTTAACATCAACAGATATTGAACAGAGCGGACATTTAATTACAACTGATATTATTACGTTTACAAGAATAGCACAGCAGTCCACCGTATCCAGCACTGTGAATAGCAGGAGAAAGAAAGATTATCGTAACTTTAAATGTAATTGCCGCTGTCCAACCTTATTTAGCCGTTGAAACTTTCTTTTAGATCTCAATCTAACGAGAAAACAGTTATCGGAAATTATGACGCCATACTTAATAAAGCTAAAGAAAAGTATCGAAGTTAATAATAAATTTTTATCACAGGGATATGTCCCGCGTTTTTGTAATTTCAATAATGCAAATGTTGAAATTAAAATAGCAACACTTTAACATGTAAGTTTTGCAAATATTCAAAGTCAATGAACCATGACTGAAGGTACATGGCCAAACAATCTCCATGGAAATAAGATGTGCCAATGCTAATACAACTGCATACCAAATACCATTAACTTGTCATAAGAAGTTCCCTTTAAACAAACCTAAACACAAACTAATACATGTAAACTAAGCAAAATTTCAGTCAATAAACCATAACTGAGGGGGCGGGGTCAAATAATCTCCATGGTAATGAGATGTGCCAATGCTAATACAACTGCATACTAAATATCATTGACCTACCACTAGTGGTTCCCCATAACCTACCTAATCACAAACTAATACATGAAAACTAAGCGAAAGTTTCAAAGTCAATAGACTATGACTGAGGGGGCGGGGCCAAATAATCTCCATGGAAATGAGATATGTAAATGCTTATACAACTGCATACCAATTATCATTAATTTGCCACTAGTGGTTCCCCATAAACTGACCTAATCACAAACTAATACATGAAATTAAGTAAAAATTTCAAAGTCAATAGACCATGACTGAGGGGGCTGGGCCAAAAATTCTCCATGGAAATGAGATATGCCAATGCTTATACAACTACATACCAATTATCATTAACTTACTACTAGTGGTTCCCAATAAACTGACCTAATCACAAACTAATACATGAAAACTAAGCAAAAGTTTCAAAGTCAATAGACCATAACTGAGGGGGCGGGGCCAAATAATCTCCATGGTAATGAGATGTGCCAATACTAATAGAACTGCATACCAAATATTATTGACTTACCACTAGTGGTTCACCATAAACTAGACCTAATCACAAACTAATACATTGTTGACGCCGCCGCCGCCGACGCCGAAAACAGCATACCTATGTCTCGCTTTTTGACTCTGTCAAGCGAGACAAAAAGGAAACAAACACTTACAAATTAAATCTGGTGTGTGCAAACGATGATCGCCTGTCTTCCGAGTGGATTGGGTTGATCGGAATTAAAATAATTTGGTCTGTCCTAATCTTTTTTGTTACGTTAGATGTCATAGGATGTTTCATCAATAGGATGGATAAAAAAAGCAATCAAATAGAAAGTAAAACTAAACAGTGTCTGCTTTATTTAAAAATTCTCCAACACCGTTTCTTGAGTGATAAATTTTAACTGTTGTTGTTTCCAGTATTTCTGTAGCAAATCTTCTATTGAGTTTAACACAATGCCTATACTCCAGTTTTAACGGTACGATTGGATGATCATGTAAATTTTTTTGCATCAATTCATAAATAAAACCAGAGAGTATCAAGAGGCATGTATTAGCAATTATTAGTTATATACTTGGTATGTGTCTTAACAATCTTTATTACTGTAGAAGAATTTAACTATTACGCTCATGGAAACACTGTCAATAAAATAATCAATATTTTCTTTGGAAAAAATTTCAAATGAACGGAAATATCAAGTCCAATTTTTATTTTATACGAAGTATCTTATTAAATCAAGGCAACAGTAGTATACCGCTGTTCAATAGTCATAAATCGATTAAGCGAAAACAAATGCGGGTCACAAACCAAAACCGAGGGAAACACATTAACTATAAGAGGAAAAAACGGAACAACAGAAACACTGAACTGCAACAAAAACAAACGCCAACATACATAGAAACGGACTATTTGATAATAAATGCCATATTCCTGACTTGGTACAGGACGTTTTAAGAAATAAGCTGTAAACACAGAGATATGTCTCGCCTGTTTGTTATTTTGATAATGCAAATGTTGAAATTAAAATAGCAATACTTTAACATGTAAGTTATGCAAATATTCAAAGTCAATGAACCATGACTGAAGGTACAGGGCTAAACAATCTCCATGGAAATCAAATGCGACAATGCTAATACAACTGCATACCAAATACCATTGACTTTTCATAAGTCGTTCCCTTTAAACAAATCTAAACACAAACATTAACTTGTAAACTATGTAAAAGTTTCAAAGTCAATGCACCATAATGAGGGGGTGGGGTAGATAATTTCCATGGAAATGAAACTTGCAAATGCAAATACATTCACATACAAAATATTGTTGACTTAACATTAATGGTTCATCTTAAACGGACCTAATCACAAACTAATACATATGTAAACTAAGCAAAAGTTTCAAAGTCAATAGACCATGACTGATGGGGCGGGGCCAAATATTCTCCATGGAAATGAGATGTGCTAATGCTTATACAATTGCAAACCAATTAGCATTGGCCTACCACTAACGGTCCCCCTTAAACTGACCTAATCACAAACTAATACATGAAAACTAAGCAAAAGTTTCAAAGTCAATATACCATGAACAAGGGTACGGGACCAAATAATCTCCATGGAAATGAGATATGCCAATGCTTATACAACTGCATACCAAATATCATTGACCTACTACTATTGGTTCCCCCATAAACTGACCTAATCACAAACAAATACATGAAAACTAAGCAAAGTTTAGAAGTCAATAGACCATGACTGAGGGGGCAGGGCCAAATTATCTCCATGGTAATGAGATGTGCCAATGCTAATACAACTGCATACCAAATATCATTGACCTACCACTAGTGGTTCACCATAAACTAGACCTAATCACAAACTAATACATTGTTGACGCCGCCGACGCCGGAAACATCATACCTATGTCTCGCTTTTTGACTCCGTCAAGGCGAGACAAAAATGGTGGGTTGAACCCAACTTTATGGTTAGCCATACCTCCCGCTTATATGGCAATGTTAAAAATACCGCTAAAATGACAACATTACGTGACAGGAATACAGTACAAATAAGGAACATAACGTGTCTGTAGGATTTATTCGAATGAACATAACAATGTTGTTCAGTCCTATTCATATATCAGCCTTAAGGGATCTGACCGCCTCGGTGGTCTCCTGGCAGCGGGTTCGCCTCGAGTGCGGGAGGTCGTGAGTTCGAACCCCTGCCGGGTCAAACCAAAGACTTTAGAATTGGTATTTGCTTCTCCGCTAAGCACGCGGCATTAAGGAGTATGAGCAAAGACAGGTCGGCTGGGGTCAGAATAATGTGTCCGGGTAAGATGACATGTCTTCCTGTGGGATGTTACCTTGTAAATGAGCACGTTAAAAATCCGGCTCAGCGTGTCGGTCTAGTACAAAGCAGGGTTAATATTCATATTACATTAACATGTTCTTGTCCTGAACATGTGTATTAAATTGCTACTGGACGTTAAGCATCCATCAGTCATCATCATCGTAAGGGATACATTTTGTTATTGATAATGTTTATGGAAATAGTTTCGCCTTCATGAGTTCAAGTGCTTAATTGTTTTATCGGGCATTAATTATCATTTAATTTTTGTTGATGTTTATTTATGAAAATTCCTTGATGAGAATGTACTTTGTTGACCATTTAATAAAAAGAAAATAAAACTTATTTAGTAAAACATTAATGAAATATAATAAACTTCATATTATTTCATGTCCAGTATAGTGATCTCGACATTTATCGTCTTAGTCAAATTCATAACTGCAACACTTTGACAAGTCATGAAGCTGAAATCATCCATTCGTAAATTTTACGGACGCCATCACGAGTTGGTTGACCGTTATGGAATATCCGCTTCACAGACGATAGCGGATATGTTCCAAATGTCGTAACTACAATCCCGTACCTTTTATCCCGAATGTTACCTACCGAATTAGACTTATTACCGGGTTTGTACTAACATAAGCAACACGTCGGGTGTCACATGTGGAGCAGGATCTGTTTACCCTTCCGGAGCACCTGAGATCACCCACAGTTTTTAGTGGGGTTCGTGTTGCTCAGTCTTTAGTTTTCTATGTTGTGTTTTGTGTACTGTTGTTTGTCTGTTTGTCTTTTTCTGTTTAGCTATGGTATTGTCAGTTTATTTTCGACTTATGCGTTTGAATGTCCCGTTGGTATCATTCGCCTCTCTTTGACAAAGTAATAATACGCTTGGTAAGCAATGCATGTGTAGCAGAGGATGCTTACCATGTCAACCCGAACGGTCTCATTCAGTGTAGATTTCATTTGATTCCCTCATGGCGTTTCTACATTTGAACATCGGTTATCTACTCCTGACTTAATTTTGATACAATTATTTTCAGTCAATATAGCATATCTTCTAGAATTAACATTAACGATACCAATTTTTCTGCACCAGATGCGCATTTCGACAATAAATGTCTTTTTAGTGATGATCAAAGCAAAAATATTTGAAAATCCAAAACTTATTTGAAAAATAAAGAGCTTATAAACCAAAAAAGACAGAAAGTATAGATAAAGCCGGTCACGGAATCAGAGTTTTGATGGACGGATGTATACTCCTCAATTTTAACAAAATTCAAACATTTTTATAATGGCAAATTTTAATACACAATATCCGTATTTTCATGCGAGTACAGAAGTTCTGGCTACCGGGATAGCGAAACCATCGGGAACTAACAGTCCACTAGCAGAGGTAACGACCCATGGTAGCAATAACATTGAAACTACAATAACATCTCTATTAGATTATGATAGATCGAATACAGACCCTTTCACTTTATCTTTATTTCTTTTTATGAAAATTAGAAATGATTACCGCTGAAACAACTATTCACAATACCATAGGACGAGGTTGTAAGCAACATAAGATCACCGTACGATCTCTAAATTCATAGGCTCTATAAACATCATGACAGTAATATATACTACGTTCATAATATGTTTTAAGGGACAACAGAACTTTCAGACAAAATGTTTTCATCCTTCAAATACAGTCGTATTAGTATACAATATGTCAATCTGTACATCGCACTGAGACTAGAAAAATACATCAAGGATATTATTTATAAGGCAATCATTAGATATAATATTCACAATAGTGAACCTTCGACGTGGTTTATGACTTGGAATATGCATCTGAAAATGCGACGGGTTCAACTATGTACGGCACTAGTTTTGAACATTGACGTGTTATATCGTGTGATCAGACAATAGTGGATCGATAAAAGGTATTACCATCAGGATTATAATTAATGCATCAATAACGTATCAATAGTGTAAATGTATGCCCAGTGAAGAGATATAATTTTTCTAGTAATTTGACAAACTTAAATCCTGTAACGACCAGGCATGGCCGCATAACTTGTTAATTCACAATTTTTCTATGAATTACAAATTTGTGAATAGGTTTCGTCCGTTCGCTGTTTTTCCCTTGGTTTACACTCCGAAGGACCATGTTGCCGACACTACTTTCGTTACCTATGTAAACACTATGTCGATTTCTCGGTGATCTCCTCTTGCGCGATAACATACACATGAATGGGGTCATGGGGTTCCAAGAAAATAGAAATTAAAAAAGATTAAACTCTTATTCCAATTTTAATGCATAACAAAAAGAAACTTTCCATTAGAGCTAGGAAAAATTACATGACCTTGTAAAGAAATTCTGCGAAATTGCATGAATGATCTTAGCGCATCAACGTCATAGCAAAACATGACGCCATACACGTAAATACTCTCAAACTGAAGGTTATGTCTTTACTTGTACGCTTCAAATTTGAATAATATCTCGTACCAATGGAATTTTTCAGGAAGGTGCTGTTTTGTTTTCAATTCTTTGGTATAAATCGAACATTTATGGATTTCAGTTAGTCAATATGGCCGCTCACTCCTTAGTGACGACATGTCAAGTGTTGATTTGACGGGCAATCAAAACAATTTGTATAATATAAGAATTATAAAAATAAAACACTTTTTTTTCTAGAGGTTATTGGTATGTACACTTTGCCGCTTACTTACAAACAAAGTACTCAGTTTATGAGTTAATCGCCCCAGTTTACACATCAATAACCTCTAGAAAAAATGTAATATAATTAGTAGCAAATGGTAGATTATTAGTGAATTGCAAAAATAAAGGCAAGGCAATAATGGTATAAATTTAAAACAACAAAGAAGTGATGTAACATAGACAACTTATACAACGATATTATAATGAAATATAAAAGTCTTTTTGAATTAAAAATCGAAGAATGATTATTACCGTATCGATTTAACTTTGTACGAAATAAACTCATCACAGATACCAAGATTAAAATTGTGTACACCAGACGTTCCTTTCGTCTACAAAAGATTTATCAGTGACGCTCAAATCAGAAAAATGTTAAAAAGGCCAAATAAAGTACGAAATTGAAGAGCATTGAGGACCCAAAATTCAGAAAGGTTTTGCCAAATACAGTTATGGCGATCTATTCCTGGGATAGAAAATTCTTAGTATATAGGAAAACATTTTGCAAACAGTTAATTTAACATCATGACCACATCAATGATAATTCATGTCAACACATCAGTGCTGACTACTGGACTGGTGATACCCTTGATTGGAAAACCTCCACCAGCAGTAGCATCGACCAAGCGGTTGTAAATAAACTCATCGAGGGCCCATCTCAAAATTTAAGTTTAATTTCAATGATACAGCATACAGAACAACGTACAATATATGGAATTATAGGTAATATACATTAATGCAACTCGATACCAAGAATTTCTTTCCTCCCCAACATTATTTCATTTATTCCACTTAGAATGATTAGTGGCTCTTCAAAACCTTATAGTTTTTATATAGATATATATATATATATATACAACTCGTCTAAACATCAGCCCAACAATGTTAGATCTGTAAATTTGCTGTTGCAAATTTTTTGTCTTCCCTCGCCGGGATTCGAACTCATGCTACTGAGATATCGTGACACCAAATCGCCTGCTCTGTATCCGACACGCTAGACCACACGACCACCTAGGCTTCATATATATTTCTGATGACTTATAAACAAATGGTGTTGATATATATATATATATGTTGTGTACAAGTTATCATTTTGTACAAATTATAATTTGTACAAATAAATTGTACAAATTATAATTTGTATTTTGATTTTGTACAAATGTAATTTGTACAAAAAGTGCCTGAACAAATTACAATTTGTACAACATTCGACTAAAATTCACTTATAACTTGTACAATAATTTATAGTATGGATTTTGTTATAAAAAGCATTGATACACACTATAGAATATGTATTTAATGACCACATAATAAACCTTATTTACAAAATACATGTACAAATTGATAACTTGTACACAACATATACATGTCTCAATGTACTTGAATAACTGATAATTAATTGCCTTCACCCTTGAATATAATATTCATTTTGTAATTAACACTGTCACTATTTATTTATATTTTTCCACATTTAGTGTCGAAAATAAATATTCCAATGCTCATGAATTAAGTACATTAGGATCAGAAGAAATAAATATTATTTTCAAACATTAAATAAAGAAAAAAGTTATACCAGTAATTAACTAAAAGCAAATCATTGTCAAAAGAAGGATATCAAATAGTTGTCGAAACCCTTTGTGGTGGCTTGGTTTCGATTTCAGAAAATAGAGGAGACTTCAGCTAAACGTAGCTTTTTAAATCATAAATTGTAAACAAAAACCTTCGATTTTAAAATAAGGAGAAAGGCTATACGTTGTTCGTTGTCTGACAAAAGAATTATTTTCTTGAATAAAGTTTAGAATACATTTAATTTTACTTGCTTTTTATCAACATCTTATCTATCATATCGTTCTTTGAGCAAAACTAAGACTTTTATACATGATGAAATTCTCCTATCCTACACCATAAAGTCGATTCTTACATTTATTTTGACGATATAAAAATCATAAAATCAAATAGTTCAGGAAGAAGGAAACATTTGTTAATGATATCCGATAAGTATTTTGTAGTGTCATGACGACCATGACTAATATTTTACTATAAATAACAATGTGGTCAATACTTTTTTATTTCTTTATTTCTCATATTTTATCAAAATCTGTACATTTGTTAGTTGAAAACATCAAGTACCGATACATTATCCCGGCCTCGCTAACATTAGTAAATAATATATTTATACAGCTGTTAGTATTTTTAGTAATATACTTACTTAAAAATTATATAAAATGTCAGAAATATCAATTAAGAGGCTTTGTATTTTGACTTTGTACAAATTGTAATTTGTACAAAAGTGCCTGTACAAATTACAATTTGTACAAAATTCGACTAAAATTCACTTATAACTTGTACAATAATTTATAGTACGGATTTTGTTATAAAAAGCATTGATACACACTATAGATATGTATTTAATGACCACATAATAAACCTTATTTACAAAATACATGTACAAATTGATAACTTGTACACAACATATACATGTCTCAATGTACTTGAATAACTGATAATTAATTGCCTTCACCCTTGAATATAATATTCATTTTGTAATTAACACTGTCACTATTTATTTATATTTTTCCACATTTAGTGTCGAAAATAAATATTCCAATGCTCATGAATTAAGTACATTAGGATCAGAAAAAATAAATATTATTTTCAAACATTAAATAAAGAAA
Organism: Mytilus coruscus; assembly: GCA_017311375.1. NCBI lineage: Eukaryota > Metazoa > Mollusca > Bivalvia > Mytilida > Mytilidae > Mytilus > Mytilus coruscus. The sequence continues at coordinate 9,715,051 of CM029602.1, read as the reverse complement.
AAGTTATACCAGTAATTAACTAAAACAAATCATTGTCAAAAGAAAGATATCAAATAGTTGTCGACACCCCTTGTGGTGGTTTGGTTTTGATTTCAGAAAATAGAGGAGACTTCAGCTAAACGTAGCTTTTTAAATCATAAATTGTAAACAAAAACCTTCGATTTTAAAATAAGGAGAAAGGCTATACGTTGTTCGTTGTCTGACAAAAGAATTATTTTCTTGAATAAAGTTTAGAATACATTTAATTTTACTTGCTTTTTATCAACATCTTATCTATCATATCGTTCTTTGAGCAAAACTAAGACTTTTATACATGATGAAATTCTCCTATCCTACACCATAAAGTCGATTCTTACATTTATTTTGACGATATAAAAAATCATACAATCAAATAGTTCAGGAAGAAGGAAACATTTGTTAATGATATCCGATAAGTATTTTGTAGTGTCATGACGACCATGACTAATATTTTACTATAAATAACAATGTGGTCAATACTTTTTTGTTTCTTTATTTTTCATATTTTATTGAAATCTGTATATTTGTTAGTTGAAAAACATCAAGTACCGATACCTTATCCCGGCCTCGCTAACATTAGTAAATAATATATTTATACAGCTGTTAGAATTTTTAGTAATATACATGATACTTAAAAATTATATAACATGTCAGAAATATCAATTAAGAGTCTTACCATTAAGATTATCAACTATAATTATCTAATAAAACTAATGCACAGGTTACCAAAAATATAGTTTGTGTATTTTGGTGATATATTTTAAAGATATGTATTTTGAGTATGTCTAGATTTTTAAACAATCAAAAGGAATTATTTATTTTTTGTTGAAAAATGTTTTGTTTGATTTAGTTTTGTATTTGCACAGATGAATTTTATAGTTTTTTTCTCATAAAAGAACCAATATAACATATGACAATTTTATTTCAACTAAATAATGTACACATACACATTCTAAATATAATTGGTCAATCACTGAAAAGTATGGCAAAAACTCTTGTTAAAAATATCTGCTCTTTTATTTTTAACAGCAATTATTTTTTCAATGCTGTTTAGAGATTTTATTCTATTTTGCACTGCCTGCAATGTTAAAGCTTTTTTTTTTTAAATATTTGCATTTAAGGATATATTGTTTTAATTGCATATAAATCAAATTAACAGCATCCCCCTAAATGATTTTGTATTATCCCCAAACAGAAAACTTTTTATAGTAATTGGAACACTTATACTGTTTGACAAAAACCAAGAGGCAATTTCATCGATGAATGTTTGTACAATATCATAATTCCAAAATACATGTTCCATTGTTTCTACTTCTTCTTGGAAAAAAGTACAGTTTGGATTGTCAATAACATTACTTTTATTTAAAACTTTATGTGTACCCAAACTATGCTAGTGTGTTTTATATTGTAACCACTGCAGTTTGGTATTTGTTGTGACTATCAAAGGAAATCTAAAAATTAGTCTCCATTCATTTTCATCTGAATCTAAAATTTCATTCCATTTTTTCTGACCTGTGGAAACTATATTATTTCTAATTAATAGTGAATACATGTCTTTACTTCTCCTTGAACTTTTCAAAAAACTATTGGCAAATGAAGGAATAAATGGAGTGTCTAGTTTATAATTATCAAATACATAGCACTTTCCTGTATTCTTTACAGCATAAATTATGCTGTTATATTTTATTACATTTCTGTAAATTTTGAATTATGCTGTTCCAAACTGAGAATTTTCCAGCATCTGATACAATGTCATTTATATAATAATAATAATAATAATATATAAAAAAAAATTTACCTTTATTGAACCAGTGTTTATAAAATACAGGTTTATTCTCTATTTTAATACATTTGTTAATCCACAGTGGGATTGATTAAAAAATATTCCAACGTACAGTTTTCTTCTTTTAAACAATAGTGTCCCATGCATGGAATAAATCATGCCAAAATTCATTTTTTTCATTTTAACTTTGATGTATAACAGACAACCATTACCAAATTTAAATAATTTTTCTTGATTTATTATGGAAAATAAAATATTTTTCCATTTATAGTCAGATTGAAAAAGTTTTCTAACCCATGTAGATTTGAGGGCTGTGATGAAGGAGCTAAGGTTGATCATTTTCAACCCACCTTCACTATAGTCCTTTTGTAATCGCTCTTTCTTGACTCTATGTACATGTGAATTCCAAATAAATGTAAAAGTAAGCTCGTTAATCTTTTTAACAAGTTCTTGATTTGGATTTGGCAATGTAATTATAAGGTGATTAAGGACAGGTAAAATCAGTGATTTCACAACAGTTACTTTCATGTGATCAATACTTGGAAAAGCACAAACACGTTTTGTCAGATTTTCTTTTAATAATATGAAAATTGTATGTTCTATAACATTATCCTGACAATGGTCAACAAACCGTCTTCTACTGAAAGACAAACGCCAATACAATTTATAAAAGGCTAAATCTCCCCAAGCTCAAACAGCTGTGTATAAATGCAACGACGACTATCAAGATATGCCGAAAAACGATTAAATTTTGGCAGTGCTAGCGCTGTTGGGGTCCTGATTAAAATGAGCAATTTGATTTAAAAGGGTATCCAATGATTTGAATTAACTATTTGATTCGATTAAGAAATGTCAATTTTTGTAAACAGGCGCTCGTACAAAAAATTGTCATTATATCTTCTTAAGCTTGTTATTTATATAAATGTTCTGACCAAAACTATTGTAGCAATCAAGCTGACTATTTGTTATGGATGATTACATTTCCGGTCATAGATAAACACTGCATATTTGTACTTGATATTTTTGGATTAACCGAGAGTTACTGCGTTTGTTATTTTGATATTCAAAATGGATCGTATTCCTCAAAATTGCCTTGAATTATCGAAATAGTACAATGAGGTCTGCATTGTATACATTATTTGCAGGAGAAAGATACTTAATAAATTGTCAGCGGATAGATAATAAATATTGTGCGGTTATGCAGTTGTAAACTTGATTTCTACTGGCTGCCTTGCCATCTGCTAAATAACCATGTTCGCGGTACACAACCCAATCAAATTGCCCCCCAAAAAAAACTTCTTACAAAACATGTGCCTGTAGCCAACCAGCAATCGCGTTGTCATATGTTGACCTTAAATCATGTGTGCTATAAAAAGAACAAAGTAAAGAACGCGCTGTCTTGTGATAACCTTAGTGTATTGCCCTACATAAGGCAAGTTGACCTGTTAACCGGTCGGCGAATGGAAAATTCCACTGGTTGACATCTATACAAACATGACGCAATCCAGGGCTTTATCGATCTAGAGCAATTCAAATAAAATAGATTTATTATACTTCTCTGTAATATATCATACAAAATTAAAAGTGATAACAAATATAAAAAAATGTTTTTCGTCCAGAAAACCCTTAAAAGTCTAAATAAAAACAATATAAGATGGAATGAAATAAAGTGAAATGCTCTCGAGCACATTAAACCAAACTCTAAATAAAAATATGTTCTAAAACAATAAAATCCGTTCTTGTTCTAAAAATGAAGTCATTCTTTTTTATAAACAATAGTTACGGAACAGTTGTTGAAAACTTGTGGACAAAGTGTAGTACGCTTTATGTTTACGGAAGTTTCAGTCAAATCATCGAACAGTTCATTTAGATTGACACCTTGCAATGATTCATTAAATGACTGTGTACTGTTTCCTTGTTGGGTTGTACTTAAATGTTTTGGCTTAAAAGTATTGCATGGCAAGGGTCCGCTAAATGTTAAAGGCGCCGCTTTGTATTCCTTAACAGATGTATATAGAGTGTTTTGTCCAACGTTATAAGTAACGGAACTACGTTCTGTACTAATGACAGCGGTGCTTCCTGTTGTAATATTCGGTAGAGGAAGAAATGTAGCAAAAGGGCCAATTGGCAAAGTTTTAGGAGGCACTGTACAACTGGAGCTTGGTAAAGTACGAATATTCTATGATGTTTCACCAACAGTTAAAGCTAACGCTTTAGAAGGTTCCGTGATGCTTTCTATTAACGTCTGTCCCATACGTATCTTATCATCATTATCAACCCGCTGGTACAAAGAAAGGGATGCTACTGACTTATATCCAGTTACAGTCATGATCTGTGCATTGCAATACGAATTTTTAGCTAGAACAGTAGCCCCGGTAGCTCGGATAGAATGGTTAATGTAGATTTCAGACAAGTTGCACTTCTTGCTCAGGTATGACATGAAATTGCCAAGCGTTTTTTCGCCCACAGGAATGTTATAATACCATGTAGAATCCTCCTCACAGAACTGATCTTTCGGTCTCTGCCATAGTTTGTCACACTCCGGATTTAATTTATTTACATACTTTTCAAAGGAGGACACGGGGCAAAATTGAGAACCGGAATTTTCTGGCATTATCCCTGAAGTTTTTCTTTGTCACTGCTGCGATGGTTTTTTGTCAGCTCATCTTCAGTTTTAACAACATATTTTAGCCCCGTCTTCGGATCTATTTTGACAGAAAACGTGGATTTTGTCATTTGTGGCATATTTTCCATTCCCCGTCGACAAAAATACAAGCGAATATCGAATTGAACTTAATTTTGAAGTCCAAATGGTGTATTTGGGGATAGATATATGGAGGTATATAGTTTCCTTCTGTCAGCTTCGTCAATAGACGGATAATGCTCGACGTCTCCTAATCCCATGCGTTTTAGTTCTGATAGGCCGCTTTGAAATTTTCTCTGGAAGCGCTAAATCTGTCACCATTCACAATGTCAATTTTTTTTATTGTACGGTGGATCCTTTAAATATCTATTCAATGAGTATCTCAAGCACTGCAGTGAATTTGTTTTATAACGATTTCCATCAGCTTTACGCACATCCATATAGAAATGGCCCAACGCTTCATCTAGTTTTAATGTGTCATAATGTTCGAATCCTGGATCTATTTTCTTTTCTTTTAAATACACCCGGAAAATAGTCGCTGCTGCTATATTCTGCTTTAATGTTTTATCAGCACTCATTTTCAAACGTTTTTGTTCGATTTCTTCATCACTTGTATCGACAAATCGTCTTTTTCCAAGCTCCATCTTTAGTTGGCATAAAAGCACATCAACTATGCGCTACATGGAAAATCAATAGGTTACACGATCAGTGGGCGGAGCATACACATTAAGAGTGAGGGTCAAACACGCGGTCAGTGGGCGGAGTAAACATGTGAATTTTGCGAAGTCAAATCTAGGACATTTGTGTGTTTAACATTTCATTAATTATATACTCAATACGGTTAGCATAACCGCACAAAAATGTTATCATGCTTTGACCCAACTAGCATGATTATTTAGACAGTGTAGAAAATTGTTGAACGGTTCCGGCTTTTGTCCTCACCGTTCAACAATTTTCGACACTGTCTAAATAATCATGTTAGTTGGGTCAAAGCATGATAACTTATAATAACCTAATTAGTACATGAAAGGTCAAATCAATTTCGTATCTAATCAAACGTAACATTCACAAGAAGTTTGTACACCTGTGAAAATTATCAAAGTTACCGGTATTCTATTGATTAACTGAATCGGAATATAATCAATAAAAAAGTCGTCAATATGATACTGTCCGTAGTGGATTTCGTGCAACAGGTATTAGTGGCGCTTTGGATGATTATCTTGTTTCACTGTTTTCTTCCTGTCAATTTTTCAACTTTTTAACTGCAACTATTTCAATATCCGCCAAAATATTTAATTTGGAATTTAGAATCCGCCAAATAAGAACCTCCAAATTTTTTCGTATACTTGGTTGCCCCTAAATCGCAAAATTTAACACCCGCCAAAAAAAGCGCTATAAAGTAATTTCTTTGATTGGCGTAAACAATAGTAGTGTTTTGAAAAATGTCAATAACATAAAAAGGCGAGTTTCCTTGCCCTGAGTCAGATTTGTTAAATATGTCATTTAAAAAAAATCACAACATCGCTTAAAATTATTCTTATTATTAATTGGGTTAGCAGTGTTTATATTTATGTGATTTCCTGCTATATTGCCTCTCAACAACGAATAATTTTCAATCTTTTCTTCTTAAAAATTCGCCTTTTACTTTGCCATTTCGTACCTTCCTTATTATAAAACAATATATGAAGGATCGTGCTTCAATATTTTAGGTCGTCCATGATTACCAATGTCTATGAGTCAGGTAAACACTCATACTCAGAGATCTGGTTTCCATTCTGATTGCAGATGTCAAATACGGATTTGAATCCATCTCCTAAAACTTTTTTCAAGCGTTTAAACTCATTTATCTGATATTCATAATACATGGCGTTCTCATTGTTTAGTACACTTGGTATTAACTGCTTTTCGATTTTTTCTGCAATTTGATGCATTGACTTGTGAAATTCATTTCTGTCGGACTCATACGAGGTTATTACTTCCTGTAGAGTTTTTGCTTCATCGCATGTTTCGCGATGTAGTATTTTTCGTACATTCAGACCAATTGATACACCATCGACAATCATTCCTGCTCCTGTAAGAGTACAGTCTACAGCTGGATGTAGAGTAGTTATTCCATTTTCACATTCTTTTAGACAATCAGGTACTAATTGTTGCATTTTTGGTTGCATCGAAACAAGTTTCTTGGCCTCGTCAACACGATTAGGAATGGTTGCAAGTGAGCATGCACGACCTCTGTTGATACATTCGTGAACATTTGAGAAAACATCATAAGCATTATACGCTGTGGAAGCGCTATTCAATATCACAGGACCTGTTTTGTTTGTATTAACGATATCATTTACTGCAGGAACGGTTTTTACAAATCTTTTAGCAGTCATTTTAACGTTATTCAAACAACTTTTGATTTTGTCTTTTATACGAGTTTTCAATGAATTATCAACGATGACTTCTTCAATTTCAAATTCAAGCTTTTTTACATATATTTCAACCACATATTCCTCCAAATTTGCCAATTTGCGTAACCACATTTTCAAGATTTCTTCTATTGTTTGAAACTGGCTTTCTTTTGATTCGCATTCTCGAATTTGACTTACTTTAGACAATAATCGATGTGAAAAACTAGGATTCCTAAACATGTCCGTTGTTTTATTTGGTTTACGTTTGGTAATGATTATTTTCGATGCAAGAGAATGCGAAATGCTTGCAATGGTAGACCCGCCGGTCATAGACAATCCGGCTATTGTTAGACCATTGGAAGTCCCAAACGATACAGGAGTTAAAGCAATTCCAGCAATTATTAAAGATCCTCCCATAATTCGCCCTAAAATAAATACTGAAATGTCAATCATTCTTAAGTAAACAAAAATAGAAAGATAAAAAAAATATCAAATAATTAGGCATAATATTAAAAATCGAAACATTCTGAAAACAAAATGATAATGTTTTGTAAATACCGGAAGTATGAAAAAACATATTTAAAATCAAAAGAAAATGCAATTGTTTAAAGTGATTAATTACCAACCAAAGTGGTAATTACATTTTCTGTAATCTAGAGATAAGACCAAATTTGCTTATCATGCAACTTTTGAAGACTGATGTGGTAAAATAAGAGGAATATATCGGATTTTCAGGTAGCCGTATGGCGTTGGTACGATAAACATAATATGATGCCTTTTTATCTCGACATTCATTCACCTATATATTCCTATTGCCATATTACAGTTTTTGTTAATTGTGAAAATACTGAAAAGGAATTATAATTAGGGTACTTAGATAATTTGCATATTTTGGCCAATAAATTCTATCAGGTATCAATTTATATATAAATATATATATATATGTATTTACCCGATGATATAATTGAAACCTGTGAGACTTTTACAGCATCATGACTTTATTTTTATTATCATTTGTTGATGAATGTATGTCATGTACTAATAATACATTTCAAGTGTACACCTAATTGGTTATATTCAGTGTTTTTATTTATATTATATCTGTCAAGGACAATCTCATTATCCCTGATGATCGAAGGGAACACTCATGGGATATTGGACGTTATCGTTATATTTCGTGAAATTTACATATGGAACACAGAATATTAATTTCAGCATTTGTTCAAATATCATTTTTACAGATCAGTCAGTTCAGAAGAACAAAAAGGAATTAAAAAATGACAAACTTTATATCTAAATATTATCTTACACCACATAGGAACTTTTCAGTATATTTGAACATCTTTGAAAATCAAAAAGGGCAAAGGTGTGTGTGTGTGTGATATGTCAGATTTGCCTAAAATAATTAAACTTATATGTTAACTACAAATTTCGCCACATTTTCAGAAAAGTGCTTAAAACGCAACAAATTCGTCAAATGTTAACGAAATATTTTTCATGGATCCTTCGACAGTGTAAAGTATATGTTGAAAAGCGAAAATGACTATTTCAAAGTTTGAATATTGTAAATATTATAAAAAGAAACAAATACCGTACCTGCCGAACATATGATATTTCCTTTTGTTTTCCTCGAGTTTTCCGTTTGCAAAACATTAGAAAAGTTCAAAATTTCGGTTAAAAAAGGTAAATATTCAGCTTCCAGTAAAGTGGTATAAATGTTCATAATACCAATAAATTCTATCAAAACGTCAATCGGTTCTGCCTCCATCTTTATAATTAATTGTCAAGCAAACGTATGAATATCTTCCTCATATAACATAAAAATCTTACATTGTATATGACGACACGGAAAAAATACCTAACTACTTAAAAGAGAGTCCAAAATAAAAAAGGAAAATCCAAGAATGTCCTTTTTAGAGGTCGAAATTTACTGTTATTGTGAATATACCTTATTTTGCAATTTCATATGCTAATATTCTGCTTTTGATTGGTATTTTTGTAAAAATTAGTGTTAGAAGAAATTTCTTCTCTGGCAAAGGAATATATGGAGAAATAAACACCATTAATATGACAATTTTATTGGATATATATACTAAGTTTACATTCATATTTTACAAAACATTCAAATCTCAATGAAATGAAGAAACAGTAACCTATAAATTAATAAAATGGAAAGCAATAATTTGTTCACTACATTTTGTTCATATAAATTTCCGTCTCCTTGGAAGAAATTTCTTCCAACAAATTAAAATGAATTTCATTTCCAATAAAGTATATAATTTTAGTTAATAAACTCAACTTGTTCACTTCATTTTGTATCCCTCTCAAGTTGGAAGAAATTTCTTCCAAGTAATATTAAATCATTCAAAATTTCTTCCAACAATTATAGAAACATGTATTTCATTTCCAATAAAGTATATAATTTTAGTTAATAAACTCAACTTGTTCACTTCATTTTGTATCCTCTCTCAAGTTGGAAGAAATTTCTTCTAAGTAATATTAAATCATTCAAAATTTCTTCCAAGTAGTATTAAATTATTCAAAATTTGTTCCAACAAATATAGAAACATGTAATATATTTACAAATTATTTTCCATTTGTTCAACACAGATAGTTCACTTATTTAATGTTCCTGCTTGGAAGAAATTTCTTCCAGTTACTTTTACAACAGTAAGAAATTTCTTTAAAGATTTTGAAAGAAGTATTTTTCTTTCCACTGCAGGAATTTCAATTGAATTTAGCAAAAGTAAAATTGCCAATACATTATTATAATCTGTTATACAACTTAATTAATTCATATATTTTTCATATAATGGAAAAAGTAATATATTTACATTTGGTATTTATATTACAACACAAATAAGTCACTCCATTTCAACGACTCAATCTTGGAAGAAATTTCTTCCAAGAACTTTTACAGTAGAAAGAAAAGGTTCATTTCATTCTGTATAAAGGCTCCACCACTGCTTGGAAGAAATTTCTTCCAAGTGCATTTACACCCGTAAGAAAACAATCATTTTATTTTGTTTTATTTTGTCAAACAAAATGTCATTTCGTTTCCTATAAAGGCTCCATCATTTCTTGGAATAAATTTTTATTTAGTTGAAGTTTTTTTCCCACAGCTAATTTTATTCCTCTACATTTATAAAAAAAAAGTAAGTCATTTTAAATTGTTGATACAAAAATTTCTATCCCTTTTAAGAAATTTAGAAAAAATGCAGTACATTTCAAACAAGTATTTTATGATACTAGGTTTCTGAGAAATCATGTTAGACTTGAACGCTGAAGTAAATTCACTTAAATATAAATGGCTAGCACATACATCTTACATTAAACAATAATGCAAAACACCAAACACATGTAACTGACCTAATATTTCAGAAGGAGGAGGCAATAAAGAGGGGGAAATATAAAGAATTAGTTATTTGCACTTTTTTAATGTGCGGTAAGCTGAAAGGCCCTATGTAAAAGGGGTGAACATGCGTCCCTGATTCCTATCCCCCTACTCCCAGACTAAAATTTGGTCAAAGAAATTTTTCAAGCATATCTATTCTTAACTTCCTCTCTACTCCATGTTCCCAAATATTTCCTACAAGACTTTTTGCTAATTCTGACTTTTTGTAAAAGGACAGGACATAGATTTGTGACGTCTAGGACACAGTACAATATGGAAAACAGATTTGAGGCTGGCCATAGATTTGAGGCTTACATATTTGTTGGACTTTTTTTAACATCGAGGGTTGAAAACTAAGAAAAAGTGATTTCACAAAATAGGTACTAATTGTTACCTTATGCACTACAACCACTAACCAGAATGCTTAACATCACAATACTATTAGCTGGTTTTGCACATTGTGCAACACAGCCATTCATTTCTCCGATAATAACAGTCGTAATGGGACTATGTAAAGTCACTTCAAGATGAAATATGATCAATTAATTGAACACAAATACTAAGTCTACAACAGATAAATGCATTGCAATACAATATCCACAAAAAAATAAGGTCAAAAATCAAAAGTAGTTCTTAGAAATTTTTTAGTTTGTCTCTTCCTGCAGTTCTCTGGTAATAGTACACATGAGAATGTACTTTGTTTCTGTTTCTTTGTTGCGTTTTCTTTTTTATCTGAAAAAAGTAAAGTACCACCTAATTATTTTCTCTGTCTAAAACATAAAGATGTATCAAAAGCATGAACTTAACTAAAATAATACACCAATATTCATAAAAACAAAATAAAAATTTTAAAACTTATATAATCTGTCCTCTTTTCTAACTACGGGATGTGATCAAGTCCCCTCCTCTCCACCCTTGGCAGTTTAAGATAGAATTTTGGATCAGTGAGGTAATGCTTTTATTGGTCCCAGTTGTAACTTGCAGCATTCAATTGAAAAGGGCCTTTAAGGTGATGATGTGTAAATGTAGAATAAGTTAATAAACAATAGCCATGTGGTGATTGTGCAGCAAGTCTGAACCCCCAAAACATTATAGGACAACATTAAGTGACAATTTAAAAGTTCTTAATCAACTAATTGAAGTTCCTGTGTGTTACTTTCTTGCGCAAATGTTTGAATATCAACGTATCTTTCTGGTTCGTGCTTCCAGGAATTTGTAAACAATGCATATATGTATAATAGACAAAATCATTTTTACACCTCCACACTGAAGAGAATGCAAGTCCTGCCATTGGTCAAGAATGTTAAAAAGGACAGTTATTCCTATAATGCAATTCCATAGGGTACCAGTGGTGTTCCATATTTTATTCATCGAAGACTACACAAACTAGGAAAAATGGGTAACAGTTACTGTTACTAGAAATGTCAAAACATATACAGGTTCATGCAGCAAAATGGATAGTGTCTTTTTGTTGTTGGGATATACAAGTACCCGGCCACGTCCACTCTGTGTTTTTGTTATATGTATTTCTATTTATCCACCTGATGAGTTAAGCTTTTCAACTGAATTTTATAGTTCGTTCCTATGTTGTACTGTTACGCCAACACCACTTTCCCAGGTTAGGGGAGGGTTTGGATCCCGCTAACATGTTTAACCTCGCCACATTCTGTATGTATGTACCTGTCTCAAGTCAGGAGCCTGTAATTCAGTGGTTGTCGTATGTTGATGCGTTACATATATTTTTCGTTGATTTTTTTGTACATGAATTAGGCCGTTGGTTTTCTCGTTTGAATTGTTTTACATTTGTCATTTCGGGGCCTTTTATAGCTGACTATGGGGTATGGTGTTTCCTAATTGTTGAAGGCCGTACGGTGACCTATAGTTGTTAATTTCTGTGTCATTTAGTCTCTTGTGGAGAGTTGTCTCATTGGCAATCATACCATATCTTCTTTTTTTTATTTTAAAATGCAGTTGAAAACATCGTCTTCTTTTTCGCTTAATGAAAAAAGCAAATTTTAATGACCTTGAGGTGCAGTTTTGAACATATTTTCTATAATTTGAAAAATGTGAATTTGATATTCTTGATTTTTTACACCAAATTGGATAAGCTTTCAATTAGGAGTAATTGCAATCCTGTACCGTCCAATCAGAACCCATACAAGATTCTATTCTGAGTACCATCTTAAAAAAAAATGCTGGTAAAATTTAAACAAATAATTGCGATCTTATTACCAGAAAGATGTAGTTGAAATGGGCATGAAATCGTAACCATTGGCAAGCGAAGATGATAAACTGTAAGAAACAATTAGACAAAAAGTTCAAAACTGTGCATGAATCGAATCATTAATAACACAGTCATGTAAAATGTTAAATCTGAATAAAAACAAGTATAACTTTGTTAATGGATTTCGTGGGGTATCAATTTACATGAATTTTGTTTGTAGAAATGTAGTTGGTAATACAGCATTTAAGGTGTTCAATGAAGTGTGAATTTCCGTTACGGACCAGTTTCTTTGAAGTATCATTCCAAAATATTTCAATTTTGAGTAAATATTGCTAAAACAGACTGTATAGAGAACATCTATTGAGGAACCAAACTCAACCAGATGGCTGCGGTTCAGTCTCTCGGAACACTTAGTAAAAGTTGATCGTAAGATACAACAAGATGCTCCAAGGAGCCTGTTTCGCTCACCTGATATTTTTATTTACAATTGATGCATGAAATAATTACTTTTGCTTAAGTTTCAGAGATACAAGTCAAGACCTGCATTATCCCCCTCTGGTCTATTCTTAGCCATGTCTGCCATGTTGGTTGGCAGGCAGGGTCATCGGACAAATTTTTAAACTGGATACCCTAATGCTGATTGTGACCAAGTTTGCTTAAATTTGTCTCAGTTGTTTCAAGAGAAGACTTTTGTAAAGATTACAAAATTTACGAAAAATTGTTAAATTTGACTTTAAAGGGCAATAACTCCTTATGGGATCAATTGATCATTTGACTTATTTGTAGATCTTACTTTGCTGAACATTATTGCTGTTTACAGTTTATCTATATCTATAATAATATTCAAGATAATAACCAAAACTGCAAAATTTCTTTAAAATTACTAATTCAGGGCAGCAACCCAGCAACGGCTTGTCTGATCGTCTGAAAATTTCAGAACAGATAGATCGTAAACTGATGAACATTTTACCATTTGTAAAATTTGCTCTAAATGATTTAGTTTCAGAGATATAAGACAACAAGTACATTTTAACCCATGTTCTATTTTTAGCCATGTCGGCCATGTTGGTTATCAGGCGGGGTCATCGGACACATTTTTAAACTTGATATCCTAATAATGATTGTGACCAAGTTTGGTTAAATTTGTTTCAGTAGTTTGAAAGAAGAAGATTTTTGTAAGATTACAAAAATTTGTTAAAAATTTACTATAAAGGACAATAACTCCTTAAGGAGCCAATTGACCATTTTGGTCATGATAACTTATTTGTAGATCTTACTTTGCTGAACATTATTGCTGTTTACAGTTTATCTCTATCTATAATAATATTCAAGATAATAATCAAAAACTGCAAAATTTCCTTAAAATTACCAATTCAGGGGCAGCAACCCAACAACGGGTTGTCCGATTTGTCTGACAATTTCAGGGCAAATAGATCTAGACCTGATAACCAATTATTTTATGTGAGATTTGCTCTAAATGCTTTGGATTCAGAGATATAAGCAAAAATCTGCATTTTACCCTATGTTCTATTTTTAGCCATGACGGCCATCTTGGTTAGTTGTCCGGATCATCGGACACATTTTTCAAACTAGATACCCCAATAATGATTGTGGCAAAGTTTGGTTAAATTTGGCCCAGTAGTTTCATCAGAGAAGATTTTGTAAAGTTAACGGACGATGGACGACAGACGCCGGACAACGGACGCCTAGTGATGAGAAAAGCTGACTTGGCCCATTTGGCCTGGTGAGCTAAATATCAGATCATTATATAAAAGAAAAGAAAGAATATTCCTACCAGAATCTTTTGAATTAACATTTGTCTTTTCTTGAGCTGCTCTGGTTTTTCCACTTCTTTTTGATTTAGAAACTTTTTTCCTATGCTGAAGTGTTGGTTTCTTTCCACCATCTTTGTTAACTTTAACAGTACTGTTTTGCTTGGTTTTATTCTGTGAGGAGTTTTTTGTGTTTTTTCTCTTTCCAGATGAGCATGATGGGCCATTTTTGGAGGCTGGTTTCCATTTTCCTTGTGAATTTGCATTTGTCTTTGTTGTGTCTTTTTCTTTTCTTCTGTCATTTCCACCTAACACAAAAAAGAAGAAACATTTTTGTTTTATGTATTAGAGACAAAATATTCTATTTAATTTATTTTCAAACACCATCTAGTATGGAGTATAGTTATTTAATTGATCATTTATATTTTATGTAATATATCTCTTTAGAATTACTGTATAATTAATATATATATATATATATATATATATATATATATATATATATATATGTATATGCTCGAAACAGGCACTTTAATTGGATTCAATAAATATTCTATTTATTATAATATACAATAAAGCATCACACAATCACTGCCTATTTCAAAATCCTGACCCCCAAATGCATATGTTCACACAGGTGAATAAACAAAGGTCTAGATCGGGGTTTACAGATGAAGAATGGGCCAAATCTGGGACATAATATATAGTATTAGTATAATAGTCCCAGGCCAAATAATGCAGAATATAGAAAAAGGAGAAAAAAAAGAAAAAAAAATACAACACTGAACTGAACAACTGAGAAAAATTACCGATCCAGATCCTCATTTAAATTCATTGCATTTTGTGTCTCAGAAAGATAAAGTCCGTTTTGGATTTCGAACCTTAAATAGAACCCTTTAGAACTATTCGATCATACCTTTCTATGTTAACCCCATCACCCATATGCTGATCCAGCTGTCGTTTACAGGCGATGTGTATCAGTGTTCTGACGTTATTATGTGACTACGTGTACAAAATGAAATCGGAAACGGAGAGACAGACTATGTCGGCAGAAGTCGCTTTCTCAGCAAACTTCAAAAACAATAATTCTGGACGATATAATCTACATGAATATTGACGTAAATACATACAGGAATAACATTAACAGCGCCTTCGTATAGCTAACTGTTTCAACTGTGACAATGCCAACTATATGTTGATGTATAATAGAAATTAGTTTTTACTGAAATTTCATTTAAAACCAGCAATAATCAGTTTCAATCCGTTTAATTAAGAAATCTTTCGAAGTTTTCATAGAATTACACCTGAAAATTTAGATGTTTATAACTGTCTGGGAATATTTATCTAAATATTTAGATGTAAGGAGAAGTTAGTAGAAAAAGGGTTTGAACTGACCTCCCAACGATCTAAGATTCAGTAATGAGGACTTCCTAAATTGCATCAGGCCGTAAATTCACACTAGTAAAAATCGAATAACTAATGTTTTGTTTAATTTCTTCACATTTTTAGAATAATTTGTCAATAGTCCATACTTACTACATATATAGAAATAGAAGCATAAAAGTTGACTATTTGTGAACGTCGCATGCGACATCATGTTCCGTAAATTTTACTATATTATCTCGGGATACTTCTGTTGATATGTATACAATGTGACCGTTTTGTGTATATTTATAGACATAGTTAGCTATGTTTAAAGACATGCAGGATGGCAAATTATAAATCAAAATATAAATTAGTAAGTCTCTAAGTAAGAAAACTCCCGTTTTTATTCAAATGTACATGTATATACTGCAGTATGCGAATAACGGGACTGACAAACAGGCAGTTTGTGTATGTATATACAGAGACATACAGAGACATATATACACATGTATATATGCCTCTGGTATATATCAGTCAAATGAATATATTACAGAACTAATTAATTAAAAGTATATTTTTATAAAGGTTTCTTATTTGAACGCATGCAAGATGTCGTATGCTCCAGGACTAGTCTAACTGGAATTTTCTTTTTTCTTAATTTCTTAATTCGACGAACACTGCATGGGAACAATATCGTCATTTGGCAAATATACTAGTAAACAAATTTAATTTTGCAGATAAGAATTAAGTAATCAAATATTTTTGCAAAGGCATTCAAAATTTTAAGCAGACATTGTTCAAGTTTAAAGTGTTAAGTACTAATATCTACCTTTGAATTTTGGGGTGAAAGGAAGATTTTTTGAAATAACAAAAATTGCAAAAACAAATTGCGTATTTACTTCAAATCAATGTTTTTGATGAAAAAAATAACACTCTGTTAATATTTGATCAATTGGGCACTTATTAACCTTGGTACAGTGTATCCAATTTTCTTTTGTTTCTTTTGTTTACTAGTATAGTTTCTAAAACCCTATACCATTTCTTAAAGTGGGTACATATATATGATATACTGTTCCCGGCTTTAGCAGACAAAGTTGAAACACGGAAATCTGACTTTCAACTTCGAAGTGAACATTATCTGCATACATAGTATAATTAGGAAATAATCAAATTGCAAATGAAACCACGGTATACTTATAATAGTTCAAATGAAGTGGATGTATGCAAGCCACTTTCATTAATGAAAAAAAAACCATACCGTATATTCGACTATACATGTACATGTATAAAAAGCTCAGACATGAATAATCGGACTGATGCTTTTCAGACGAGAATTAAAACTAACGACCATATCAAATTCAAATGTGTTAAAAGTTACGTACACAAACAAGATAAACATTACTTTAAATATGTGTATTAAATTGTTTTTGAAATTTTTACTCACCGAGTCAGTATATGGTGCAACCACAAGTGCTATCATGGACACACCCAGGAAAAGCAGTTTCATTTTTTCAATATATTCTTCTCAATGAAAAAACATCCGATTTTAACACGAATTTTAAATTTCAAATACTGCTGTTCAAAACTACATATGATGTGTTAATAATTTAATTACTTACAAATTGGACTGTTCCATACTACCCGTCTATTAAATGAAACACAGTCAGGACGCATGTTGTGCACCCAGTATGATGTGTTTTGCGCACTGTGTGATGCGTTTGATGATAAGATTAAGGGTCAATTAACATATTAGTTCTGTTAATATGTAACAAAAGGGCATGAATTTTTCCATCGTTAATAAACTAATTATTAAGTATATATGTACCGCTTCCTCATACCCTTGCCCTAATTTAGAGATCCAAAAGTACTTTGGACAGAGCTAACTATACATTTTCATACTAAATTTATCAAATCACTATCATCGAAGTAAAACTGTCCATAAGGCATAAACAAACTTAATAATTTCATTTATACACATTACGTTTTAGTTTTCCGTTAAATAAACGAATTAAAATCTGACTATATGACAATAGAAGACATATGAAATTTCTTTAATTGATATAAAGAAACTTGCAGATATAAGTCAAACATGCTCGTATAAGTCTCATGCACGGTGAACGTATTAATATTAACAACGAATTCCGGATCTCTTGTCTATATATATTCAAAAATAATTCATTTACTCACAAGTAATTAGTGGATTGGCCAAAAGTAAATCATATTTATGAGTTTGTTACGATCATCTATCTCATATAAAATTGATATCACATGTCTATAAATTATAGATAAGGCCACACCAATTTAATTTCTTGTTCTACGATTTTTTTTACTCCAAAAATTGGGGCGAGCGAGCGAGCGATTTGAAATAAGTAAAGGCGAGCGATTTAATTTTTTTTAAAAGAATACTTTTGCTATCAGACATTCGGAATTGTAATAAAAGCTTGTCAGCGACTTGACCGCACGTATTTATGTATCCGGTATCTGTTTATTTTAACCATGTGCAATATGAGTATGTCAGCAATCCACAGTTGTAATCTTGCATGTGTTGTCATGTATAATGTAGTTCAGTTATATGATATTTGACTTGAATAGTGAACATGAATAAAATGTAGTCTCTTTACAAAGTCTGCATGGATTATTTAGGTTCCGTATGGAACCACAGTTGTCCTCAAGTTACAACCCGGCAAAAGGTGCCACGCAATCAAACAGTCTATAAAAAATCATTTACATGAGCATGCAGTATTATGACATATACAATACTGTTTTTGTCATGGCGGACCTTTTATATTATAAATTACTACACGGTATGGGTTTTGCTCATTCGAGAAATTATGTCGTACGGTGATCGAAATGAGGAGACGTCCATTTGATTTTCTTATTTATTCAAAAATCATGTTTATACAACATGATCATGATTTCAACAATTTGCGTTGACACTTTAGTTTCTTAATTGTTCTCTGGTTCATCACACTGGCTACAGGGTGTCAATATGGCTTGAGTCTATTTTGTCTAGCATTAGGACAAAACGTAATCTAAAGTATTTGTAACATTTTGTAACAGGTATTTCTTTATCAATGAAGGAAAAATACTTATTTGGCGTATCGTGGTGTCTGAGTGAACGGATATAAACTACCAAAAAAGAAGAGTTAAAAAACCAAATTTCTGACTGAAATTAAAGGTAAAACAAGATCTCGATTTATCTTTCAAGTTTGTAATTCCTTTATCCTAAATTGTTAATTTTTCTTAAGTACTAGAGTTATGTTATTAAAATTTCAGAGAGTTATACTGTTCACGAGCAAGCTAGGACCAGTCAAAATTGGACTAGTCCAAAACAGCATACAACGTAAAAAAATTTTTTTTTTTTAATCTGGTGGCATTATAATGATGGACTACAATAAATGAACAGAAAGTCACATTTACATCGTGAAAAAAACGGGGGGAAATGGAAGGGATCTTATATCATTTCCCCCCTCATAATCATAATTAATCAATTTAATAAAAGATATATTTAATTCAATTCAATGTCTTTTAAAACATGAATGGTGCTAATTTTCGGCCGATTTTTTTTAATCATTTTCTACAAAAACATGAGCACTGCCATTAATCTGAATTGATGTGTGGCAAAACTTTCGTACAATTTCACAAATAGCAGGTATACAAATACATTTTATTTTGTACAAATGAAGTATCCTGTTACTCTATACACATCTGGCGCAATTCAATAAGTCACGTTTGTTTTATTGAGCCAGCGGTAATGTGGATATTTTGTTTTGCGTGACAGTTTATTTCAGGGTCCTCTTCGCGGACCGCGTTTAAAACTTTGTCGATTTCGTTGAAAATTATTGTGTACAATGTTGTTTTTTCATAAATATCCGACGACCTCGAAAGAATGCATTTTGGCTATTATCTATACTTTCTCTCTTTATATGTTTATATCTATTATTTTTAGCCAAAAAATAGGGTACTAATTATGTAAAGGAAATACATCGTTGCTTCCAAGTCCAAGCACTATTTTTGCAATATTAATGTATGATTTGTAATATTAACTGCTATTTAAAGATTTCGTCGGAATGAATTCTGTTTCAAAATAAATTCTTAACACCGAATTTTGTTGAAATCTACTGAAAGCAAATAAAACGTACAACCCTTATAAATATCAACAGCCGTTTGCATTAAACAACAAATAAATTAACCTAACCCGAAACCCCGCAATTCTATTTTATCTTTTTGCTTTTCTGATCTCCGTACTGTTTCAATTAGAACATAGGTGTATAAAAAACTTTGTACACCCATGATTAGAACATGTACATCAAAGTTGCATATTGACATGTCGTAATTTATAAAATCTAATATAAGAGTCAAGCTGAGTGATATCTCCGAGGCTTGGCCACTGGATTTGGTATTTTGAATAATTGATTTATAAGGCTTTAGTCAGTTGCGTTATCTGATCAGTCATAAGAACTTAGAAAATTTACAATATGGTTTTGTGGAAAATTGAAGGAACCCAATTGGTGAAAAAAAAAAGTCTGAAGGTAGCATTATTATACGATGTTTGAAGGATTCTTCGAAACTTAAACATGTAAAGGTATGTAAACACACGTAGCTTTAGTATATATAGTCAAACAAATAGTCGTTAAATCAATGATTTAAATAGATGGGTAATTTATTTAATGACGATAGGAGTCAAGCTCCGAGGGTCAATGATGCCGTTTTCCATATTAAACATTCACATAACAGAAAAAAATTACGACATGCTTATAATGTGTTTTGTCTTATTTTGACATCAGAACTTATTTAGCAATCTAATGATTTTGAAAAGAGAAGTAAAAGATAATAAAAACGTTGTTTACTTGTCAACCGGCAATTAAATTATTGGAGTAAGCAAAATCCTAGCTTAGAATCTTAGACCTGGAACTTACAATTAACAGATAAATGTATCAGTTCAAGCTTGGACATTCAGAATGTTTTACTTATATAAATATTAAAGTCATATTTTCATCTTTCCGTGAATTTCTCTTGATTACCATGACAACATTGCACTGATTGCTGATACTGTTTAATATCTAATTTATGTCTTTATTAATCATAACATTTTTCATGGACCCTGTAAATCTCATTTGTCTGTTATCTTCAAAATATTGCCTATATATATATATATATATAGATATAAGAAGATGTGGTATGAGTGCCAATGAGACAACTCTCCATCCAAGTCAAAATTTATAAAAGTAAACCATTATAGGTCAAAGTACGGTCTTCAATTATATATGTTTAGAAAATATCAAAACACTGAACTTCAATTTCTAAGAACCAGGCATGAGGGTGTTAGGAAGTTTCTGTCTGTCGTATGTGCATCATCCTTCGGGTCTCATTTTATAGGACGGAGACATGGACTAACGTCAGGGATTTCGTTATTACAAATTTCATTGAAACCTTTACTAAATTCTTCCATAGATATAAAGATTTGGTTTTGAAGTGTAGAAAACTTATTTCAAACGTGATAACACATCCTCATTTTTACGGAGATGTTGTTTACCGTGCCCAGAAATTTAGAAACAATCCTGGAGCCGGTAACAAGAAGCTCTCTTAGCACTTAGTATCTTCTCCGAGAGTATCTTAATACTGTCTAAGTGACTAAGAGTGTAACAAGAAGCAATCTTATGTCAAGCTTAGAATGATTGACAGCCCTTAAGACATTTTTTTTTCAATTTCTTACGGATTTAAGGAATTCTTTGCATTCCCTTAGCAAAACGTATCAATTCGGGTAACTCGAAAACATTTTAATTTTTTGTCCTTTAGTAAGAACTCTTTGCATCAACTTAACCATTGACAAGCGTAACACGATTCTTTCTTAAGGTGGTATAGGAGTTTAAATTTTCGCGCCTTCTGCGCAAGAAGTTGCGCACCTGATATCGACATTCGATTTGTTGTCGTAAATGAAATATTTTGTACCAAGATGAAAATAAAACATAATTTTCTTCATTCTGTCCTTCAATTAATATGGTTCACTGTTGTTGTTGTTGAAAAAAATTCAAATACGCATCTTTTAATAATAACATTTGGCAGTGATCACTTCCGGCATGCACGGAAAAGCAAAAATGGACAAAACGAAGGACGTGGAGATGTTTACATTGCTCAACGGTGAACTGCTTTTACAATAATTAACTTGCTGCTCAGAAAATATAGAACATGAGCAGCATTTTGGTGTACTATGAGGCAGTTTCACATAAATCACATACATAGAACGAATCCTCAAACAGTCGTGTTGACCCGTCGACAGAAGAAGAAAAAAGGTATTTTTCATGTTTTATGCGACTATCGTAATATCTTTATATGTCGTCTGCCTTCTAGAAATGCCTACCATTAGGAATATTAAAGGGCGCTTTTCAACTAAGAAATCTGTAGAAAGAATACACAATTTTATTGAAAGTTGACGAAAAGTTAAAACACAATCAAAGAAGTTCTGAGTCTCAGACATAATTTTAGAAGACCACCCTTATTTTATTTCTTCAACACTGCAAACATCATCTACGTTTATCAAATGTCCTCCTGAAACCAACAAAAGCTATCACGAACATGACAAAGATGATTTATTTCATGAATATATTCCATCTGATCTTGTCCCCCTAGACCATTGTAGATTCCTGTGTGAATTAGAGTATTTGGCTAGCCAGCTGAAAAGCTGTGTAGGTGTAACAAACCCTTCATTTGCACAATGCCAGGGTGTTAGATGCTATATGCGTTTCAGGAATTTTGTATATTATCTGCCATAGACCAATATGTGGTCGTTTAAACAAAATTAAATTAGGAAAGACTCATTACCCTGGTGAAAACAAGAGAGGCATAGGTGTATTTGATGTCTACACAAAATAGCAACAGGTTAACATGCATTTGATTTTATGTCTATTACAAAAGGAAATTTATGAATACACACATAATAGTGATAAAGGGACATCAGTTCCCCTACCAGGTTTTAATGGTAATGATATTCATGGAAGTAGGACAAATCGCCCACTTGTGAAAAGTGTTAAATCCTATTAATTTTCCTTCTGCCAACTCGTCCCACTTAATGAAAAATATAAAATCTAGATGAATATATAATTTTCATGTCTGTTAACTCACCCAACTTAAAAATAAGTTGGCATTAACGTCAAAGAAATACTGATAGTCACTTATACAAAATAAATATAAGAAGATGTGGTATGAGTGCCAATGATGACATCCTTCGCAGAACCCAGTGTCTCGCCTAATTTATGAAGCAAATAAATGTTGAGGAACTTTAACTGCAGATTGTATGTACTGGAAACTGGAAGAAAAACTATGTCCATATATAAGTAACATTATATTATACAAATATAAAATACAAATAAAAACTTTAACCTGGCACAGACATGAAGAGTGAATATTTATTTACATGTATCTAATATTTTCATAGATATTGATTTTATTTATGAGTGGGATAGGAACATGATAAATATACAACAGGATTGCATCTTTTAATCAAGTGGGGCGAGTTGGCATTACTAAATTCATCAGGATTAATCTATTTTCACAAGTGGAGCGAGTTGAATGACCTTATTTCAGAGTAATACAACCTATTTTCAATCCTTTTTCAGAAGTGGGCGATTTTGTAAACCTAAGTGGGTCAATTTTTCAGAAAGTGGGCGAGTTGGTGAAATAGTGGGCGATTTGTCATGGATTGGATACATGTATACATCTGGGAGATCCCAAATTTGATTATACATGTGTATTATATGCCATAATTTCATGGGTATATTTGAATGTTCACTATGCTGAATTTAATATGAATGAAAAAGTGGGTTTATTTTTTTAAGTGCAAGTAAAAGTTGAAATCGTCCAGATTTAAATGATTACATATATAGTTCTCATAATCATGATACTTGATTTCAAAATGTGCATACATTTTGCTGTTTTCAACTTTCCATGCTGGCAAAATGTTTCAAGAATTACAATGTATAACTGCCCAAGGTTTGACATATATTGAAGAGCATATCATTTTTGCAGATACATTAATTTGTTCAATTTACAATTCAATAAATTAATAAATTGATATGTGTGAAACATGCTATGTCATGATCAGTATGTATTAACCAATCAGATATATATGAAAGAAAAAACACACAAGAACAATTATTAAATTACATCAAATTAAAAAAACAGAATTAATTACTATAAATGAACAGTAGATGTGGTAGTATATGATTGCCAAGGAGATAACTTATAATCCACCAGTATTTAATGAAGTGGAAGTAAGCAAATTATATATAGGCAATAATACCCCCTTTACCAAAATTGATTACAAAAACCATACTGCATGTACTGGTTAGTCGGCTAGAAAAGGACGACATGATAAATTTGAATCAATTCAACAGACTTTTTTTCATATTACCTTATTTTACGGTAAACTACCCCAAATTATATAACTTTTAGGCAGGTTGCCTAGTCTTTGGTGTGACATCCTTGTACTTGGTCAAGTAAGACCCACCAGAAGAGATATAATCGAGCAATTTGGGTCAAAAGTTTACTGTTTTCTGATGATTTTGTCGTGTATAGAAAACATAAAACAGTTATAATGTGTATAGCATAAGTAAGCAATAGCTAGCTCACAGTCCATCTTGTTTTTTTTTTTAAATCATTTCTAATATTTTAAATATAGCTTACAATACATGTATATAT
This sequence comes from Mytilus coruscus, assembly GCA_017311375.1. Classification (NCBI taxonomy): domain Eukaryota; kingdom Metazoa; phylum Mollusca; class Bivalvia; order Mytilida; family Mytilidae; genus Mytilus; species Mytilus coruscus. The sequence continues at coordinate 9,690,758 of CM029602.1, read as the reverse complement.
ATACATGTATTGTATATTCATTACCTGTTCATTTTACAACATGTATGTCAATTTGTAACAATTTTGTTTATACTGGTTTATATCCAGGTATGATACATTCGGGCATTGGAGGAACACAACTAAGCAACTGTTTGTCTGTATTCAACATACATATCATTGATCTCAAGGCATTGATAGAGAGAGAAAATGAAACCAGAGCTGCTCTAGAAACACAGGCAGAGATATACGAGGAAAAATACTTACTAGACGAAATAAACCAGTCATTTACAGGTTTAACATGCTGTATCGTTTAAATTAGCTAGACATTGACTTCTATTAAACTGGACATCTGTGTGGCATTGTTACTTATTTTAAGATTTACTTGAATTTAAAATTGAATACTTGAAATAAATTTCACCTAAATGTATTATCATTTTAATATGGAAATTGATAAAAAAAAAGGAACTTAAGCATTTTCACATAATATACAGACTTTAAAGTGAAATTAGACAAAGGTCATTAGAATTTTCAAAATGGAACCAGTGTTTAAATTTAAATATTAAGAAGCCTTGACATTTATTTTCCATGGAGATTATTTGGGTTGGTCAATATTGACTTTGAAACTTTTGCATTTCTTACATATTAAAGTTCATTTTACAGGAACCCTTAATTATAAGTCTATGATATTTAGTATGCAGTAGAATTATTATTGCCATATCTTATTTCTCAAATATTATTGAATATTGGCCTTATTCCTTCAGTCAGGACATGGTTCAGCGAATTTGACTATTTTATGATTTATGTGTTAAAAATATTGTTACTTTAATTTCATTATTTTCTGTTTCAGCAGTACATTATCTAAAACTTTCATCTTATTGTTTGCAAAATTCTTTAATAAATATTTATTTCTATTTTTTAAATCTTTTCCTACAGTACTGATATTCCCTAAGTTATCTAATTTGGAAATCACTGTTAATTACACTATAGTACAAATAGTGAAAATAAAACCACTATATCCTAGCTATAGGAAACAAAACCTTTCTCTATTATCATGATTTTAATATATGTATTTTCACACAGAGGAAAATGGTAACACACAAACAGGTATATCTGTATCAACCGACACTTGCTGACGGAAGAAGGGCTCTGAAAGATCCTACAATAGTTTGTCAGGTATATATGGTTTACCATGGAATTTCCTCCTTGTACAAATATTCATAAACTATTACTATTGAATTATGTACAAAATGTAAGTCAATTGATTTAATGAGATTCTACATCCATAAATATTCCACTGACCAGGATTTCGGATGTCATAATTATCAATAACCTAACTAATTAATATCCATTTTAAAAAATATGTGTCCATAGGAAATTTATACAAAATTTTGTTTGTCGAACATAAAATTGAGAATTAAAATGGGGAAAGTGCCATGGAGACAACAACATGACTAAAGAGCAAATACAGTCCAAGGCCACCTATATAAATCTTCAACACAGCAAACACAGCAGATGGGGCTTCAGCTGGTCCCCTAACCATTATTCATACTAGTGGAGTGAAAATGGCAGTAACACTTAACTCTGAATCACATAAAGGAACCATGAAGTGGTTGTTTAAAGTCTCAATATCATTACATTGGTTTGCTTTTATGACAAAGAGGATTACTGTTGGTCTATGAGTTTATTTACAACGACTATCCTTTTACAAAAATAAGTTTATATGCATGGAGATTTTTTTAAACTATTTACAGGTGTTTCAACTTTGATAGGGACAAAACAGGAAAAGTGGTGGATCACCGATTAAGAATTTCTTCTTGTAAAATATGTGAAAAGGCCAGATCAAAGGAGATGATTCCAAGGAAACATCAATGTAGAAAAATTGGAGTGGATCTGCTAAGGTAGTCTACCAAAAACAAAACAAATATCATTATATAATACTGATGTTCATAATTAAGTTTTCAAAACAATTGCAAAATTATGAATTTGAAATAAATTATTAAAAACAAACATTGTACACATCAAAATTACAAGTACAGTCATTCACAAGCTCAAATGTGTATTTTGAATTATATTTATAGGGGTTGTCATCTTTTTAAAAGTTGTAACTTTCAAAGAATTTAAGAATAAAGGTCAAGTTAGATTTTCCCGATTTTAGCTTTTCTCCTTGTTCAGTGAAAGCCCTTTCATTAGAATTGAATTTTGATGAAATACTTATCAATTACATATATAGATTTCTGTTCAAAGGAGATAACTAATTTTTATACGACCGCAAAAATTTCAGTATATTGGTATGACGTTGGCATCGTCGTCGTAGTTGTAGTTATCGTCGTCGTCGTCCGAAAAGACATTAGTTTTCGCACTATAACTTAAGTTTAAGTGAATGGATCTCTATGAAATTTTACCATAAGGTTCAATACCACAAAAGGAAGGTTGGGATTGATTTTGGGGTTATGGTACCAACAGTTAAGGAATTAGGGGCCAAAATAAGCATTTTGTAACTTCCAGACAATAACTTGTGTGTAAGTGTATGGATCTCTCTGACATTGAACCACAAGGTTCCATATCACAAAGGAAGGCTGGAATTGATTTTGGGGTAATTGCCTCAAAATTTTAGGAATTAGGGGCCAAAAAGGGAAAAAACAATCATTTTTCTAGTTTCATGACAATAACTTGTGTGTAAATGTTTGGATATTTCTGAAATTATACTACAAGGTTCCATATCACAAAGGAAAGCTGGAATTGAGTTTGGAGGTAATTGCCCCAAACGTTTAGGAATAGGGGCCAAAAGGGGACAAAATAAGCATTTTCTAGTTTCAGACAATAACTTGTGTTCAAGTGTATGGATCTCTCTGAAATTGTACTGCAAGGTACCATACCACAAAGGGAAGGCTGGGATTGATGATGGGGTAATTGCCTCAATATTTTAGGAATTAGGGGCCAAAAGGGGCAAAAACAGGCATTTTTCTAGTTTCAGGACAATAACTTGTGTGTAGTGTATCGATCTTTCTGAAATTGTACTTCAAGGTTCCATATCAGAAAGGAAAGCTGGGTTTGAGTTTGGGGTAATTGCCTAAACGTTTAGAAATTTGGGGCAAAAACACATTTTCTAGTTTCAGACAATAACTTGTGTTCAAGTGTATGTATCTCTGAAATTGTACTGCAAGGTACCATTCCACAAAGGAAGGCTGGGATTGAGTTTGGGGTGATGAATCATAAGGGGTTCAAAAATTGGGGAATTTTTTTTTTCCTTTTTTCTTTTAAAATTTTCCATTTTAAGTTGGTTATTTCTGATTTATATTTAAAAGCAAATAATAATGATATGGCAGGAGATACACACTAAACAGAATGTGTGAATCATTATATAATAAGTATTGTGCAATAGCAAGAAATTTTCAATTGCACAGTATTGCGCAATAGCAAGAAATCTTCAATTGCACATTATTGCGCAATAGCAAGAAATTCTCAATTGTACAGTATTGCGCAATAGCAAAATATTCAATTGCACAGTATTGTGCAAAAGAAGATACTTTGTATAAATTGCTTATTTCTTGACTAATTTCAATGGGGTTTTATTCTTGAATTCTTGGGGTTCTTTAATATGCTGAATCTAACCATGTATTAAGTTTTTGGATTTTGGGCCCGTTTTTAAATTGGTCCACATTGAGGTCCACAGGGCCCAAAATTAAACTTTGTTTGATTTCATCAAAATTAAATTATTGGGGTTCTTTGATTTGCCGATTCTCTAACCGTGTATTTAGATTCTTAATTTTTGGTCTGGTTTTCAAATTGGTCTACATTAAGGTCCAAAGGGTCCAAAATTAAACTTAGTTTGATTTTAACAAAATTGAATTCTTAGGGTTCTTTGATATGCTGAATCTAAACATGTATTTAGATTTTGATTATGGGCCCAGTTTTCAAGTTGGTCCAAATCGGGGTCCAAAATTAAACTTTGTTTGATTTCAACAAAATTGAATATATGGGGTTCTTTGATATGCTGAATCTAACCATGTATTTAGATTTTTGATTTTTGGGTCCCGTTATCAACTTTGTTCACATTGAGGTCAAAAGGGTCCAAAATTAAACTTTGTTTGATTTCATCAAAATTGAATTCTTGGGGTTCTTTGATATGCTGAATCTAACCATGTATTTAGATTTTGGATATTGGACCATAATAGGTGAATGTCCAATTTAAAATTTTAAGTTCTTAGACCACATTCATTCTGTGTCAGAAACCTATGCTGTGTCAAATATTTAATCACAATCCAAATTCAGAGCTGTATCAAGCTTGAATGTTGTGTTCATACTTGCCCCAACTGTTCAGGGTTCTACCTCTGCAGTCGTATCAAGCTGTGCCTCATGGAGCATTTTATTAAACTTTCCTAGTTTATTTTGATAATCCAGTTCATTATACAGGAGAGACAATTTCTGGTATACATTCTTGCAATTTCTTTCTTAGGGTATGGAGCCAGATATGGTTGTAGAAATGCTTAAAGGACTGGATGACAAAGACATAGTAGTTTCACAGGTTGTAGGTGATGATGACTCGACTGGTTTTGACAGGGCAAAACTATTAATGCCAAATTCCTCAATGGTCAAAATCAGTGACAAAACCATATTAAACACAATATTATAAAAAGTGAATGATTTAAAGTCAAAGCATAGAGTTGTCAGGGATGGTTGCAGAATCAATAGTAAAGAATGTGTCATATGTATTAGAACAAAATATTGGTAATCCTGAAGGAATTGAAAAGGTTTTCATGCAACAGTCAACCATATGTATGGTGACCACCAATACTGCACAGAAAATTGGTGTGGATATCTGAAAACAAAGAAAACTATGTCCACTCAAACCTTCCATATGGAAAAGATTTATCTTCTGTGTCACTAAAATCAGACTTAGAAAATCTATTTATAAAGCAAATGGTACCACAGTCAGACAAATTATCTAAATTAGGGTCTTCACAGGCAAATGAGAGTGTAAACAATATAATAGCTTTAAAAGCTCCAAAATCTAAACATTATTCATCATCTTCCAGCCTGAACTACAGAGTCAGCTCTGCTGTACTGCAAAAGAATGAGGATATCATTACATTTCAGAGGTAATAAAACTATTTAAATTCCTGTATTTTTTCAGTTCTACTAGCACACATGACCCTCATTTGAAAATATCTTCTTAGAGGAGTTGATGCCTTTATTTTTTTATCTTAACCCTTTCTTAGCTAACCTGACCTGAAAGGTCAAGTGAGCTTTCTCATCACTTGGCGTCCGTTGTCCATCGTCGTTGTCTGTTAACTTTACAAAATCTTCTCCTCTGAAACTACTAAGCCAAATTTAACCAAACATGGCCACAATCATCACTAGGGTATCTAGTTTTAAAATGTGTCTGATGACCCAGCCTTCAAACCAAGATGGCCACCATGGCTAGAAATAGAACATAGGGGTAAATGCAATTTTGGCTTATATCTCGAAACTAAAGCATTTAGAGCAAATCTGACATGGATTAAAAGGTTCATCATGTTATGATCTAACCACCCTGAAATTTTCAGACGAATCCAACAACCAGTTGGAATGCTGTCCCTGAATTGGTGATTTTAAGGAAATTTTGCAGTTTTGGTTATTATCTTGTATATTATTATAGATAGAGTTAAACTGTTAACAGCAGTAATGTTCAGCAAAGTAAGATCTACAAATAAGTCAACATAACCAAAATTGTCAGTTGACCCTTAACAAGTTATTGCCTATTATAGTCAATTTTAACAATTTTTCGTGAATTTATGTAATCTTTACAAAATCTTCTTTTCTGAAACTACTGTGTCAAACTTAAACAAACTTGGCCACAATCATCATTGGGGTATCTAGTTCAAAAATGTGTCCAAGACTCTGCCTGCCAACCAAGATGGTGGCCATGGCTAAAATATATAACATAGGGGAAAATGTAGATTTTGGTTTATATATCTGAAACCAAAGCATTTAGAGAAAACCTGACAGGTGGCAAAATGTTCATCAGATTTATATTTATCTACCCTGAAATTTTCAGACAAGTCCTACAACCCGTTGTTGGGTTGCTGCCCTAAGCTAGTAATTTTACGGAAATTTTACAGTTTTTGTAATTATCTCAGATATCATTATAGTATCTAATAATATCTTATATCTAATACTATTACTTGGGATTTTAACCTTATTTTACATGATTTTCAAAGCATCAGTAAATACAGCTGAGCGACACAGGCTCTTGAGAGCCTCTAGTTTTTCATTTTTGAGGAAACTAAACCTAAAGTTGATAGAGAGTACCTTTGGATAGTAAAAACGTTCAACCAATATGATCTTCAATTAAGTTAAAATGGAGAAATTGTCAATTGACCTATTATAGAAGTTATTGCCCTTGAAATACTTATTTTTCAACAATTCAACATAATAAGATCCACACAAATCGGTCAGCTTGGCTGAAATTGTCAACTGAACCTTATCTCCTTACAATAATTATTTTTTCTGAATAATGATAAAATTTGTCAAGATCTATACGAATTACAGAACTTTTTTAAAAATCAAGTTTAGAAAAAAATAAGCCATATCAAGTACAGCTAAGGCATCATTAGAATTAATTAGCAATATAGTTCATACAACATTATAAGCAGTCAGCCCATCAGATGATGCTTTATAATGTGTCACTGCATATATCTAAACCATATTCATATTTACACTATATAATAATTTTGTAAGTATAGTATAAAGTAATCATATAGGCAAGAAACAAAATATTCTGTTTGCTGTCTTGTATTTATATTGACACATATAAATGATGTGAATATTGATTGCTTTTCTTAAATTTCAGTTAAATGCATCTATAGGACTATTATCAGGGAATGAGACAATACAGAGGGGTTCAAAGCTGAACCTGCAGAGACTGAAATAGAAAGTGACACCCAAAGTAAGGAATGGAAGAAGAAGAGAATATTCTTGAAAAAGAAAAGAGCCAAAAGAACAGTATTGTCTGAAACGAAGGAAGGAACAACATACCAAAGTTCAATTGGTAAATTTAAGAAAGATTTCAACACAAATAGAAATCTGTTGGGATATTTACATGTTAATTTGCACCTATGAAGTGTAACAATGAGGAGATGTGTTACGAATACCAAGGTGACAACTATCAACCAAAGTTAAAGTCATGTTAATAGGCAATAATTTGCAATCTTATGGCCTTCAACAATGAGAAAAACTTAAACATTACAGTCTGCTATGAAAGGCCTTGACATGAAAAATATGAAAACACTAAACTACAGGGTCTTGTATGAGTGATTGCAACACTTAATTTTGTTTAATTTCTATAACATAACTTCAAAAAGTGGTACATGAAGATCCAAAACCGTCATTGACTTTGGTATATTTATTTATCCATAACTTTTTCTAACAGCACAATTGGATTGAAAATCAAAATGTGTCATTGAATGACATGACAGATTTTATTCTCATTTGCATGCCAGATCTGAAATACATACCTAACATTCTGGTGATAAGAGTATGAAGAAAGTAGCATTTTGAAAAAATCTAATTCTTGTAAAATCATTATACCTTCAGAGTATGAAATTTGCTTCTAAAATTTAGGTTACAGAGTGATCAGAAGAAAGATGACACAGAAAATATACCAGATATGCCAGATGATAACAACCAAATTGTAATTACTGATGCACCATTAGTGATTTTTGATTTGGAGACAAATGGTCTCAATTAATCACACCCCTGGCCTGACTAGAAGGCGGTGTTCTCAATAGTCATATGCATTCTTTCTGTCTGTCTGTAGGTCAAAATTTTTGTTAAATGATATGTCAAGATTGCCTTTAATGAAAATCAGTCATTTTAAAATATACTGTATAGTAAATAAGTTTTCAAAGTAGAACTAGTAGGAAATAACACTTCTTACATTTGATTATATATTCATGACGTAAAATTTCAGTTTTAGAACTTATGATGAATGAATTGTAATGCTGAAAAGAAAATCTGAAATTAAAACTGTTACTTATCCTAAATTCTTTTTCAGGTAGATATTCAGATATTACTCAAATTGCAGCTTGTAATGTAGATAGAAGCTTCAGTCGTTATATTTTCCTAACCAGCCTATATCAGCAGAAGCCTCAAGAATTACTGGATTAACTGTTGTTGGTAATAAGATGTATCATAACGGGTCCCTGGTTCCTTACAAACTACCCCATGAGGGATTGACTGACTTTTAAGTTATATATCAGAATTTAAAGACAAACCTATCTTAATAGGACATAACATTAAAAGATTTGATTGTCATGTTCTATTTAATATATTGTCCTCTCTAAATATGTGGAATGAATTTTCTTCACAAATTTCTTGTTTTATAGATTCATTGAATTTGTTTAAACAGGTTGTTCCTGGTTTAGCTTCATATAGTCAGTCTTTTCTAGTTAATAACTTACTAGGACAAGAGTATGAGTCACATAATGCTGTTCATGATGCAAGATTATTGCTCAAATTAATAACTGACAAGGGAAACATTTTCAATTACCTTGATGATTTAGCTTTTTCACCAAATTATCCTGACCAGTACCATTTGCAGTTGTGCAATTTGAAAACATATTCCAAAGAAATTAATGAAAAAGTAATTTCAAAAGCTATGGCACTAAAAGCAGCTAAATCAAATCTGAAATTATGCCATTTAAAAATGTCTATAGATAGAGGTGGTAAAATGGGGTTAAAAGCATTACTGTCAGAAAAGTCAGTTAAAACAGGAGATGCTAGAGTGACAAAAAACAAGAAAATATTACAAAGAATATTTGAGTACTTTGAAAAACAATGAATTTTTACTTGGCATACATCAATTATTAGTACAGACACACATGTATATGATAATGTTTGATACGACAATGTATGAATGTGTATGTGGAGTTTTTTACTTGGCCTACATCTATTATTAGTACATGTATCATAATGTTAGATATGACAATGTATGAATGTGTATGTAGAGTTTTTTACTTGGCCTACATCTATTATTAGTACATGTATCATAATGTAAGATATGACAATGTATGAATGTGTATGTAAAGTTTTTACTTGGCCTACATCTATTATTAGTACATGTATCATAATGTAAGATATGACAATGTATGAATGTGTAAGTAGTTTTTACTTGGCCTACATTTATTATTAGTACATGTATCATAATATAAGATATGACAATGTATGAATGTGAATGTAAAGTTTTTACTTGGCCTACATCTATTTTTAGTACATGTTTCATAATGTTAGATATGACAATGTATGAATGTGAAAGTAAAGTTTTTACTTGGCCTACATCTATTTTTAGTACATGTATCATAATGTTAGATATGACAATGTATGAATGTGAAAGTAAAGTTTTTACTTGGCCTACATCTATCATTAGTACATGTATCATAATGTTAGGTATGAATGTGTATGTAAAGTTTTTACTTGGCCTACATCTATTTTTAGTACATGTTTCATAATGTTATTATGACAATGTATGAATGTGAAAGTAAAGTTTTTACTTGGCCTACATCTATTTTTAGTACATGTATCATAATGTTAGATATGACAATGTATGAATGTGAAAGTAAAGTTTTTACTTGGCCTACATCTATTATTAGTACATATAGCATAATGTTAGGTATACATGTGTATGTAAAGTTTTTACTTGGCCTACATCTATTATTAGTACATGTATGACAACGAATGTTCGAGATGGATATGATTTTTACTTGGACTGCATTAATAAGAGATGATGATAAAAGACAAATTAGGTAGGATATTTTTCTAATGACTTGCATATGTAATTAGTACACGTAAGACAATCTTAGAGAAGACTACATAAAAAGTGTATGTGGAGTTTTAACTTGGCCTACATTAGTATGATGATGCAGAAATGATGATATTAGACAGTGGATATGAGTTAATTTTTTGCTTGGCCTACATCAATTATTTCGTCATATATTTGAAAATACTAGAGATTGTTACATAAGTGTAGATAATATTTTTTCTCACTTTGCCTACATTAGTTAAAAATACTACGAAGCAATGTTTAACATGATTATATAAGACTGTTGTTGTTATTATTTTGCTGGGTGTTCATTAATTATAACTATATATGACAATGTAAGAATGTGTACATGAATTATTTTACTTTGCCTATAATAATTATTAGTACATAATGACAATCTTATAGATGATTATAAAACTTTATGGATTTGATTTTTACTTGGCCTTCATTTATTACTAGTACATGTACATTGACACGTACTGTACAATGTTGATATCAATTATTTTATTTGGCCTATATGTCAATGGTCATTTTTGTGTATTGTTGGAATGATTATAAACCAATTTCTTAGAATATGGTGAAGTGTGGTCAGTAGATTTCTAATATATTATTAATGCATCATAAGCTGTATAAAAATATTGAACAGGTGGGAGAAAGTGTATATAAATAGATAATTTAGTTTTATTCTCTACACAAAATACATTATTTAGGAATTTATTTTTTGTTATAAATGATAAAGAATATAATAGTTCTACATACAGTGACTTTCATTCACAGAAATTGTATTCTCACATGACCTTTACAGAAATAACTTCTTTCAACTTTTACTGTTAATACATTGAATCTAATTTGTCGGTCCTTTCTCAAGCAAATCGAATTTTTTGCTGGTGTTTAATTTTTCTGCTACTAGTTTTTTTTTTTTTGTGAATGTAATATAGCATTTACATGCTATATCTAACTTTTCTCAGTAACAAAGTGCATTGACAACTTACTTGTAGCATTTTGATAAAGTTTAATACTTAAAAAAAAAAAATGCTCCAGAACCATATACATTTTTATTTTTATGTTTGTAGTTATCACATTGAGTACTAACAGTCTGTTGCCTACTTGGTCATATTTGTGTTTGACTACACCTGTGTTAATAGTACTGACAATAAAAACATTTTACCATTCTTTTTGGCTTATTCTATAATTTCTTAATTCTTTAAAACAAGAGTGCAGACGCTGAAATGTCTCGCCTTCTTTATTAATCATTGATATTATGGTGTTAGTCCTAAATATAAAGCTTTACTACAACTATCACATAAACTCAACAGGATCAAAGAAAATGAAGTCAAGGTCATAAAACCTGATAAGAAATTCATGTACACCTTACAATCATTCAATATACTAAATACAGTTGACCTATTGCATAAAGTTTCAAAGAAGCAGAACTAACCAAGAAAACAAAACATTGACCATTGAACTATGGAAATGAGGTCAAGGTCAAATGAACCATGCCAGGCAGACATGTACATCATAAAATATTTCCATACACCAAATATAGTAGACCTATTGCATTTAGTATTAGAAAAAAGACAAAACCTCAAAACGTAACTTTCTAGACTACCGAACCATGAAAAAGTGGTCAAGGTCTTATGACACCTGCCAGTTAGACATGTACACATAACAATCTTTCCATTCAACAAATATAGTAGACATATTGCATACATTATAAGAAAAACAGACAAAACACAAAACTGAACTATAACCATTGAACCCCGAAAATGAGGTCAAGATCAGATGACACCTGCCAGTTTGTCATGTACACCTTACAGTCCTTACATACACCGAATAAACTAGACATATTTCTTCAAGTAGTCACTGAACCATGAAAATGAGGTCAAGGACAATAGACATGTGACAGACGGAAACTTCAAATCATGATCGAGGCATCTATATATATATACAAAGTATCCAGTATCCAATTCTTCCACCTTCTAAAATAACAACAGTCGCAGGCTTTACAAAACATTTTCATCCAAATAATACATAATTCTGCCTGTTGGGGTTGTACATTACACAACCTGTCAAGTTTCAACCTTCACACAAATACATGTGCAGTTTATTACACTCAGAAGTATTAGTTACAGGACATATTGGGAAAGTTTGATGAGACAGCAATCAAGCAACACAAATATACAACATAGAGTTTTAAATCAAATACATTGCAGCTGTATTTCAATATGAATCATCATTTCTATTATTGAGCAGTATATAATAAGATGTGTTATGATTGCCAATTAAAATATGTAACCAGAGAGCATGGTTCTACATTCAAAATAGGTTATCTCCTCCTGGACTCAAACCAATGACCTCTGTGACAAAAGGCAGCCTTTTTAAAAATTTTCATCAGCTCAACAGGCTAGGGCTGACTAGGTATTAAATAACAGGAAAGCAATCCTGTCAAATAGACAACTCTCCTTCACAGATACCAATTGACATAGCGGTAACTCTCCTTCACAGAAACCAATTGACATAGAGGTTACCGCTAAAGGTCACAATTAGCATTCAATAATGAACCAAATCCATACTGCATAATCAATTATAAAAGGCCCATAAATAACAAAGTAAAACAATTCATACGAAAAATATATGGGCTGATATATTATACTAAACCCTAACGGGAGGGATTGTGCCTGATATTCATATGATGAAGACATAATCTTTCAATCAGTTTAATTGAGGTCTGGAGCTGGCATGTCAGTTAACTGCTAGTAGTCTGTTGTTATTTATGTATTATTGTCATTTTGTTTGTTTTCTTTTGTTACATCTTCTGACATCGGACTCGGACTTCTCTTTAACTGACTTTTAATGTGCGTATTGTTATGCGTTTACTTTTCTACATTGGCTAGAGGTATAGGGGAGGTTGAGATCTCATAAACATGTTTAACCCCGCCGCATTTTGCGCCTGTCCCAAGTCAGGAGCCTCTGGCCTTTGTTAGTCTTGTATTATTTTTACTTTTAGTTTCTTGTGTATAATTTGGAGTTTAGTATGACGTCCATTATCACTGAACTAGTATATATATTTGTTTAGGGCCAGCTTAAGGACGCCTCCGGGTGCGGGAATTTCTCGCTGCATTGAAGACCTATTGGTGACCTTCTGTTGTTGTCTGTTCTGTGGTCGGGTTGTTGTCTCTTTGACACATTCCCATTTCCATTCTCAATTTTATAACAATACACTGAACAAAACAAATATGATTAACAACAACAAAAATTCTCTAGAAAATCATCAAATTTCATTGAATTGCGTTTTTGTTTTTTTTATAGTTTTTTAGTAACAAAGCATTCATATAAATATTTTTCCTCAATAGTTATGTCAACCAATTCATTTATTTAATTGTTTTTTTTAACTCTTTTAAACATCCATCTAGGTCATATGTAACTGCATTGTCAATTGAGTATTTTCATTTTGCATGTAAATATAGGGACAAGATTACCAACTTCAATGTGATTGTTTCATTTGTTTCCATAGCAACCGTTTTTTATTAGTATTTTTTAAAGTCTATTTTCTTGCACCTTTACATCATTGATAAAACATTAATAAAATTCCACTATTTGAGCCTGTAACTATCCCTTAATTGAATATTTTCAAGAAATATCGGTAAAGTTTCCATGGAAACCGAAATAAACCGATATTTTTCTTTCTTATATGCACGGTGACCTATATTTTTTCGTGTTTTTTAAAGCTTATAGTATCAGCACTTCATCTTTAAAATATATCAAATTTCTATCATTTGTTTTTAATGAAAATATGACTTTAAGCCTAGAAGGTGACTAATTTCCTATATATCTATACAAAATAAGCTGAAATTTATGGTTTTTAAGGTTCGTGTAATTTTCTTATATGGCCGGTGACCCCAATTTTTTTTTTATATTTTCGCTATATACCTTGTAGGGATCAACTGTGCAAAGTTTAAGAAAAATCTATCATTTTATTTTAGACACCTATACCACCTTAACACGTTTAAATGTAAGTGCGGCTCTACCCATCCCTAAACTACATTTTGAATGAAAATGGCGCTTGTTTTACATATGATTTATAATAAGCAGGCGAAGAAATGAAGATAACTTTCAATCAAATTTTGGAACTTCGTGATTGATCGTAATTACGGAACATACCGAAATAACCGGATGTGTACTGTTTTACATTTTAATTGTTTACAGAAATCCAATGGCAAATATAATTTTTCATACAATTCAACAAGAAACAATTAACTCCCCAAAACAATCTATCAGACGTCAGATCGAGCAATCTCGGAATAAAGTTGAAGGTTGAAAGTGGGTTTTAACTTTTCAATTTTATTATAACAGGTGTAACAATTCATCTGTCTCGTAACCTGATACACGCATGTAGAGGTCATCACATGCATATACTATTATCAACCTTTTAAATCTTTGAATACGTTTATAACATTTTTCCACATTTAGACGATAGAGATAACCATATAAAATATTCTTGTAAAATTTACAACCTTCAACTCAGCGATCCTTCGCGATTCTGCACACTATACGCGCCTCACATTATTTTCCACAAACAACATAATTTATCATTTTAAATTCCGGATGTTTCCCGATTTCGAAGTTCCAATGATTTAAACATATTAAACAAAACTAAAAATAATCTTGCCCTCCTTCCAAATGCAGTTTGTTTTCTTATGTCATTCTGTTAAATATGGACCGATTTTTTTGTAATGTGTTTATTGTCAAAACTAACGTCACGGTACCCAAATTGCACCGAGTACCCAAATTGCACCTATTCAACATAAACAGCTGAGAAATTCTTAAAAGTTTTCTTTGAGACTAAACAATTTATATTTTAGTTATTTGACATTATACAAGTCTTACAAAATAGGTGAATATATTCAAATATACACTAAACGTTCACAGTTTATATCAACAGCTGAAGCTTTCACTGGAAAAGAAAAATGTACGAAAACGCCGCCATGCGACGTTCACAAAAAGTCATCTTTAAAATGAACAAAAAATATGTTACAAGCATCCATTTTAAAAGAAATGAATAGTGAGCACGTACTAATGTCAAATTGTTCTAAATATTTGAAAAATAAAACAAAACATCTGTTATTTGATTTTTAATGATGTGAATTTAAGCATGGATGCAATTTGGGTACTCCTCATTACGGAATCATGGATAGTTTGGAGGTCGATTCAAACCCATTTTCTATGACTCAATAGGGATTAAAATCAAATTGGTGTACCTATATAATAAAGAAGGACACGGCTACAAAATGAACACAGAATGGAAATTTTGTCTTTATCATAAAAAACTTAGGTGAAAGAACTGTCAAAATAGGTGCAATTTGGGTACCGTCACGTTACATGTATAATTAATCATAGTAAGTAAGTCCATAGTACATCAGCAAAATCGGGACAAGTACATAAAGTAGATATTTTGAATCATTTGACAAACTTGTAAGTAAATAATAATAATAATGGTATACAAAGAAAAACTAACCTGGGCAACATGGATTTGGTAGATATTTTTATTACGTAAAATTTACTTGTTACGTCATTCTGTTAGTTGAGCCAGGGTTCCAGCAGGAGTACGCTCTTTGCAATGTTTATTTTATGAAATATTATTTTTCAATAAACAAATTTTCTTTAAGATAATTTTTAAGGCTACTATATTTACTTGTCCAACTTGCATTTTTGTTATAACCTCCTTGTGCATATATAATATTTAGTTAATAATATTATGAGGTTTCTTATGTATTTTTTTTTTCTGTTATTTTCTAATATCCCAAATAAGACTTTATTTAAATTAAGTGGTAGTTCAATTTGAACTTTTGAATATATCCATTTATTAAGTTATTCCCAAACATCAAATATTTTTGGACATGTTTATTTAACGGAAACAGGTGTCGTTATTCATGTGGCTTTTCACAAATAACCACGGGAGTTTCCGTGTTTATTTACATTGGTAGGTAGAAAAGACCAGCTTCAGTTAACAGAACAGGCGAACGCGGCATCGCAGATACCCACAAAGGAGTTAGCACGTACTTGAAAAACTTAGTCGGAACCTTTAATTTTCTAAAGAAATCAGTGGGATGCGAATGCGCCAATTTTTCGTTGGAGTTCCTGTCAATATAATACTTCCATGCTCTGATTTAGTAATATGACGAATAAACAAGTTGCTTTTAATAAAAAAAGACAATATGTTAGTTAACCTTAGAACTTTTTATGCTATTTATTAATTCAACGAAATTAAAAATTATATCTCAGTGCTTTCATGGCCATGTGTGTGGAGGATTATATTTTCTTTTCAAATTATTGTAAATCATGGCAATATGAGAGTGGTGTTAATTATAAAGTGAGATGAAAATAAAAGGAATGTGACCATGATGCCCCTGCTTGCATATCATATAAAGTTTTAAAGGGACATAACTGAAGAACGGTAAAAGTGACACTATACCCAAATTTGTAGTTGATCTGACTTTTGTGGTAATAGGTAGTGTGTATAAGTTTCATAATATATGGTTTAGGCAAACTTAAGTAAGAGAACGGAAACTTTTATGTTTGTAAAGGGCATAAGTCTAGAACAGTAAACGTTACACAACCAAAATTCTAACTTGATCTGTGTTTTGTAGTAATAAGCATTGTGTATAAGTCTCATACCATTTGGTTGAGGAAAACTAAAGTTACAGAACGGAAATGAAAAACTCAGCAATTTTCATTTGAAAAGGGGCATAAATCTAGAACGGTAAAAGTGACGCCACCAATTTCGATCTTGATCTGTATTTTGTGGTAATAATTAAGCATTGTGTATAAGTTTCATAACATTTGTTTGAGGCAAACTTAAGTAAGAGAACGGAAACCAACTCAGTTAAGGGTAAAACGTAATGCCCCCACCGCTACGTAGGGGGCATAAAAAGAAATGGATTTCCAGACGTATACTTTCTTAAAGAATGATAATGATTCAAAACATGGACACATGTACCTTCTTTCAAAAATTCATAAAATAAATCTAGACATAATTAATGAGGCATTGCGATTAACTGGTCAGATAGTAGGAGACATTAAATGTTCCTTACCGATCAATTATCAACAAGTGTAACTCTCCCACGAGACGCATTGAGAGATTTCTTGATCTAATTATATTGAAGAGGCTTAACTTTTACATTCGAGATACAAAAGATTTCATTAATAAAATTGAGTCACACGAGGTCAAAAAGCATATAAACACATGCCAACAAGAATACCTTGCGAGGTAGTAGTTGGGAGACTTTTGAAAAGGACCCATGCTTAAACAATTTTAAGCAAATAATCCCGAAACACTGATAAAATTCTGAATTATAGGCAACACACATTTATTTAGTTAGCAAAAACGGTTTAAAGTCTTGAGATTTATTACGTATGTTGGTTGAAGGAACCGCATTTCATAATAATTTTAATTTTAAAACACAATTTCATAAATTCAAATATATTTATCAAAAGAATGTTGGTCTCATTATATTATGTATTTTCAGTCTGTATTCTTATATTGATAAATAATTGCTTAAACAAATACCCGAACGTATACTAAGATCAAATACACTATTTTTCTAACTTTCCATATTTACAGAATCCATTGTATGCTTATTCAGTGTAAAATCTTGAGTTAATAGTTTTGTGTATTTGTATTTTTTCTTTTGCATAACATATATTTTAAAGACCTCATGAAAGATTAACATGCAATTGTTAAATCTATTTCCTTATTTAAAAGGTATATAATATATTTTCTATTATTAAGAATATGATAATTTCCTTGGAATATTAAAAACAGTCTTTATTTTATTTGTTTTATTTTCATTTTTTGAAACGGACATTTTTGTTTATCTGATTTGTCAAAATGACATGTGCATACAATTTATTGTTACAAATCAACAAATCCCAAAGCATTCTGTATGTATGTGCCTGTCCCAAGTCAGGAGCCTGTAATTCAGTGGTTGCCGTTTGTTTATGTGTTACGTATTTGTTTTTGTTCATTTTTTGTACATAAATTAGGCCGTTAGTTTTCTCGTTTGAATTGTTTTATATTGTCATTTCGGGGCCTTTTATAGTTGACTGTGCGGTATGGGCTTCGCTCATTGTTGAAGGCCGTACGGTGACCAATAGTTGTTAAGTTCTGTGTCATTTGGTCTCTTGTTGAGAGTTGTCTCATTGGCAATCATACCACATCTTCTTTTTTATATATAGAACTCATTATGTAGAAACCACAACACCATTAATATCTGGCACTGATGTTCGATACCATAGGTCGTTGAATCTTGACCATTTAACTTTCACTTGTTTATCAAACGTTGCAACTGTCAACTTTGCTCAAGTAAACACTTACGATGCATTAATATACTTTAACATACATGTTTGAAAGTGATCTATAGATGCATTTAGTTTATTATCATAAATCAGATAAGAGAATATTAAGCGATTTGTGACAATTTCTTTATTGCGACGTTTTAAATATCTCAGATACCCCCGTATGGAGGTGCTCTTAATTGCAGGAGGCTAATACAGATAAGATGAATAAGTGTTCCGAATGAAGAATAATTTAGCTTCCGAATATTCCTCCATATTAGACTATATTTCTAACTATTAATATGCGTGAACCCTCAGGGTTCACGCAAAACCTGTCATGCCTAAGTAAAAGGATTTTTTCTTACTTATTCTGCTAAATAAATGATCCTGATTAAGTAAAGAACGTGGGAATATCTAAGAGAAAACAATTTAACGGCTCAGTGCAAAGACCACGAAAACCGATTTTTAAACAAGAGGAAATATCCTAACCCTCCAGTACCCCGCCCTCTCACACATGTCTTTGTGTATGTCTAAAGAGCTGCTGGATCTTTACTTTTTCCAGTTTATACTCTTTAAATAAAGTCTCTCAAAATAAGATTATTAAAAGTTAGAAGATATGAATAACATGCCTAAACACCATGTTTGCTCTTATTTCAAAATGCCTTGTGCTTGAATTTGCGGAAAGGCAGCAAATACCAATGTTCGTGTCTTTAGTTTGACATGGGCAAGGATCAAACCATTACCTGCTGCTTTCAATGAAATTACCTTATGACAAGAGCACTTTCACTTGAAAACACCATGTTTGTCGAGCCTGTGACTCCTGTCCCAGAAAGCTTGACATAGGGATATAGTGATCTGGCGGCTTCGGCGGTAGCGGCTTTAACAAACTTATTAAAAGCTTAATATTTCGGAAGTTAGAAGACCTGGATCCTTTATACTTTGTTTATAGATGCCTTATGTTATAAAGTTTGCATCTGTCTGTCTCAGATATCCATTGTCCTTGACCTCGTTTTCATGGTTCATTGACTACTTGAAAAAAAGTTGACTTAATGTGCCCCACTTATTATTTTTCGAGTCTGTGCGTCTGTTCGTTCGTTCGTTCGTCCGTTCGTCCGTCCGTCCGTCCGTCTGTCCCGCTTCAGTTTTTTGGTCAAGGTAGTTTTTGATGAAGTATTATCAACTTGAAACTTAAGACACATGTTCCCTAATAATTATGATATGATCTTTCTACTTTAAATGCCAAATTAGAGTTTTAACTCAATTTCACGGTCCACTGAACATAGAAAATGATATTGCGGGTGGGGCATCCGTGTACTATGGACGCATTCTTGTTAGTATTATTATTTTATGAGTATTAGGATAACTATATTTGGTTTATGCGTACCTTTGAGGTCCTCATGCCCGTCAGACCGTTTTCACTACACCTCGACGTCATTTCATGGATCAGTGAATAAGGTTGATTTTTCGTGGTCAAGTCTATTTCTTGGGAGCTTTTTGGGGGTTTTTGGTGCTCAATGCTCTTCAACTTCGTGCTTTGTTTGGCCTTTTTAATATTTTTTGATTCGAGCGTCACTGGTGAGTCTTTTGTGGGCGAAACGCGCGTCTGGCGTGAATATAGGATTTCAGTCCTGATGTCTATGGTGATTTTGTTCTCAGATACTATGAGCAATAGGTCTACAATATTTGGTGTATGCAATGATTGAGAGTTATACATGTCAAACTGGCAGTTGTCATCTGACCTTGACCTCATTTTCATGGTAAAGTAGTTAAAGAAAAGTTTTTGTGTTTTGGTCTGTTTTTTTTTTCTCGGAAACTACAAGCAATAGGTCTACTATATTTTGTGTATGGAATGATTGTAAGGTGTTCATGTCCAACTGGCAGGTGTTATCTGACATTGACCTCATTTTCATGGTTATGTGGTTAAAGTTAAGTTTTTTGGCTTATTTTTCTAGTACTGTATGCATAGGTCAACTTTATTTGATGTATGAAAATATTTTACGATTACAATGTCAGTCTGGTATGTTTTTTTTTTTTTGACCTTGATCTCATTTTTACGGTCCATTTCTCAATTTGAAGATTTTGAGGAATTTTAGTTTTTTTGGTCTGTTTTTCAAATTCTGTAAGCAAAGCTGCAAACGGTCAACTATAATATTTGGTGTATGTAATGATTGTAAGGTTTATATGTCTGTCTGGCAAGTTAATTTATGACCTTGACCTCATTTTTCATGGTTCATTGACCAATCTTAAGTTTTCCTAAATAATTTTGTTTCTTAGATACTATATGCAATATGTCAACTATATTTAAAACATGTAATGACATGTCTGCCTGGCAAGGTTCATCTGACATAGGCCTCATTTTCAAGGTTCATTGATGATTATTAAGTTTTCCGGGTTTAGGTTGTTCTTTAGATATGCAATAGGTCAACTATGTTTCAAGCATATTGGTGTATGGAATGATTGTAAGGTGTACATGTATTTTCAGTTTTGATTATTTGAAATTGGCCTCATTTTCTTGGATCATGTTAAGTTTATGTGATAGTTGTAGTACAACTTTATATTAAGGACTATATCGTCATAATATCAACGGCTAGTAAAGACCGCGAGACATTTCAGTGTGGGCACACTTTTTTAATGGATGAATGTTTTAAGTTGTTCGTCTATTGTATCCTTCATCTGTCAACACTGAGTCTTGTGGATCTTAGTTTGGTTGTGGCATGTGTGTTCGACTCCAAATCTTTATTGACTAGGATTGCTAGTTTTACTGCCAAAATGTTGTGGTTCTCTCGGCACCCCATTTTCCCTCCAATGTAAAAGGCTGCCTAGAATTTGCCAATAGTGATAAAAGTGGTGCTAAACACCAACAATGAATCAATCAATAATTCTTGATATATATGTAATGAACAAAATACAAAAAGACCTGTAGAATGTACCGGGAGATATACTCATCTGTTCATTTCTATTTTTCCAAAAAATTGAATCATATTTTTTTTTTCAGAAACCAAGTCAAGCTGAAGTTGAAGTCGGATATGACAGCCAGGATTTAGAGCCGGTTAGTATTATTTTATGTGTTCTAAGTTTCTGCGATCTCTTATTAGATGTAAAAGAAGAACTCAAAATTAGCATTATAGGAAACTTTAACCTTACAATTGAACCAGATCTGCTAGAGATAGATTCTATGTGGTAATATGTATGGACATATTGATAAATACATTACCTTATTAGTTTCAAATTGTTTGCTTTGAAAGAAAATTCAAATACTACTCACTGGATATATTTACTCTGAGACTTTTGTTTAGAGAGATAAAGGTGTATTCTATACTCCTAAAAGGAAGAAATTAATTTCTTTTACTAAGGTATCGGATGTAAATTGAGTTTTATAGTTCAGCAATATATTAAGTATATTAATATTATGAAAGTAATAAATAATAAATGTATATATATATATATAGATGTATATTTCTTTTCCAGGTGACAGTGGCAGTTGTAGAATACAATAACTTGACCGTTTATTTGGGAACAATTAGAGAAAAGACCATGACATTTGCTAAAGCAAAACTTGGGAAGCTGAACAACCAGCTGTGCAAGAAGAAAATGTTAGATTCATCTCTTCAGCTGGACAAGAATGACGTTCTTGAAATAGATGAAAATTATTTGATATCCAAATTTAAAGGACATGTTGAAAATGGAAAATATTATTATCCCAGGAGCAGAAATTTTAATTCCATTACAAATTATTTAGATAAAAGAAAAATATAAATTGAACACTCTGAATAACTTTTAAATTATGCTGTATTCTAATAATTCCAAGACAGACTGTCATCGTGAAAGAACTGAGAATTTTGTAAATGTGGTGTACAATTTGTAATTATGATCAAATAGACTTTATAGCTTTTTTATGCATTATCATGGGTTTTTGATATTTGGCACATGGGTGTAACACTTCATGATGACATGTGGCATACCATAGATGATGACATCTGACATCGACTTTCATAGTAAAAAAAAAAAGACTTTTAGAATGTCTACCCCCAAACAAATATGTTCTTGCATGCCATCACTAGATCATATCAATTTTACTCTCGAGTAAATTCCCAGGGTCATGTCTACTCTATATTCGAACTTTTTTTGTTATCCCTCAATCATACAGATAATCACCCTAAATTTTATATCTTATTCAAATCCTTGTTAATATATGTCTAGTTCGCCATAGTGTCATTTATATATAAGGGGTCCGGTCTTACACCCTTCAAATGTAAAGTTCAAAATGTACTCATATCCTTACCTCTAAACTATACATAATTTTGACTGTCAAAACAACACTTTTATATTACACAATAGGGCGCATATCTTACATGGAGGATCCTCAAACCTCTCGTATCATTAATTATTAAAAATATGAAAAACTCATATTTTTCAACCCCTTAAACATAAAGATTCTTTACTGCCAATATAGGACGGATTTTTTGTGCACCATAGAGTTTTGTTTATGTATTGCTTATTCTTGATTTATTTTAGAGAGAAGTTTCTTCTAAGCAGGGTTTGAAATGAAGTGAACTATTTGTGTTTAATTACATATACCTGTAAATGTATTTGATTTTACTGAATTAATTGCAAACAATTATTTTCACGGAGGAAGAATACTTTAAACAATAAACATTGGGATTCATAGACTGCAACAGGGAAATAGAAGAGTAGGGCAATGCCTGGTGGATTTATAGACTGCAACAGGGAAATACGAGGATGGAGTAATACACTGTAAAATTACATAGACTAACAGGGAGGTAGGAGTGTTTGGCAATTAATTGTAGGATTAATAGATTGCAACAGCACAATAAGAGGATGTGGCAATACACGGGGCGGGGATTCAGAGACTGTAGCATTGAAATAGGAGGGTGACGAAATAAACTGAAGGATTCATACTCTGCCATAGCAAAAAGGAGGTGTGGCAATACACGGGGGATTAATAGACTTCAACAGCACAATAAGAGGGTGGGATAATCAACTGGAGGATTAATAGACTGCAACAGCAACATAGGAGGTGTGGCAATACACAAAGGGGATTCATAGACTATAGCATTGAAAAGGATGGTGACTCAATAAACTGAAGGATTTATACACTGCAATAGCATAATAGGAGGGTGACGCAATTAATTGTAGGAGTAATAGTCTACAACAGCACAATAAGAGTATATGGCAATGAAATACACGGGATGATTCATAGACTGCAGCAAGGAAATAGAAGGGTGGGGCAATTAACTGAAGGATTCTACTCTACAATAGCAAAATAGGAGGGTGTGGCAATACACAGATGGGGGATTCATAGACTGTAGCATTGAAATAGGAGGTGACGCAATAAACTGAATGATTCATACTCTGCAATAGCATAATAAGAGGGTGGGGCAATGAACTGGATAATTAATAGACTATAAAGTAAAATAAGAAAAGGGAGGGGCAATGAACTGATTTATAAACTGTAACGGGAAATAGGAGGGTGGGTGTAAAACACAGGAGGATACAAGCACTGAAACAGGGATTAGAAGACTTTCATTTCATATGAATGCAAAAAAAAAAAAAGAAAAAGAAATAGTTCAAAGAAAATAAATCAGAATAAAATACACTTAAATTTAAGGAAACTATATTTGTGGACAATGAAAGTTGAAGCTAAATATATCTTTCCCAGACAATCTTTTAAAACTGTAAAATGCAATGTTTTCTGTTGAACACATGGACAATAATTTGTAAACATATTACATTTTCTATATTTGTTGGAACAAATTTTGAATGATTTAATACTACTTGGAAGAAATTTCTTCCAACTTGAGAGAGGATGAAAATGAAGTGAACAAGTTAAGTTTATTAACTAAAATAGACTACTTTACTGGTAATGAATTACATTTTCTAATTTGTTGGAAGAAATTTCTTCCAAGAAGGAACATTAAATGAAGTGAACTATCTGTGTTGAACAAATGGAAAATAATTTGTAAATATATTACATGTTTCTATATTTGTTGGAAGAAATTTTGAATGATTTAATATTACTTGGAAGAAATTTCTTCCAACTTGAGAGAGGATACAAAATGAAGTGAACAAGTTGAGTTTATTAACTAAAATTATATACTTTATTGGAAATGAAATACATTTTCTAATTTGTTGGAAGAAATTTCTTCCAAGGAGACGGGAAATTTATATGAACAAAATGTAGTGAACAAATTATTGCTTTCCATTTCATTAGTTTATAGGTTACTGTTTCTTCATTTCATTGTGATTTGAATGTTTTGTAAAATGTGAATGTAAATTTAATATATATATCCAATAAAATTGTCATATTAATGGTGTTTATTTCTCCATGTGTTCCCTTTGCCAGAGTAGAAATTTCTTCTAACACTATTTTTTTACCAAAAATACCAATCAAAAGCAGAATATTAGCATATGAAATTGCAAAATTAGGTATATTCACAATAACAGCAAATTTCGACCTCTAAAAAGGACATTCTTGGATTTTCCTTTTTATTTATCATATACTCTTAGAAAACATATCTGACTTTTCCAGATATGCAAATCCCAGAAGGGTCTGACATATTCCATTACATGGTATATGAAATATTGTCTTTGTTGTACTCATTGACATATCATTTTTTTCTTGGCCATCTCTATTTGAAGATGTTTCTCTGGTTCTTTATCTTTAAAGTATGGTAACAGTGAGTTAAACATCAATAAATTGTCTTGTAGGTTATAACTGTTTATCAGCTACCTCATATGCATGTTTAATGTACCTGTTATCATCCTGAATATGTATGTAATATTTGCGGCTGGATGTTTAGCATCCATCAAAACTTAACTATCATTACAATATATTTTAATCCAAATCTTATTTCAATGTTTAAAAGGAAGTCGAATCCGGAATTGCACAACAAATTATGCAAAACCAAATGTATACCAAACAACAATTCAATACAAACAAGCTATTTTACAATGTTCATTCTTCAAGAGTTGTGTCCCTTGTAGGTTTATCATGATCTAAAAATAATCAGCTATGACTAAAAAATTGTCCCTATCCAAGACATATATTACCAAATGTAAAATAAAAAAAAAACACTTTCCAACTTGAAATTCAATTATATTTATATTTAAGAATATTTTAAACAGTTAACATTTGATAAGTTACTGAAATAGTAACAAATAATATTTGAATGTTCTATCTTCTAAATGCTCCACTCTTTGAAAGCTTCTTCATCTGAAAGGATAAAAAGAATTTTATTTATTGTTATATTATTATCTTATTTTAGCATACATAATGAATGCTTTATTTTACTTCTATTGCTTATTCTACTTTTGTTTAAATGTAAACAACAATGTGAGGGCTGTTCCAAAAATAAATGTAAGGGGGTGTCGGGGAGGAAGGCACTTTTGTATTTGACCCCACCATGCATACATTTTAATTTGGATATTTCATTTAATTGTTCAAGCAGTCTTCTTAAATAACCGCCACCTGTCAAATTTTAATAAAAGGCCTGATAAAATTCTCAATTGAACCAGCTGTCAGTAACTGCAAGTACTCTCAGGTCTTTACTTATTGTCTTTTGTTGTTGGGATGTACAATTACCAATCCATGTCCCTTTGTGCTTTTGTTATATATGTATTTCTATTTGTATCCATCTAATATTCTGTATGTATGTGCCTGTCCCAAGTAAGGAGCCTGTAGTTCAGTGGTTGCTGTTTGTTGCTGTGTTACATATTTGTTTTTTGTTAATTGTTTTGTACATTAATAAGGCTGCCAGTTTCTCATTTGAATTCTTTAAAATTTGTGATTTATAGCCAACTGTGGTCAGGGTTAGACACTAACTAAATGTATGTACTAGCCTGCAGGGCTAGTGAAATTATTTTCTACTAGTCCTCTTGTTAATTCACTAGCCAGGCACGACCCTATCTAGGAGGGTCTGGGGCATGCCCCCAGAAAATTTTGATACAGATGAAGCAAAATCCTGTGTTCTGGAGCATTTCAGAGGGTTTTGAACATGTTTTGTTTCATGAAATTTCACTGGTTTGCTAATAAAAAATATCCCCCCAAAATTTTTTTTTTTATATATTTTAATCATCTTTATTAAAATGTGTTCGACTTATTTTGAAGACCCTTTAGATCATTACTTCATCATCATCCTCATTTTACTTATCATTATTACTTGTGTCTTTAATGAAGATGGATAAGTTAGGGATTTAAAAATACACCCACAAAAGAGGAAAGGTTTGTCCTTGCTGTTTTTGTCATAATTCTTCATGGACTCCTTCTTTTCCCTTGTTGTTTCAGGTTTTTTTTTTGCAGGACAAGATTTTATTCCTAAAATTTGCATATTTTACATGAGACCAAGGAATTGTATAGTATACAAATCCTTGCAGAGACCTATAATTTTGTTTTTATGACAATAATTCAGTGATATTCTTTGCCTCATATTACATTCGAAATACAGCTTTTTCCCCTAGAGAAAATTCTCAATTACTAAAAAAAATGGCTTAAAATTCCTCCCAATAAGTTGTACATTTTTCCCAAACAGTGATGGCATACATAGTAATGTATGTAAATTTCGTATTCATGCTATTATTTCGATATTATGAAAGCACTTTTGAGATCCAGGTTTCTGATTAGAATCATCACGGCGTTTGTAACACACATGGTTTTCAATGTATTAAGTACCATCATTGTTTCCGTTTCTTTCCCCTCCCCAAAAAGTACCTTTCATGTTAAAAATGTCTGACAATCAAAATATACGTGAATAAACTGTACAAAAAAGACAGCAAAGGTCAGCAAAAACTGGGATTTGTTGACAATTAAAATTTTGTGAAAATCCTAGTTTTAAACAAAATTTTGACTAGCCTGTCGGACTACTGTGATGAAAACTTTACTAGCCCTCCCTAATTTTTACTAGCCTCGGGCTAGCGGACTAACATTGTGTCGAACCCTGGTGGTATGTGGGCTTTGCTCATTCTTGAAGGCTGTACAGTGACCTATAGGTCTTAATTTCTGTTTCATTTGGTCTCTTGTGGAGAGTTGTTTCATCTATGGCTTCCATGAATTATTTCTTAAATAAAAAAAACTTTAACCACAGACTGAACTATATATATAGCCAATATAAAAAAGAAGATGTGGTACATGTATGATTGCCAATGAGACAACTGTCCACAAGAGACCAAAATGACATAGAAATTAACAACTATAGGTCACCGTACGGCCTTCAACAATGAGCAAAGCCCATACTGCATAGTCAGCTATAAAAGGCCCCGAAATGACAATGTAAAACAATTCAAACGAGAAAACTAACGGCCTTATTTATGTACAAAAAATGAACGAAAAACAAATATGTAACACATAAACAAACGACAACCACTGAACTACAGGCTCCTGACTTGGGACAGGCACATACATACATAATGTGGCGGGTTAAACATGTTAGCGGGATCCCAACCTCCCCTAACCTGGGACAGTGAAATAACAGTACAACATAAGAACGAACTATAAAAATCAGTTGAAAAAGGCTTAACTCATCAGATGGACAAAAATACAAGTGGACGTGGCAGGGTACTTGTACATCCAAACAACAAAAAGACACTAGGAACAGATCTGAGAGTACTCGCAGTTATCTGACAGCTAGTTCAAAGCCACTAACAACTATACATTATGGATTTTTTTCATTGTTATAGGATGTACAGTAGCCCATAATTGCTTACATCCACTTTATTTGAACTTTGGTGGATAGTTGTCGCATTCGCAATCATACCTTATCTCCTCATTTTAATAATTTCTATAATCACCTGTTTAATTCACCTTTTCAGAAATCTAAATAAATGCATTCTGTATTATATTTTCAAAAGCATACACCAAAACGTTGTGGTTGCTTTAAAATGTTCTAAAACAATATAAATTCAACCAATGACATAACATTATTTTCATTTTGGTGTACAAACAATAAGATTACCCATAATCCTTTAGATTCTGAAAATTATTTCTTATTTTTCTTTCCTTCTTTAATTTGTACAATATACACATAAGATATATTTACTTACAAGTTCAGCTATCAACAAAAAGCTTCCTTTATAGTCTGACTTGAATAGTGAAGGTGTTGCCTAGCATCTGCTTTACTATGAAGCTGTAAATTAAAAAAATAACATCAGATTGTCAATATGTGCTTAAGAACAGGATCTAACAAAGCAATAAGGAAAAAAAAGGCAAACATTCATCTGGAAATCTTAAATATTTTTTTAGATCTCAATGCTTTGATCCTTCCATTTAAATCTAGGTCAATGAATAAATAAATAGTTCATAAAATGAAATAAGGTCAAGAAAATGATTATATTATACAGTTTTAAAAATAAAATGAAATTCCAGATATTCCTCAAGGTTCTGAGCATCAGTTTCAGATAGCTGATAACTTTTATGTCAGTTTAGCTTTTAAGCTATTGTTGCTGTCAACATGGTAAATTCCACAATTACTGGACAGTCATAACTTTAGATTTCAATTTGAATGAGCTGCCAATAAGACAATTTATGGATTACTGAAACTCTAATTATTCAATTATCTTTGATGAGATTTCAAGCATGCAAGTATATAAATAACCTGCAGTATGAAGGATTTAATCAATATTTGGTTATGGGTTGTAACAACATTATTGAACAATGAAGCCAAAAAAATGTATACACTTGTTTGCCGATTCCTGGCAGAAAGATAAGGTAGATTATGCGGTATGGGCTTTGCTCATTGTTGAAGGCCGTACAGTGACCTATAGGTGTTAATTTCTGTGTCATTTGGTCTCTTGTGGAGAGTTGTCTCATTGGCAATCATACCACATCTTTTTTTTTATAGAATATATATAGAAAATATAATTTTATTTTTTATTTTTCCTTTTATCTAAATAATTAATAGATTATATACAACATGTTCTGCACTTAAATGGTGCTTTATCAAACAAATTTTGACTTTTACCTGTACTTTACCAAAACAAGAGTGCACACGCTGAAATGTCTCGCCTTCTTTACTTATCATTGATATTATGTTGATAGTGCTAAATATAAAGCTTTATTACAACTGTCACATAATCTTAACATAAACCAAGAAAACTAAACATTGACCTTTGAACCATGAAAATGAGGTCAAGGTCAGATAAACCATGCCAGGCAGGCATGTACAACTAACGATTCTTCCATAAAACAAATATAGTTGACCTATTGCTTATAGTTTAAGAAAACAGACCAAAACACAATAAAATGCTCCGCTGGGCACAGCTTGATACGACCGCAGAGGTCGAACCCTGAACAGTTGGGGCAAGTAAGGACACAACATTCAAGCTTGATACAGAACTGAATTTGGATTGTGATTAAATATTTGACACAGCATAGGTTTCTGACACAGAATGAATGTGGTCTAAGAACTTAAAAAATTTTAATTTACCTATTCAAACCATATCATTATTATATGCTTTTATATATAAATCAGAAATAACAAATTTAAAATGGAAAATTTTAAAGAAAAAATGAAAAAATCCCCCTCAAATTTTTGAACCCCCTTATGATTCATCACCCCCAAACTCAATCCCAGCCTTCCCTTTGTGGTATGGTACCTTGCAGTACAATTTCAGAGAAATCCATACACTTGAACACAAGTTATTGTCTGGAACTAGAAAAATGGTTGTTTTTTGGCCCCTTTTTGGCCCCAAATTCCTAAATGTTTAGGGCAATTACCCCCAAACTCAAACCCAGCTTTCCCTTTGTGCTATGGAACCTTGTAGTACAATTTCATAAAGATCCATACACTTACACACAAGTTATTGTCCTGAAACTAGAAAAATGTTTTTTTGCCCTTTTTTGGCCTCCAATTCCTAAAATTTTGAGGCAATTACCCCCAAAATCAATCCCAGCCTTCCCTTTGTGGTATGGTACCTTGCAGTACAATTTCAGAGAGATCCATACACTTGAACACAAGTTATTGTTTGGAAACTAGAAAAATGCTTATTTTTGGCCCCTTATTCCTAAAAGTTTTGGGCAATTACCCCCAAACTCAATTCCAGCTTTCCCTTTGTGATATGGAACCTTGTAGTACAATTTCAGAAAGATCCATACACTTACACACAAGTTATTGTCATGAAACTAGAAAAATGCTTGTTTTTGCCCCTTTTTTGGCCCCTAATTCCTAACATTTTGAGGCAATTACCCCCAAAATCAATCCCAGCATTCCCTTTGTGATATGGAACCTTGTGGTACGAGGTCAGAGAGATCCATACAATAACACACAAGTTATGTCTGGAAGTTACAAAAATGTTTATTTTTGGCCCCTAATTCCTTAACTGTTGGTACCATAACCCCAAAATCAATCCAAACCTTCCTTTTGTGGTATTGAACCTTATGGTAAAATTTCATAGAGATCCATTCACTTAAACTAAAGTTAGAGTGCGAAAACCAATGTGTCTTCAGACGACGACGCCAACATCATACCAATATACGACCGTAAAATTTTTTTGCGGTCGTATAAAAACTTAACACTGAGCAATGAACCATGAAAATGAGGTCAAGGTCAAATAAAACCTGCATGACTGACATATAGATCATAAAATATTTCCATACACCAAATACAGTTGACCTATTGTATATAGTATTAGAAAAAAGACCAAAACTCAATAAACTGAACTTTGACCACTAAACCATGTAAATGAGGTCAAGGTCAGATGACACCTACAGCTAGACATGTACACCTTACAATCATTCCATACACCAAATATAGTAGACCTATTGCATACAGTATAAGAAAAACAGACCAAAACACAAAAACTTAACTATAACCACTGAACCATGAAAATGAGGTCAAGGTCAGATGACACCTGCCAGTTATACATGTACACCTTACAGTGCTTCCATACACCGAATATACTAGACCTATTGCTTCTAGTATCTGAGAAATGGACTTGACCACCAAAACTTAACCTTGTTCACTGATCCATGAAATGAGGTCGAGGTCAGGTGAAAACTGTCTGACGGACATGAAGACCTTGCAAGATACGCACATACCAAATATAGTTATCCTATTATTTATAATAGAGAGAATTTAACATTACAAAAATCTTAACTTTTTTCAAGTAGTCACTGAACCATGAAAATGAGGTCAAGGACATTGGACATGTGACTGACGGAAACTTCGTAACATGAGGCATCCATATACAAAGTATGAAGCATCAAGGTCTTCTACCTTCTAACATATAAAGCTTTTAAGAAGTTAGGTAACGCCGCCGCTGGATCACTATCCCTATGTCGAGCTTTCTGCGACTAAAGTCGCAGGCTCGACAAAAATGACCCAAAAATGTAAGGAGATCGAAAGTAAGACAGAAAAAGAACTTTATCATATTGTGACCTAAACATCAAACTAGAGGCTCCAAGGACCCTGTGTCGCTCACCTGATATTTTTATTTACAATTGATGCATGATAAATGCAACTGTTGTACTGTCGTTTAGTTTCAGAGATATAAGACTAAAAAGTGCGTTTTATTTCAGCCATGTGTGCCATATTGGCAGGCAGGGTCATCATACACAGTGGTCCCTGGATATCCTAGTGGTGATTTAAACCAAGTTTGGTTTAATTTGACAGTAGTTTCAGGGAGAATTTTGTAAAATTTATCTAACGAGAAATGCAAGTGATGAGAAAGTTTGTTGTGAAGTTTTGTTGTTGCGCAACACCACCCCCATAAAACAAAAGGTAATAAAAATTATCATTTAAGGAAATCTTTCCTATTAATGATTTCTGCAAAATTCAGTTGATTGTGCAAGGGTTGTATAGCCAGCTGAGGTCGTTAAAACTCTCATTTGTTGTTGCAAAATTCAAGTGGTTTTGAATTGCTTTGTTGATCTTTTTGTATTCAACTTTTAAACAACAAAGTACAACAAATATGATGACTGATACTCATGACACTGAAAATATGGTCTTCATTCTTGTGAAGAAAATGGTAAGGTTTGAAATATTTCTTAAATATTAATTCAATACCAATACTTTAATTTGTATTGGATTTATCCCAGGAAATGAGAACAAGGGACACAATTAAATTCAATTTTTTCCTAAATTTCTGATAAAATATAAAATGAAGAACTATATTTTTTAATGAGAATTTTTTTTAATAGTTAATTGATAATTTGAACAATATTAATCAAGTTTTAGATCTTGCATGGTTGATTAATTTTCTCTCAAAATTTCTGATATTCTATTAAAGTTTTAAATATAATATGAGGCAGGCATTACCTGTGAAAGGGGATGAAGTCTGTATGAATTAGTGTAGAAATTCAAGCATCATTTGCACTTGAATCTGTAGAAAATGAAGCCAAAGTACTGAAACATATCTGACATTCGACCTATTGTTCGGGATTATAGTTGTGACATCATTTTCAATGTAAAGAAAGAAACACCATCATCAGGTATTAATGTGGGTTTTTTTCATGTTATAGAATTATCAATTATTTTTATTGCCAGTACATTAGTAGATTGTTTTCTATATTGATTTTCTACTGCAGTTTCAGAAAAGAAGATTACAAAAGGAAAACATTTTGTAAAACTTACCAAAATTTACCAAATTAATGAAAATTGTTAAAATTGACTATAAAGGGCAAGAACTCCTTAAGGGTCAACTGACCATTTTGGTCATGTTGACTTATTTGAAGATCTTACTTTGCTGAACATTATTGCTGTTTACAGTTTATCTCTATCTGTAATAATTTTCAAGATAATAACCAAAACGGCAAAATTTCCTTAAAATTACCAATTCAGGGCAGCAACCCAACAACCTGTTGTCCAATTCATCTGAAAATTTGAGGGCAGATAGATATTTACTTGATAAACAAGTTAATCCCTGTAAGATTTGCTTTAAATGCTTTGGTTTCAGAGTTACAAGCCAAAATCTACATTTTACCCTATGTTCTATTTTTAGCCATGGCAGCCATCTTGGTTGGTTGGCGGGTCACCGGACACAATTTTAAACTAGATACCCTAATAATGATTGTGGCTAAGTTTGGTTGAATTTGGTCCAGTAGTTTCAGAGGAGAAGATTTTGTAAAGATTACAAAATTACTTTAAAGGGCAATAACTCCTTAAGGGTCAACTGACCATTTTGATCATGTTGACTTATTTGTAGATCTTACTTTGCTGAACATTATTGCTGTTTACAGTTTATCTCTATCTATAATAATTTTCAAGATAATAACCGAAACGGAAAAAATCCTTTAAATTACTAATTCAGGGCAGCAACCCAACAACCCATTGTCCGATTCATCTGAAAATTTCAGGGCAGATAGATCTTGACCTGATCAACAATTTTACCCCATGTCAGATTTGCTCTAAATGCTTTGGTTTCAGAGATATAAGCCAAAATCTACATTTTACCCTATGTTCTATTTTTAGCCATGGCGGCCATCTTGGTTGGTTGGCGGGTCACGGACACAATTTTTAAACTAGATACCCCAATGATGATTGTGGCCAAGTAGTTTCAGAGGAGAAGATTTTGTAAAGTTAACGGACGACGGACGCCAAGTGATGAGAAAAGCTCACTTGGCCCTTTGGGCCAGGTGAGCTAAAATTATTTAAGTATACTTGAATAGGAAATGTTTTCTTGTTTTACTATTAAATTACCTTCAGTTTAACTTGATTGCAATCAAAATTCTACAAACTTCTGTAGTGTGATTCTGAAGCACTGCTAAAGTATCATGTCTTCTATTCATCTTACATATATACATATCAGTATATATTTACCTCAAATTCAGATTTTATTTTCTGGAAAAAATAATTATATTTAAATACATGTATATTAACATGAAATTTAATACACTTCTACAGACTGAAAAACAAATGTCACATACTCATCTTTAGTAATGTTAATATTATGAATATTTTATATCATAAAGATTGGCATCATTGCACAGGGATTTTATGCTGAGAGACTTAAATATTTTTTGTCTGTATGTATAAAACTTTCTTTTTCTTCTCTCAGTTTTCCTCATAAAGGTCTTAGTTCTCCAGCTTCCTCCACTAATAAAAACAGGACACCAAGAAATAGCATCATAGTGTTTAAAGTGGCGCTAAACACCAATCATTCAATATCTCAATTACTTTTTAGTATGAGGAAATAAAGACATCAATGAATCAATAAAAGTCCATTAGTTTGGTTTTTTTTAGCATTAACAGTAGTTTTTTTTTGTATCTATAAATGATTCCAATTATGCAGGTTTATTGTACAGTGTGTTGAAAATAAAATAAACAGCTGTGATAGGAGTGCACGATTGCAAGCCCTCCAAATTCATATCAATTTTGTTTAAAGTATAAAATGAAATGTTGAAGAAGGCAGTACATTTTGTACAACATTTGATTTATAAATTTTGTATGCATTACATAACATCCTTCAGTTGACAAGTGGGAAATAGTTAATGCAAACATTCAGAACATTTTGTTCTGCAAAGTTATAAATATCATATGTAGCATTAATGTAACAAATGAAATCTATTCTTTCTCTGCACATTTGCTGCAAGCCAAAAGGAATGTTTTTTAAAGCATACTATTTTGTTAAATGCATAACATTTAATAAAATAGAAAAGTGCATACATATCTGTTGGAACTTTGCTGAATTGTCCTTCTAACATTGACCTGGACTTCTCCCTCTGTCATTTTCTTTTTCGTGTCAGGAATTTACAAACAGATCCTCCATACTTCATTCAAGCCCTGCTTAATAACTGTCATATAGAAAAAAGAAATGCATAAATATTCAGCATTTCATTTACAGTAACACATACAGTTATTGTCATAGTCTGATAAAACTTTAAAGGAACATTACAGTGGACTACCATAAGGCATATTATGATAACTATAGCCATGTTGGAATTGGGGTATCACATAATTTGATTTCAACCAAAATTGTGTGATAAATAGTGGGACAATGAAAGTTAATTGCCTGATAACTCAAGTGTCATTCTGTGAACAATCTTGACATATATTTATCTGGTTAAAGGAAAGGAGTTAAATGTTCAGTATGAGACAAGCATGACAAGTGAAGTTTATATACCACTCCAGACAGATCATGTATATCATAGGTCCTCAGTACCTGCAGCTGAATATAAAAAAATCGCTATTTATTCATTGTTCAAGTCTTGTAAAAATCAAAACCAACATATTACTATGTCAAAGGATGTTTGCTGCTCCTGTATTTGAGTTTTTGCCAGATATTCAGATTCCTCTGGCTTTATCCATGATATTCCAAAATAAAAAAATCCTGATAACCCAGCTCTTCTTTTCTTTTCATAATAACCAACAATCAATCAATCTTTTCATAATTTTTATTTTAGATGGATATATAAATATAAACTAAATCTATCTATAAATACTACCTTTAGTTCTCTTTTAAACTTCTGAAGTAAATCAGAGACATGTGTCCGAGTACATGTATATTTTATTGGGAAAAGGGGGGATCCAGGATTTTTAAAAGGGGACATCAAGATATTTTTTTGTACAGAGATTATACAAAGTTGTAGTGCTTTGGTAATTTTCTTTCAAAAGAAAGGCTATGTTTTTATCAACCAATTTTCTCTCCTTTGCACTCCACTGTTACATTCACATCGCACGAAACCCAAATACATGTAATAATAAAAGTCAATATGGGAAAAGGTAACATTTTACCTACGTAAAATATGAAAAGGTCTACATTTTAAAGGCTAATTCATATGAAAAGGGTAGGGTAACAGAACCACCGCGGTACACCCTATCAATTAAGCATTGAAGTCCCCAGCATGACCCCACCCACACAGAGAGAATTTATAAGTACTACTGTCAACATGCCTAAATGGGTTGTGAGTTAAAATATATACCTGTTTTATCTTCATTGACTTCAAGAGTATTTGCATGGCTTTAGTTCAGAACAAGCAAGGACAGATCCAGTTAGCTACCTTGTGATTTTTCGTACAGGTGTCGAAGGTAAACCCCACATTGTCAGAAACAAGTGCATGTGGCCTGTGGTAATTTTCTTTCAAGAGTTGAGTATTTTGTGATCATTATTGGTCTTCATGATTAACTCATAAAATCATACCGCCCAAACACGTAAAATGTTGTTGTGACAGTAAAATTTTAATGAAAAGGACACACAACTCACAAACCAGGTTTTCAAATTTTCGGGCTGTCAAGTTTTTCATGAAGACTGCATTTGTTCTGGGAATGATATATTATAATTTACTACTGTACACATGCCTTCAGAACGGGTTTGTGAAAAATATACCTGATATATATATATATATCTCCAAGAGTATCTGTATTACTCTCCATTGCCAGTACTGTGGTGTCAATATTGGTGTCGTCCAAATGTGTCGTCTGGAGGAGACGCTCGTTTCCGTGAACTGTACGGGATAATTATCTGAGATACGAAGCACATCAATTCTCATTTAAACTGCATTTATCGATTGCATTTCATATTTAAACTTTCAAAATATTGATTAAATTTTAAATTTAAATCATATTATGCTACCAGCTGGATAACAAAATAATGTTAATAAATTGATTCCTCTTCTGGGGTAAACACCGATTCCGAAATTTTTCAAGGTGCGCGGTATTTCCGCAGTTATTTTTGGGCAAGCAATCTCCATGTTCATGTGGTACCTGTTTCTTTAAAACTGACAGTGTGTGTACTGTACGATAACGGAACTTTAGCAGTAAAAAAACGTCTCTGGTCTACTATACTGCGTACATGTGACTTAAAGTTTGATAATTTGCAGTGCAGGTAAGTTCGATAAAATTACCGTTTTTTCTGATTTTGTTTTACCTAACCAGAGACATATTGTATTATATGTCTCTGCCCTAACTCAGTAACTGGCCTTAGTTTAAGAAATAACGCTTAACACCTCACTTAACACAAACTCGGTAAGACACAAGTCAAGCAGATTTACGAACTATTTTCCATATTCAGTGGTGGATCCATAAAGTTTGATAAAAAAAGCGGTGGGGAGAGGGGTGCATTGACTGCCTAAGGTTAAGGCTTTTAACTATATATTGGGTAGGTAAGTTGTAAACAATTATTTGTCTTCATATTTAATTTACATTGTCAGCTGAAGCATGTGGAGTTTAGAGAAATATATAGAATTTATTTTATCTAATTGATGATAGGATATCATGTCCGTCAGCTTTGAACAGCTATCTTTTATTTTATGTTTAGCCTAAACATTTATGACATTACTACAAACTTTAAAGCTACATGTGAAAAATATTTAAAGTTATATTTCTATTGTGTAATAAATATTATTAACCATTATAAAATGAAAATTTTTTTCCATCAATTGAATAATTTGATATATGTTTTAGTGATACAGCAAGTCTGCAAGTCCCTAGATAATGAACAGAGAAAATTGTTGAGGAGCTCAATGGGGAAAAACTTAACAAAGGAAATTTACTTTTCTATAAGGAGGAGAAGTGAAAGTAGCAGGTATTTTATACTTGATTAACTTGGCTGTAACAATCAAACCAAATGAAAAGAAATATTTTCTATATTTCAATAAATTAGAACGTAAACAAACAACAAAATCAGTAGAGGCATCTGTTAGTTAATACAAAGACATCAATATAAGTGTCAATACAAATGTCAAAAAGAGGATGTGGTATGATTGCCAGTGAGACAACTCTACTCAAGAGACCAAAGGATACAGACAAATAACTATAGGTTTGGCCTTCAACAATGAGTAAAACCTGTAATGCATAGTCATCTATAATAAATATATAAATGCCACAGAATGACAAATGTAAAACAATTTGTCTGTCTCTGCTCATGAATATTATGTACATGTATCAGAGATGGCCAAAGATCTGTCTTTAGCAGAAGTTCTTTAAAATGACCAAAAGTGACTGGCGGTTAGAGATATAAATAAAGGCTATATATATTACCTTGTCCATGCAATCTCATTATGTATCTGAGGAGACCAAGGAGTACTAGTATTATTGTTTTTGTCTCATCATCCATCACAAAATTTTCTTCAGTTTACTGATAACTTTGTATCAGGCAGGCTTGTCATTTAATGTACCGGTATATACATTGTACATTATATATTTAGATCTATAAAGGTCTATGCAGTTTTTTATTTCATTGGGTATGGTAAATATCTTGCATTAAACCTCCAAAAATTCATTTTTCATCCTCATTTGTTTTTCATTACTTTTACTTTCAAATCCCTTAAATACAGTTTTATCGCCCGTCAAAATTTGACGGAAGTATTATGGTATACAAATGTCCGGCGTCCGTCTGTCCGGCGTCCACATGTCGCACCGTAACTTGAGAACCGCTTATCCAAATTTCATGAAACTTAAAATAGTTGTTTCTTATGATGGTCAAACGATCTGTATACTTTTGGTGAAAATAGGAATTAAACTTTTGAGTTACGGGACTTTATAACTAAAACAGGGGTGTGTATTTTTCACATGTCGCGCTGTATCTCAAAAACGATATCTGATTATTGCTTTAAACTTCTCACACTTCTTAATTATATTAATTCATAGATCTGTATACATTTTGGTGATGATTCAAAATTTTATTTTAGAGTTATTGAGTTTTTTGTAAAAAAAGGGGGGTGGGTTTTTACATGTCACGCCATATCTCATAAACGATTTGTGATTATTGCTTAAAACTTTACACTTCTTAGTTAAATTAATCTAAAGATCAATATACTTTTTGGTGATGATTCAAAATTTTATTTTGGAGTTATTGAGTTTTTCGTAAAAAAGAGTGGGGTTTTCACATGTTGCATCGTATCTTAAAAACCATTAATGACTATTGCTTAAAACTTTACACACTTCTTAGTTATATTAATCTTTAGATCTGTATATTATTTGGTGATGATTCGAAATTTTATTTTAGAGTTATTGAGTTTTTTGTAAAAAAAGTTTTTTTTCACATGTCACGGTGTATCTCAGAAACTATTTATGATTATTGCATAAAACTTCTCACATAAGACGAAGGGCGTATAATGCGCTCATGGCGCAGCTGTTTATTTATTTTTATATTATCCATGATATATTTATACAACTTCAATTTTTTGCAACCATATTATGGTATGGCGTTGTCTTCTGAAGACTTTTTGTTTCCAGGCAATAATGTTTCCAGGCAATAACTTTAGTAACTAAATGGATCTTTATGAAATTGTACCACATGGTTCCATACCTCAAAAGGAGGTTGGGATTGATTTTGGGGGTTATGGCTTAACAGTTTAGACATTAGGGCCAAAACAATACTTTTTTAATACTTTGTACAAATTGCTCTTTTCTTGACCAATATAATTTCAATTGGATTTAATTCAACGTCTTCATTTTATTTATTTTATCAAATCTAGATTTTGGGCTCGATTTTTTAGAAGGTCCACATTTAGGACCAAAGGGTGCACACTTTGTCATCTCAAGACATATTAAATTTAATAATTGGGGTTTCTATGATATGTCATATCTAACAGTGTTAAGTTAGAATTTTAATTTTGTGCTGTTTTCTAATTGGTCCCCATTAAGAACCAACATGTCCAAAGTGTAAAATTTGTTTGAATTTTAGTTTTTTTTCGATATGATTAATCTAATCATGCAGGTAGATTTTCTGATATTTGGCCGCATGCTAAAATTGGTCTACATATCACGTTCTTGGGGTCCGAAATTTTAACTATTTTTGGTTTCAATAAAAATTGCGTTATTG
Source organism: Mytilus coruscus (assembly GCA_017311375.1). Taxonomy (NCBI): domain Eukaryota; kingdom Metazoa; phylum Mollusca; class Bivalvia; order Mytilida; family Mytilidae; genus Mytilus; species Mytilus coruscus. The sequence continues at coordinate 9,650,935 of CM029602.1, read as the reverse complement.
GGGTTCTTTCATATGCTGAATCTAACCTGGCACATATTTAGATTTTGGGCCCTGTTATTAAATAGGTCCACATTGGGGTTCATAGGGTTCAAAATTAAACTTTGTTTGATTTCATAGAAAAATGAATTCTTGTGGTTCTTTCATATGCTGAATGTAACCTTGTTTTTAGATTTTGGAAATTGGACCATAATAGGTACAGGTAACCATAAATGTCCAATTTCAAAATTTTTAATTTCTTAGGCCACATTCATTCTGTGTCCATCCTATGCTGTGTTGCTTATTTCTTTATAATCTTAATTCATATCTGTATCAAGATTGACTGTTTTGTCCATACTTGTCCCAACAGTTCAGGGTTCAACCTCTGCGGTCGTTCATATCAAACTGAGCCCTGCACTTTATTTTCAAATTACTTATACTCATGCTAGAATCAAATTATTTTGTATGTATATGCATACTCAATTTAATGTTATATCCTATTGCATACAGAAGTTAAACTTGTGTCTTATCCTATTTTAGTCAATTGACAAATAAAATTATCATAAACTAAAACATACTATGAGCATGTTCAGTACCAGTAGAATTCAATGACAAAGTTAATAAGCTATTATTACAATTTCTTTGTTCTTACTTAAATTTTCGTATGTTTGCAGGGAAAATTGGCAGAGTGAAACATCTTCTAGGAATAAAAAGAGGAAATAAGTGTCTGCAGCAGTAAATCATTATAACAACAAGACTGTGAAAAGAAGATATCAGAACATGAAATGAGTTAATTTCAGTAAAAAAGACTTGCTACAGAATGTACCTCTTGTAATTCTATTGAAGACCATTGTCAACTTTTAAGTAAAGGAAGATTTTAAAAAATAGAACAGGAAATGAAGAAAAAAACTCAATCATCGAAGAACATAACAAAGCAAAATGTATTTTTCTAATTAGTCTGGTAATTCAGAATAACTTGTGTGAAGGAATAATATTGTACATGTAGTAAACAACATACAATAATTGTCATTTTGGTCTCTTATGGAGGGTTGTCTCATTGGCAATCATACCACATCTTCTTTTTTATACAATTTCATTTTTTTACGACCGCACAAAAAATTTTGTGGTCGTATATTGGTATCAAGTTTTCATCGTCGTCGTCCAAAGACAGTTAGTTTCCGGACAATAACATTAGTATAAGTAAATAGAAATTCATGAAATTTATACACAAGGTTTATAACCTCAAATGGAAGGTTATGGTCCCAACAGTTTATGAATTAGGGGCCAAAAAAGGGGCCCAGAATAGCATTTTAGTAGTTTCCAGACAATAACTTGTGTTAAGTGTATGCATCTCTGATATTATATGATATTTATAGGGGTAGGGGTGTCAGAAACCTATTATGTGTCAAATATTTAATTACAATCCAAATTCAGAGCTGTATCAAGTGCTAATATTGTGTCCATTTTGCCCAACTATTCAGGGTTGGACCTTTGCAGTTGTATCCAGCTGCGCTTAGCAAAGCAAATTATTTTCAATTGGTGAATTTTTATGTTGTACTATCATAACTATGGTTACAGTCATAACAGTAGTCTTTTTGTATTAAATATTATTAAAACTTCAGAATTTTAAACTTTTGCCTCAAATCAGTGCAACACTAGTGATAGTAACTGTACATTTAAGTCTTGCTTAAACTGAAAGTTAAGGTACATGTACATGTAGATTACTACTTTTCTGGTGACAGTACTACTTGAAGGTAGAATTTATATGCCTGATGCGTTACCTTACATGTATATATTCACTTGATACACGAACATCCAACATGGCCTATGCAAAACAACTTGCACATTTACATACATGTATGTAATCCATGTGATATTAATATGAAATTCACATCACAATCATGTGAAAAATAGACCTGAAAATAACACAACTTTTTACGTTAAAATAACATGGAAAAATCAACATGTGAAATTAACACAATATTTACACGTTAAAATCACGTTTAAAAATTTACATGTGAAATTAACACAATATTTACATGTTAAAATCACGTTAAAATTTTACATGTGATAATAATGTTATATTTAAACGTGAATAACACGTGAGCAGATTAAACGTGATTATCACGTGAGAATATCATGTTTGTAAAATACACGTGATATAAACGTTTAACCGGTGTGATACACGTGGGAAAAACGTTGTTCTCACGTGATGAGCACAAACGTGAAACACACGTTGGAAAAATTGCCTGTGTATATACATTAATACAATTATACCGCGGCTCATACGTCCTTGGCAAATTGTAATTCTCTGTATATTGAATTTAACTTAGATAGTACTTTACTTAAACTTAAGATCTAATAAAAATAGAATATTTCCGTGTTTGTATAATAAAAAAAAACATAAGATTTTTGTGTTGTTGTTAAATGTTTGTGTGTAATCAAGTGCAAATGTTTATGTATTGCTGTAATGTGTAGTATTGGTACTATAAAGTGCTATCTCTGTAGTACTTGATTTCGTGTATTACTACAAACTTTCGTAAAAGTGTTTACACTATTGTCAAATTCAACGGGGTTATGTTTCTGATATGTAGAAATCATAAAGTAATAAATCTCTCCAGTTCTGTTACAACTATTAATAAGCCAATATGAATATCAATTCATTATTACAAAAAAAATTCAATAAAATAAATATAAAATTTTTTTTTGTTATCATTCGTTTAGACCGGAGTTGTTTCCCTTGTAGTATTTTCAAAAATACAATTGATGTTGGCAGCCGTACAGCCAGCACGTGGTAACCATGTGCTGTAAACCGGCACGGCTTGGAGATTGTTTACAAACACTTTCCTGTACAAACGGATGATTATGAACCGTGGATAGTTATGATGGACAATATTAGGATAAGTATTTAAACGGTGTATTGTTTTTGGTCGTTGTAAAATGTGCTGGTTGGTTTTTAAAATCATCATATCACAAAGACCGGGATTCTGCCAAGCCAGTGCCCTATAAAAAAAGAAAAAGAAAATATCCCACATATAAAGATATCTCATCTCGTCTGCGATCCCATTTATTACTCTGGCAATTTATTACCTACTGTGTCAATAATTTAACCATTGACAGAGCAGCTAAATAAAACCTTTCACGGTGTTAGTAATCATATATATATACATGCAGCTGTTAATTCTTATTGTGAGGTTTGTGTCCCTAATTTGATTTTGGATGGACCAACGAGAGAGTGATTGTGATTGATGATTTCTGGGAGATATGTCAGACTCCTGTGACATGATATTCTACATGTATGTTAGTGCTTCTTTAGCTAATCAATTGAATCCTTTTTTATTTTTATTTCCTTACATTGTATTCAGTGTTTTGTTGTTAAATTTTCCCTTCTTGAAAGATTAGTTTAATCAGTTCTTACATTGAAATAGGTATTAATATCTGATATGTTTTGTCAGTCATTAGAAAAAAAGATTGGTCCATTGATTGTTGGTCGCCCAACGTCCAGTGGCAAATATTTCATGCATGGTTTTACATTAAAAAAGGTAATATTTTATTTAGTATTTTCAATGCATATGTACATTAATTTTGTTTGGTTAATCAATGCATGTGTTATAAGTATTAATAATTGACAGGTCTTGTCAGTTATTAAAAAGAAGAATATGTTTTTTTAGTATTTCAGTGCATATATTCAGTGTAATAGTATTTGGGTGCTATTTGAATTGTATTTAAATTAGAGTAAAATAATTTGACTTTTATTAGTCGAACATTTCAAACTCAAATGTCCTCATTTATCCGATGGATACTGATAATACCTGTGGAGAATCCCACCCTGACCATCTGAGTATTTTATCAAAAAAATAACAAACTTTAAAAATTCCTTATTTAAGTTATAGATTTTTTATTTTATTTTATTTTTATATTTTTTCCTTGAATTAAAAACTTGGGGTTAATTGCGTTGACGCAAATATACGGGTAGGCTGGGATTGAATTCCCTTTAGTTTATATCCAACCCTTATATAACATAAGGATATATTTGTATAAATATATAATTGTTTATTGTGTATTGTTTTGTTTTTGTTTTGTTTTGTTTTGTTTTGGGTTTTGTTTGGGGGGTAGAGCCAGAAGCCCTTTCTAACAGAGGTATTCCCCTTTTTATTTGTAAAATATAATATTTAAATATTGTCATATATAAAAGATATTATTAAAGATACATAGCTAGCTTTTATGTATTTTCGGTGTTATTTTACTTTTTATGCACACCAGTATTTATTAAATATTCCCATATGGGGATTAATGTCTGCGAATATTCTGAAAATGAATTCTTATATGAAAAATCTTTAAAACCTGTTGATGCAAACTTTTCCAACAGTTGTTGTCTTTGTGGTGTGAATTTCCTGCAGTTAAACCAATAGTGTTGCAAGTCGTCCAATACAAGACATGTTTCACATAGTTCACTATTATTTTCCCATTTTGGATTTAAATTTATTTGTTTTTATATAACTTTATATAAGTTTAAATAGATTTATCTCTCTTTCCCTAGTACTTATTTTAATAGTAATACCAAAGTTTACTATAAGTTATCATGCTTTGACCCCTCACCGTTCAACAATTTTCGACACTGTCTAAATAATCATGCTAGTTGGGTCAAAGCATGATAACATTTTTGTGCGGTTATGCTAACCGTATTGAGTATATAATTAATGAAATGTTAAACACACAAATGTCCTAGATTTGACTTCGCAAAATTCACATGTTTACTCCGCCCACTGACCGCGTGTTTGACCCTCACTCTTAATGTGTATGCTCCGCCCACTGATCGTGTAACCTATTGATTTTCTATGTAGCGCATAGTTGATGTGTTTTTATGCCAACTAAAGATGGAGCCTGGAAAAAGACGATTTGTCGATACAAGTGATGAAGAAATCGAACAAAAACGTTTGAAAATGAGTGCTGATAAAACATTAAAGCAGAATATAGCAGCAGCGACTATTTTCCGGGTGTATTTAAGAGAAAAGAAAATAGATCCAGGATTCGAACATTATGGCACATTAAAACTTGATGAAGCGTTGGGCCATTTCTATATGGATGTGCGTAAAGCTGATGGAAATCGTTATAAAACAAATTCACTGCAGTGCTTGAGATACTCATTGAATAGATATTTAAAGGCTCCACCGTACAATAAAAAAATTGACATTGTGAATGATGACAGATTTAGCGCTTCCAGAGAAAATTTCAAAGCGGCCTATCAGAACTAAAACGCATGGGATTAGGAGACGTCGAGCATTATTCGTCTATTGACGAAGCTGACAGAAGGAAACTATATACCTCCATATATCTATCCCCAAATACACCATTTGGACTTCAAAATTAAGTTCAATTCGATATTCGCTTGTATTTTTGTCGACGGGGAATGGAAAATATGCCACAAATGACAAAATCCACGTTTTCTGTCAAAAAAGGTCCGAAGACGGGGCTAAAATATGTTGTTAAAACTGAAGATGAGCTGACAAAAAACCATCGCAGCAGTGACAAAGAAAAACTTCAGGGATAATGCCAGAAAATTCCGGTTCTCAATTTTGCCCCGTGTCCTCCTTTGAAAAGTATGTAAATAAATTAAATCCGGAGTGTGACAAACTATGGCAGAGACCGAAAGATCAGTTCTGTAAGGAGGATCCTACATGGTATTATAACATTCCTGTGGGCGAAAAAACGCTTGGCAATTTCATGTCATACCTGAGCAAGAAGTGCAACTTGTCTGAAATCTACATTAACCATTCTATCCGAGCTACCGGGGCTACTGTTCTAGCTAAAAATTCGTATTGCAATGCACAGATCATTACCGTAACTGGATATAAGTCAGTAGCATCCCTTTCTTTGTACCAGCGGGTTGATAATGATGATAAGATACGTATGGGACAGACGTTAATAGAAAGCATCACGGAACCTTCTAAAGCGTTAGCTTTAACTGTTGGTGAAACATCATAGAATATTCGTACTTTACCAAGCTCCAGTTGAACAGTGCCTCCTAAAACTTTGCCAATTGGCCCTTCTGCTACATTTTTTCCTCTACCGAATATTACAACAGGAAGCACCGCTGTCATTAGTACAGAACGTAGTTCCGTTACTTATAACGTTGGACAAAACACTCTATATACATCTGCTAAGGAATACAAAGCGGCGCCTTTAACATTTAGCGGACCCTTGCCATGCAATACTTTTAAGCCAAAACATTTAAGTACAACCAAACAAGGAAACAGTACACAGTCATTTAATGAATCATTGCAAGGTGTCAATCTAAATGAACTGTTCAATGATTTGACTGAAACTTCCGTAAACATAAAGCGTACTACACTTTGTCCACAAGTTTTCAACAACTGTTCCGTAACTATTGTTTATAAAAAAGAATGACTTCATTTTCAGAACAAGAACGGATTTGATTGTTTTAGAACATATTTTTATTTAGAGTTTGGTTTAATGTGCTCGGGAGCATTCCACTTTATTTCATTCCATCTTATATTGTTTTTATTTAGATTTTTAAGGGTTTTCTGGACGAAAAACATTTTTTTATATTTGTTTATCACTTTTAATTTTGAATGATATATTACAGAGAAGTATAATAAATATATTTTATTTGAATTGCTCTAGATCGATAAAGCCCTGGATTGCGTCATGTTTGTATAGATGTCAACCAGTGGAATTTTCAATTCGTCGACCGGTTAACAGGTCAACTTGCCTTATGTAGCGCAATACACTAAGGTAATCACAAGACAGCGCGTTCTTTACTTTGTTCTTTTTATAGCACACATGATTTAAGGTCAACAAGTTGAGCACACATGATTAAAGGTCAACATATCACAACGCGATTGCTGGTTGGCTACAGGCACATGTTTTGTAAGAAGTTTTTTTGGGGGGCAATTTGAATTGGTTGTGTACCGCGAACATGGTTATTTAGCAGATGGCAAGGCAGCCAGTAGAAATCAAGTTTACAACTGCATAACCGCACAAATTATTTTGAATAGCATGTGGTTGTTGACTTTTTGTTGTTTTCCCAATATTGTTGCCACAATTTCTTAAGAAGATTCTTACATAAACATTTGATATCTTCTTTGTAAAGTGGTATGTTGGTTATAAACTTGAGAATGGAAATGGGGATTGTGTCAAAGAGACAACAACCCGGCCAAGGAGCAGAAAACAGTCCAAGGCCACCAATGAGTCTTCAAAATATGCATGTATCTATTGACGGAGATTTTTTTTTTTTTTTTGGCTTCTGTGTCTGCCATTTCATTTCCACTTAATCCAACATGACCAGGTATCCATTCTAAAATGATATTCATACCTATTTTAGTAAGTTTACTTTAAAGATATTGAATGTCATATATTATATGTGCTTTCACTTTGAAAATACTTCCTGTGATAGCTTTTAGTGCTGAAAGTGAATCTACAAATATTACAGCATTTTCTGGTTGAAATTCTTCTAACCAATATAAAGATAATAGTATGGCTGTTAATTCATACAAAAAGTCATCAATATTGAAACATGGTTTTGTAATTTAAAAACTTTAGTTACTTTTAGTCCGGGTACAGTAGATTTCGGCAAATCGGATACCCAAAATGTCAGCAAAAAATATCCCATTACCCGATATATTCAATTAGACGATAAATGTATATTCATTGAATATTCTGCAATTAGAATAAATCAAATGTCCTGAAATATTTATGTGAATAAATATCTACCATCCATAGTTTGTGTCTTTAATTGTTTAATAAACGAAGTAATATCCAAATTGCATTTGCATGTGGTGAAATCACAGGTAAGCTGATTGGGCTATAAATAGAAAACAGCATGTTCTGTGTATATTCTCTAAACTGAAATCGTATTTGTTATATATTTTGTTTCTTTGAATAACCAAATTTATTTGAATATTAATGAAGAAAATCATGATTGATAAAATACTATTGCATCAAGTTTAAGTTTTCTGAAGACTGTTAAATGTTTAGGTCATGGTTCTCGAGGCTTCTTCACATTATGTAAACAAAATAAAATGGCGTCCATGACATGTGGTCATGCACATGTTACATACTTATATCTGACAAAAGTCAGATTTCTCTTTTCAAAAGGGATTTATATGTATGTTGCAATAAATTATTCAGGAGGAGATACATTCAGTTTAAATTGTATCACTGATCTGTGAGCACTTAGAGTTTAATCAAAATTCTCCCAACGTACTGCTCTTGTATATTTTATAAATAAATTCAAACCATTTGAATATTTTAGGCATCTAATTCACATTACAAAGGAAGACAATGCATAAAGACAACAATTTATTAAGAAAAAGTTCCTTTTGTTAAGTAAAAACAAAAATTTCTTGCCTGCAAGATTGTAATTGTGTAACTTCCGGGTCCATTTCCTGTCAAAAAAACATTGAAAATATCCGATTGTGCAAGGTTCTGACCAAATTTTCCTGAATATTCTTATCCTATTTGCCGATATATTCTTATATTCGATATTCAATCATAAGATAAAATTAACATTAAACATATAGGGAAGGGTTTAGTGTTTTGAAATAATATTACAATTGCCGATATATTAAAAAAAAATGTACTATTTATTTTTGGCATTGCACAAGTCATGTCTTCTTTGACTGTCCATGACGTTAAAATACTAAATCCCTGGGATGTGTTTTAGTTGATTTTTGTCTCTGATGCATGATTTTTTATTATTAGTTGTTTTTGGCTTTTAACTGGCTGTCAGTAACTGCGAGTACTCTCAAATCGTACTTTCTTGTTTATTTGACCTGTTAATACTGATTGTAATGTTTTTTTGTTATTTAATGTTTACTTTTCCAGGGTTATATCTGGTCTATATACCAGCTTTAACAAGTGTTTGGTATTACTATAAATTTTCACTTCTTCGTACTATAAACATCAAAATTATTTATTTTTGTTAAAATATTTCCTTTCTCCATTTGAACTGTACACGTATACCTAACAACAAAATTATTTTCATTTACATGTGTTTAAAGTAATTGCAAATGGCTGATATTTTTGTTCGAGCATATTGTTTTTATTAAATTGTTTGACATTTCACAGCGGTATAACATGTTACTTTAATTATTCTTCCCTTAGTTTATTTATTTTGTATTTACATTGTATCATAGTTCAAATGTATTTGTTCAGTGTATGTTCACTGGTGTTAATATGTCTTTTGATTGAGTTAAGCCATTTCAAATGATATTTTATAGCGTGTCTTTCTATGTTGTGATGTTACACTATTGTTTCAGATAAGGGTGAAGGTTTGGTACCATTAAAACGTTTAAACCCGATGCAATTGTTTGCACCTGTCCTAAGTCAGGAGTCAGTTGTCGTTTGTTGATGTGGTTCATAAGTGTTTCTCGTTTCTCGTTTTTTATATAGATTAGACCGTTGGTTTTCCCGTTTGAATGGTTTACACTAGTAATTTTTGGGGCCCTTTATAGCTTGCTGTTCTGTGTGAGCCAAGGCTCAGTGTTGAAGACCGTACTTTGACATATAATGGTTTACTTTTATAAATTTTGACTTGGATGGCGAGTTGTCTTATTGGCACTCATACCACCTCTTCTTATATCTATATACAAAAGCACACATGCATTTGTGATGTTTTCTGGATACTTAGATCCATCTGTATATATTTTTAAATAGTTACAATACGTTGTATCAATTAGGATATTTCCTTCACTTTTAATGAGGTGAGGACTAACCTTTTTTGTAATAATTGTTGTAAGTTCAGTTCTGACCTTGGGTTTGAAAACATGCCATGGTGGGGTTGGAAATTTTTATATTTGAAAATAGTATCAGTATCTACATTGAATGTATTCATAGTATCATGTGCAGTAACACAATACGGGTTTTGATTTTCCTTGATTTTTGTCTTGTTAAATTCATAGATAGGATTTTCTTGTAGACTCTTTTTGGTTGGGTTTTTGTCGTTCAGACTAAATACATTTAGAAAAGACTTAGTAATCAGACTTTTCTTCTTAACTAATATGGGGTGGGGTGGGGGGTCACCAATTTCAACTTTTAGTCCGCTTATACTAGCAGTTTTATTATGAGCATCTGTACATATTCTTAAGGCTTGTGCTTATATATATATATATCTATTTTTTTCTTAAAGGAGTGGGAGGCTGAGTTATAAACTTCACAACCGTAGTCAATCTTTGACCTTATCATTGATATATATATATATATTGTTTGCAGGGTAGAACTGTTCGCACCCAATTAGTACCAGTTAATAGTTTCATGCAGTTTAACACCCGTGAACATCTACTTTCTATATACTGTACATGTTTTAACCATGTAAGCTTTGAATCAAAAATCATACCTAGAAACTTTTCTTCTTTAAAGACTGATAATATGGTTTCTCCTAGTTTAAGTTTAATACAAGGGGAACTACTCTTACTAAATATCATGACTACAGTTTTTGCTTGTGATATGAGGAAACCCCATTTATCACACCAAGTACTAATTGTATCTATATCCTCTTGTACCCTTTTTTGCAGATATTGCATACTTTTAGCTGATCTCCATATGGCGCTGTCATCAATACAGTAAAATCTAACACAGTTAGAAAAGACTCATATCATGACTCAAATGTTCATTACACTTGCTGTCAGTCAGCTTTCTTGTAATTATATACTGATTCTGTTTCATCAGTTTGCATTTGTTTATGGTTAAAATTCATATTAACAACATGATGGTCACTGCCATAGGAACTAATGAGGTCAACAGACCATGTTATTTTACTAGCTAGACTAGAACTACAAAATGACAAGTCAATAGGTGCCATCTCTAAAGTACTGGGATTACACCTTGTACCTGTACCATCATAAAGAAGAACAATATTATATTGTAAGAAGGAGAACAACTCTCTTCCTTTGGTGTCAATATGATTACCACCCCACATAGTGTGGTGTGCTTTACATCTCCACATAATAAAAATGTTCCTCTATTTGCTCAAATATTTGGTTATATTGTGGTGATTTGGTATCTGATGATGTGTCATAAAGATTGACTAATGTTATATTACTATTGTCATAATTAAACTCAATACAAGATATTTCTAACACACTATTAATGTTCTTTTTCAGATATGGAAGGTTTTCTCTGACATAAATTGCTGTACCTCCTTGTGATTTTGTTTTGCGTACAAAAAAATCAGCTATTTTGTAGCCTATTACAAGTGGATGGTCTTGTTCATTTTTACACCATGTTTCCTGGAAGCAAATTATATCTGGTTTACATTGTGATATTCATATATATTCCGCAGCATTATTATTAATGCCACGACAGTTCCAATGAACAATACTGAACATTATGGTATATAATTAAAATAAATTGTATACTTAGTAGCCATTTTTAATGTTGAATAGTTTATTCTTTGATACTTGATGATATATATTATATCATTTCAGTAGTAAATCTACTAACCATTTCTAAACCTAGTGGTAAATCAAAGTGAGACCCAAACATTTGTTTGACAACTATTCCTACAAAACTCATAACTGACTTTAAAGTCTATAGGTTTAGAAGGAGAGCTCATTGTCTGGTGCATCACTACACTGACTACTGTAACTAGGTCTTGGATAGTACATTTATCCTTTTTAGGTGAACCAGATTGTTGACCTTTTGTGGTTTTGTAAGTTACTTTTTTTAGGCTGAACATTAGTTTTAAGTTGGTTAGTTGCTTGATGAATTGAAATTTTTTCTGACTTCACCAACTTAAGGGCCGTTTTTTGCTGAGTCCTTGCAGGACATTCCTTGTCATTTGACATATGATTGCCCTTACAGTTTACACATTTCAAAGTTGTTGAGTTACACTGTTGGTTTTCGTGTTCCTCTCCACATTTAATGCATTTTTTTTTACATTGGTTTGCCATATATCCAAACCCCTGACACTTGAAACATTGTATTGGTTTTGGTACAAATAGTTTAGTATTGTAGGTTTTATAACCAATATTAATAGTTTCTGGGAGTGGGGGTGTCTGAAAAAACAATTTTAAAGATTTTGATGGCTTTCTTTCTTTAAGTTCTTTGTCAAAGTATGACATCCTCTGTACCTTACTCACTTTTTATCTGATTTTAACACCGATATTATGTCTTGATCTTCAACATTAACATCAAAAGGCACGTTGTATATATTTCCTATTGATGAAGTTACAGATTTGGGCACACTTGTCCTAATCTGTAATTCACCAATAAGTTTTACGTGCTGTAGTTGTTTCCACTGCACCTTGTCGTTACGTTGTCTCTTCCTCTGAGTAGACCAACCGTGTTTATCATAATCAGTAGATTCCATATCTGTCGAGTCAGTATCATTTAGTGACTTATAAATTCGTCAGTATCGAATTGACCAGAACTTGTGTTGTCCATAATGGCGGACAACAAAGGGTAATGGTGAACACTTTTCAGAAAATCAAAAAAGTTGAATATCTGCAGATAAATAATAATACTAAATAAATGAATTAAATAACAGATTATACTGAAATATATATATATAGTCAAATATATATCTGAAAAATAAAGACAAAATAAATACACAATGAGAATCTAAATTCATTGCAGTGCTATGAAAAACACGACGTGATGATCCGGGACTCACAACCAAATAGTGTGAATTAATTTATTACTTGCTTTATTTAAAGTGACTGGGCTGGGCCTAATCGGTTCGCTGTTCATAAACCAGTCAATCACTGATAGGTGATTAGAAATCAATAAAAGTGATTATAACGGCAATCATCCTTATCACATACGTCTTCAAATAGACTGCCCTTATGCAAATTAGAAGAGAAGCCCCGCCCGAACAGTTGAAAAAATCTGATAATGAGACAATAATATATGTTTATGATGTATGTATATCTTATTAAATCAAAAGGCCCGTTCCACTTCGAAGTACTATTTACAAATGTGTTCGAAAAAATTGATCACAATTATAAAACAAAATCTATTTTATTCTGTAGATATATTGCTATCTCATTGTCGTATAATCTCCTTTCTCCTGTTATCCCACTTGCCCAAATGAAAGTGTTTTATGTCAAGTGGTATCAACTTGACTGATAAATGTATTTTAACTCGATGGGCGGTCTCCGTAATCGTATTGGAAATTTCTAAGAGATAACTTATTCAAGTAAATATAGAAAGAAAATGTCCATTTATTTTTAAAAGACATTCATATATAAATATCCACTATTTCACTGTGAAATCGACATATGTTTTCATAAGTTGCAAATGTATAGTAGTTTCGGCAACATGGTATATCGAAGTGAAAATCACGGTAACAAATTCTAACGGACCAAACACATAAAATATTTGTATGTATGCAAATTATATAAGGAATTATAATAACATTAACACAGGCTATAAATATCAACCTGACGTTAATAACTGTAAAAAACAAATACATGTACTGTGTTTTACTTGACCTAAAAAAAAAGAACAAATAAAGCAATTTGAACAGATTGCGTGTACCAAATGGGAGAATTGAATTAAACGAAATGTTAGGAAATTTGTCAATGAGGCAGCAACGAAACAAACAAAATATTCAAAATCATCCATTGCGCAACTTCATTAGAATATATCTACAAAATGTGTTGAGCTATGTTAGTTGTCCTACAAATTTTTATATTCTTGAACAACAGTGTATTACCATAATAAGAGACAAGTTCTGAAAGATTTCGTTTTGTAATATTATTGTTTGAATTTTCCGTTTTCAGTTTATAGAGATTTAAACCATAACTGTTAGGGAAACTAAATAACTTTATGTAGGTCAAGTTACAGTGGCAAAAGGAACATGTATCTTGTTGTTTGTATGTACTTTTTTCGATAAAATTTTGTGCTTTAGAAAAGTTCCAAATTTTGGTTAAAAAAATGTCAATATTCAGCTTCTAATAAAGTGGTATAAATGTCCATAATACCAATAAATTCTAAGGTACATGTATCTTGTTGTTTGTATGTTTCATATTTCGTACTGTAAATGGCTTGTTTCTATTTGAATCTGTCTTAATGCCTGTCTTCTGCCATGGGCAATCACTCTATCAATTATCAAATTTCACTACAGAACATTCAGTACTGTTCAGATAGTTCAGCCATATATTTTCAGAATTTCCAGAAGCTTTCGTTTGCCGAACAATAAAGTTGTATGTTGAATTTTCATTGAATCGGTCTTATTTGGCTGCAGACAAATGTCTGAAAGAGTATTATTAAGGTTGATATGAAAATATCAGACGATAACTTAAAATCTTAATAGATACGTCCGAGGAAAAGACATTACTTATGCATCTCATTACAAGTTTCATTAAAAGTGATAATTAGATATCGCTTGATATTAACGCGAATAATTTAATTTCTTATCAATGTTATAATAAAAAAGCATTTAGCGAAATTTCTGAAAAATTATTTTTGTCCTGATCCAATATTTTCAATTTAGCAAGCTTCACCTCGTTTACGGTATTGAGAATTTTGTGACAGGAACCAAGCCTACTGTTAACATTAGATTTTAGTGACTATGTTGAACGCATCTATCCCATCGAACTTCAGATAAAGGATAAAACAGATACAGTTAAGTCTGCCTCATATCTTGACTTACATCTAGAAATTGACAATAAAAAATTGAAAACAACACGTTTAATAACTTCATGCGTCCGAAGCGCTTTTCTGGATTTACCTTCATCAGGAACGCTCAATGCCAAACATTAGAAATCCGAGGGATGTATAAGTACCGAAACAGTTGAAGAGCTATATGACAAAAATACCTAAAAAATAGCCAAATTCATCTAAGGTCAACTTTGCCTGAGGGAGTTGAAACCTTAGTTTCTTTATAATTTAAAATTTATAAACGGACAATTTCAGAAAAGTTATATGGTTCGGTTGAAAACAAAACTTTACGACAAAAGAGATGATTTCAGCTTCCCGATTGTGAAATTTCCATTTCTATGTAGCAACATTCCAGCAGAGTAGATATCTCCCAGTTGATACGATATTCCATGACTTGTATTTTTTTTTTTGTAGACGAAACGCGCGTCATGATTTCCTTGATATAGGGTTGCTGCTCACAAGAAAGCTATCAAACCAACAGTTCCTAGTGGTGAAGTTGAAATCGTCCATTCGTAAATTTTGCGGACGCCATCACGAGTTGGTTAACCGTTATAGAATATCCGTTTCACAGATGACAACGGATATGTTCCAATTGTCGTTACTACAATCCCGTCCCCTTTTCCCCGAATGTGACCTACGAAATTACACTTATCACCGGTTTTGTACTAACATGCCAACAGGACGGGTTCCACATGTGGAGCAGCATCTGCTTACCCTTCCGGAGCACCAGAGATGTTTTTGGTGAGGTTCGTGTTGCTCAGTCTTTAGTTTTCTATGTTTTGTTTTGTGTACTGTCGTTTGTCTGTTGGTCTTTTTCTTTTTTAGCCATGGCATTGTCAGTTAATTTTCGACTTATGAGTTTGAATGTCCGTTTGGTATCTTTCATCTCTCTTTTTCAAGCTTTTTGCTCAAACTTATAATACATTTTGTAATAGGCAATATACAATAGTTGTTAATTTCTGTGTCATTTGGTCTCTTGTGGAGAGTTGTCTCCTTGGCAATTATACCACATCTTCTTATTCTTAAATATACTATAGTTTGATTGGGTTATCTTTCTTTTACCAGAAATTAAATTATTCTCAAAATTGGTCAAATTGGAAGAAAAAAACTATATTTTCAGGTGAAACATGTGAGCGTTTTATTAATTTTTGACTAAATCAAAAATATTGTTGCAAAAGGGAAATATTATATAACGAATAGTCACTGGAACTTTTTCGAATCACTTAGTCATACCACATTTTAATCAGTGTGATACGAGAAATATCTGTTCTTGATGGAATAGATAACATATCAAACCCATTAGAGAATGATTATTTAACGCAAAGTTCAGACTAATGATACATTTTACAAGAAATTAAATTATTCTCAAAATTGGTCAAATTTGAAAAAAAAACTATATTTTCAAATGAAACATGTGAGCGTTTTATCAATTTTTGACTAAATCACAATTGTTTTTGCAAATAGGGAAATGTGATATAACGAATAGCCAATTGAACTTTTTTGAATCACTTAGTTATATCACATTCTATTCAGTGTGATATATCTTTTAATGCTGGAATAGATAACAGATCAAATCCATTAGAAAACGAATATTTAACGCAAAGTTCACACATTTTGTAATAGGCAATATACTATAGTTTGATTGGGTTATCTTTCTGTTTTGAATTTTCCTTGGAGTTCGGTATTTGTGTTATTTAACTTTTTACCAGAAAAACTACTAGTGAACAAAGAATTCCAATGTAAAATGTGTTATCACCCATTACAAATAAATTAAACGTATGTTTAAAAGCTCCGTTATTTAAGTAAAATATATTCTAAGTCGCTTGTGTGACCATCTCTTATGAGAAGTTATGGATTTCTGTTCATACATTTCATATTAAGATCAAAATCATCAAAAGATGAAACTTCATTTTGAGTGTCAAATTGATATCTATACTACTAAATCTAAAGACCGTTTTTTTTTTTGTTCACCTTATAAACGTATAACCGAAGAAAGCTACAAGTCAAACTTATATAACGGTATATATACTTGATAGGGTATACTGAAAATTTTACCCTTTTACATCGATAACTGTTTCAAACAATAAGCAATTAGACAAATTAATAAGTTCCGCAACTATCCGATGCGATTTCCTTTTAGTCATGTCATTATATGTCACATGTTACCTATTACCTTATCTGTACGTTCCGCATCTGTCAGGCGCACCACCAAACCGTGTATTTGGGATTTGCTATATACACGGGTCATAATTACAGGGTTGACACTACTAAATTCAATCATTTTCACATTGTTTCCTATTGTAGTATTTAAATCAGCATGACTTTATAAAATGACAATACGAATACTAAAAATCTAGACTTAAAATAAGGCGTAGGTACAGTTTCCAATTTGTTAGCCGACATGACGTAAAAACGGCGAATCAAAGAATTCAACTTTATTTATAACTTATATAGTACAATGCTGTTGATTAAAAATTACTCCATTCCCAGCCCTTTTGTTTTCCAAATAATTAACATTACCAATAATTGATAAGTTTCAGGTTGACGGGTTCAAACAGAAAGATTTTGAAACTTATAATCAGCATGACTTTATCAGATGACAATACCAATACTAAAAATCCAGGCTAAAATAAGGCTTATACATAATTAGATACTTTAATTCAGTCACGGACCCGCGATATCGCGGGTGTGTTCTAGTGTTATTTAAAACCGATCGATTATTTACCAATATCTGCTTGTCGGAAACAGAACGATTTCGTCGATTCAATATTTTGGCCATAAACAATGCATGGTCTACAAATATAACACACATATTACGTATTACAAATGAAAATATATTGGATTCTTTTAATGGTTAAAAAGAAATGATAAAGCGAAGGAAATGTAACACAGATGATAACATTTTCATATATAATCCACTAATTCAGTCACGGACCCGCGATGTCGCGGTGTGTTCTAGTATAAACTACGTGCAATTAAGTGACAAACAGAAAGATCCCCTGACGGAAAAATTAATTTGTTATTTGTTTTTAAATATCAAGTCGGTTAAGAGCTCAACAGAGCTCATGTTTACTGTGTTGATTTGTACATATCATGCCCGACTATAAATAAAATTTACTTACATACTTACTTACTTACTTACTTACTTACTTGACGGACCCGGATTTAAATGAATAGTTCCCGATGTGACTAGTTATAAAAACATCATCATTGCTAGCTTGTGAAATGAAACGAAAAATGAGAGAACGGTAATAAGAGAACAAAAGGCGTACATTTAACGAGAGTGATAACTGTTTAGTTGTAATTACTTTGACAAAATAGTAATATGAAATCGACCGATACACGCTCTATACTGATCAATCGCAATCATAAATTAGCGAGAGGAATGTTGCGGGATTATGGATCACTACACATGAACAAACATATATGCAAACAAACAGTATAAAACAAGCAGACAAAAAAATTCAATCAAGGCACACATAGAGAAGGGAAAAAAATGAACACGGGCAAACAGATATCCAATGCACATAATAAGCAAATAATCATTATAAAATTTGCAACGAATTTTGAATACCTACAATAATCTAAGACGTGATTATCATTAAGACTGAAAAAAGGATCATTAAAACAGTAAAATAATGATAGATTTGATAATAATAATAATGAAAGATCAAGAGGTTGATTACTGTGTACTTTCGTAATGATGAATATGTCAGTTGTGATACAGAAAATGCATTGATATGAAGCAAAAAGCAATATATATATTTAGACCCCTCTACAAAGAAATTTGTTTTGCATGCACACGTATAAAAATTGCGGTTTTTATCCAACGCAATCATATGTTGAACGTTGTTTTCAATTTAGACTTGTTTATATTTTTTCGTTTGGGCTTGTATTATATTTGCCTTTGGGTTTATATGATCCGTTCATCCTATTTCGACTCTTCAAAATTCAAGAGTCAATCCCAAATTGAGGTAAATTATATGGCTTTCCAAATACCGTTTCGATTCCTAATATCACTGAAGAGACATTAATTGTCGAAATCCGGATATGGTGTACAAATTTTTGCACCTCATGTTTGCGGTATACCATCTTTTCCACAAGTTTATTGTTTTCTGTTTGGTATTAAATTAATATAATTAAGATCCATTGTGTTACATCTGTGATCCGTTTATTTGGCAATCGCCATGGCAGTAAGCAGGGTTTTAGAACATCCGTTGTTCGACCTGCTAGTCAAACGCGTTTTAAAATATACTTTTTCACTTTTTTGGTCTTTGGAAAATGTTGTTTGTGCTGTATTTAGAGCCCTCTAAAAAAAATTTGTTTTGCATTCACACGTATAAAATTATATTATTTTATCCAACGCAATCATAGATTTGAACGTTGTTTTCAATTTAGACTTGTTTATATTTTTCGTTTGGGCTTGTGTTATATTTGCCTTCGGGTTTATATGATCCGTTCATCCTATTTCGACTCTTCAAAATTCCTACAGATAATGGATCTTCTGGTGTTAACATTTTGATCAGAATCTTTGACTGGACCTATTCTGTGTGCAATTTCAATATCATTGTTGTCGAGAGAGCTTTTCTTTATATAGTTTTGAACGATGTCATGAGCATTTTCTTTTCTCCTCAGTTTGCACAATTCCAAATATTCTCAGGGTGTTTTCCTGGTATATTGAGCAGTATCATTTATTTGGAAACGATGTTGTTTTAAGTCTTTCTGTACCTTGTTCAGCTCTGAATGGAAGGTTGATATATTCAGTGTCTTAGCTTTATTATCACTTGGAAGCTCGACGATATTTTTCGAGATTTTGCTATTCCATTCAAGTTGTTTATCGTATTTCGTTTTTAAGTCAAAGATCCTGTTTTCAAAAGTATATGCAATGAAATATCCGATTTTATTTAAGTTTTCATGATGAGCTCAAAATCGTCCAACCTTCCCACATGAGAGATAATCTAATGATATAAAAGTAATTTACTTACCTAAGTTAGCATCAGATATGTTGTAGCTATTATTTCCTATATTTTTTTCATCATAAACGGGGTATACTGCACCTGATGTCGAGAAAAATCTTGTCGCGCTTTTATCAGTAAATATACAATGCGTGTACATTATCGGAAAAAGAATATTTATTTTTGCGAGCTTTAGAAACAGGACGAAAAGCAAACCTGTTGAGAACCACTGACAAGTCCTTATAATATAAAAAAAAGTGTCGGATTGACTTGATGAATTAATCCTTGCTAGCAATAGTGTGATGCTACTTTTAAATCGTTTTTTGTGGATTTTTTTCTTAAATACTTTAAGCGTTGCTCAACTTAAAATCATTGCAAACTGAAGCCATCTGTTTAAATAATTCTTTTTTTTTTATTTCTTCACAATAATGTTCAATTTAAATTTCATTTCATCTCATGTTGCGTAATATCCAACTTGCCAATTTTGACCCTTAAAGAAGTTATTAAAGCACGTTGCTCCTTTGCTTTCTATGTTAAAATAACCACTTTTGGACATTCATAGGCATTTTGTTTTAAGTTTTAATAAAGTGACGATCATTTCATATCAAAACAATACCTAAAGTATTCAAATAAGAAGATGTGTAATGATGGCCAATGAGACAACTCTCCACAAGAGACCAAATGACACAGAAATAAACAATTATAGGTCACCGTACAGGCTTCAACAATGGGTAAAACCCATACCACATAGTCAGCTATAAAAGGCCCCGAAATGACAAATGTAAAACAATTCAATCGAGAAAACTAACGGCCTGGTTTATTTACAAAATAATGAACGAAAAACAAATATGATATATAGCAACAAACGACAACCACTGAATTACAGGCTCCTGACTTCGGACTGATTTGTGCTGAACAATTGAACATAGTTACCATAAATCTTATATAAGGGCGCACTGGTTCCCCGAAGTCAGGAAGTACAAAAACAAGTACTTTATATCTGAGAAACAGTTTTTTTTGCTCAGTGTTGAGGTCTCACTGTGACCTTGAGATGAAGAACAGCAATAAAAGCGCTGTTCCTTTGCTTTTTGTATGTTTTTTTTTTTTTTTTTGTTGTGCATTTACTGATTTTGTGTCATGGATGGAACCCCTGTATCCTTTGTTTTTTTCTATTAAAATGTACACTTTTATCCCGCAATCAGCCAACTATTGTACAAATAACATGTACACAAATAAAAGTTTGCTTTATTTGTACTTGCACAGATAAAGTTTCTTGGAAACTACGCTTACATGTTGAGCAAACGGCAATGTGAATATTTCTTTTTGGATAACAGTTCATTTTGGGGTTCTTTTCGTGGTCCGCGTTTAAACTATGTCGATTTTTTTTAATAAATCAGACAACTATTTGGATTTAAACAACTAAACCTTAAAATGCCGTTTGTAAATTAAAGGATAAAAACAATATATGTACATTGTCGGAAATATAAAATTTATTTGTTCTCGCTACGAAACAGGAGAAAAGCTCGGCGAGCTCGCTTTTCGTCCTGTTTCTGAAGCTCAAACAAATTTAAATTTATATTTTCCGACAATGTAAATATATTGTATATCAATTTCAGTCGCGTACAACTTTTTATTATTCAAAGTAAACATTTGATAAGGGTTCAACAGTGATCCAAGGTCCTTAGCTTTCACTTTATATCAAAATAACCAAACTGTTTTACATATGAGCGTCGGATAGAAATCGACCTTATGCAAGTGTACGGTTACGTGTACATGTATAAGACTTTGGTTGATTTCGGAACATTCAAATACGAAATAAAAGACGAATTTTGGTCTGTTTTGTGGGGTTTTTATATCAACTCAATTTTCAAACAGTTACAGACTTTGCATAGAGATTTTTTCAACCCGAAAAAGGTTTACATATGTATTGATATTCATTTGCATAAGATCGATTTCTATCCGACGCTGCTCATATGTTGAAAAGTTATTTAGCTATGCGTAGGAACTATTTTGTGTGAAAAATGTACTACTTTCTTACAAAATCTTCCTGACGGGCAAATTTGTATAATGTTTTTCACAAAATATTTCTGGTGTGAAGTTGAGGCATGGGTACAAAAATGTAAGTTGATTGGGGTGAGCATACTTTGATATGGCATACGGGACAATTAAACACAATGAAATGTTTAACTATTTTTTTTTTTTTTACCATTTTAACAGTCCGCATAGTATTGTTAATGTTGACTATCAAATGCATACGGCTAAGTCACAGGGACTCGGTTTGCAGATTAAAATTTTGTTTATCAATATTTTTAAAATCTTTTTTCGTATTTCCTGTCTATTTGTATTACATTATTAACGTTTTTAACGTTGGCATCAATATTTCTTTGTTTTCTAGCAATGTGCAGTTTACTATCCATATCCGTATACTGAAAAATCCTAAAGGGATATAAGTCGCCATTTTGAAAAGCCTACCCTTCTTTAAATAAGAAATAATTAAAAATATTTCTATGTGACTATATACCTTATAAAGGCACTCATGTCCTTCCTAAATGATTCTTCTGTCAGAAGCATGAATTGATTTTCCGATCAACGACACCCTTACTCGGCTATCGTTTCATTCAGTTCAAAACATTCAAATTCCGGCTATAAAAGGCCCCGACATGAAAAATATAAAACAATTCAATTAAGAAAACTAAGGCCTTATTTATAACGAAACAATTTACGAAAAACAAATATAACAGACATGAACTAACGACAAGACTGAACTACAGGCTCCTGGTTTGGGACAGGCACATAAGCATTGTGGCGCGGTTAAACATGTTTGAAGGCGCCAACTCTCCCCCTAAACTGGGACAGTGATGTGTAACAGTACAACATAAGAACAAACTATAAAAATCAGTTTAAAAGAGCTTAACTCATCAGATCGATACAAAGCAGAAAAACATCTGACAAAAACACAGACCGGACGTGGACGGGTAGTCATTTTTTTGCTCACCATGCCAAAAAAGCCAACTTATGAGCTTTTCCAATCATTTGGCGTCCGTCGTCTGTCTGGCACCGTCGTCTGTCAACTTTTACAAAATAAAACTTTTCCTCTGAAACTACTAACTTAAAGGGAAATTTTTTCGCATATTATCTTGAAAACTAAAATAGAAAGATTGAAACTTTAAAAGCAAAAAAGATCAGCAGGACAAGATCTATAAATAAGTCAAATAGGAATGGCCGAAATGGTCAGTCGAATCATTATTTGCGTTATTGCTCTTTAATGACAATGTTTACCAATGTTTTTCATGTTTGCCTATTATCATGAAAACCATAAAAGATAACAACTTAAGAAAACAAATGATCAGCATGACAAGATCTTTCAATAAATGAAATTGCTGAAATCAGCATCTTGAAAACTAAAAAACATAGATAGAAATGGCAAATATGATCAGTAAGACAAGATCTGATAAAAGGTAAGCAATTGTCAGTAGTCTTCTTATAGGATATATTGCTATTAAATGACGATTGATTATCCTTTATGTGTTTTGGGGAAAAAACTATAGAAAATAAAGCAAACCGAAGAAATGATCAGTAAAAAAGATCAACAAAAAAGAGATTTTAGTCAAGAATTATATACTTGTCTACAATGTTGGAGACTGTCCATTCTGTCAAATTTACATAGACCTATGTGAGCTACACAGGCTTGTTAGAGCTTTTAGTTATCTTTGTAAATCTTCAGACATGATTATTTCTTTAAACATTATTTTTTTAATGAGGATTCTTTTGCATTGTATCTCTATCTTAGTGGTTTACGAACTCTGACAATTAATTTCTAGATTTTTCTCAAGTAATATATCGTTTAATATTTAAAAATTAAATTTGTATTTCAATGAATGATTCCGCGAGTGACATTGGCATGCTTGGTGGGATCAAAAAGAGTACGTTCTACTGTATATTATGGCTTATATTATGTAAATTTACAAAGAAAAACTAGCCAGTAACTTTTGAATTTATTGACCAAAAATGGTGGCAAAATTATGCGAGTTCTTATAACATTAAGACACTCATAAAACCAGATCCCTTATATAAACTACAAACTGTAATTTGTTTTTGAAGATTTATTGAACTCAAACAGACAATAATACAGTTATCGTTTTAATGTAAGGATAAACGGGTGGCTGTTTAACGTCCAGTGGCAAATATTACGTGAATATACAGGACAATAACATGGTGGTAATGTGATACAAAATTGAATTCAAACAGACAGGCTGAACCAGGGTTTTAACGTGCTAGTTCACTAGGTAAAGGTCACTACTCTGACACATTTTTCAGACTTCGAGCCTCTCAGTTTTTGTTCTTACTCCAAAGGCCTCGTCTCAGCGGAAAAGGAGCAAATATTTATTTTCAAGTCTAATTTGATCAGGCCAGAGATGGAATCCAGCAAATACTTATTTTCAAATCTAATTTGACAAGGCCAGAGATGGAACCCAGCAAATACTTATTTTCAAATCTAATTTTACCAGGCCAGAGATGGAATCCACGTCAACTCACACATAACCATATTACAGCGACACCGCCATGAAGACGTTTTTATCATTTCGATAAGTACATTGCAATGTAAAAATATATTAAGAATTCTATCATCTGTACAGCTAGCCTTATAATCCATAGTCTCTTAATATGTTTCATAAATAATCATACATTAAATGCATATTTCATAAGAATATCATTAATTTTATTGTATTCTCTATATACAAAATGTGCTTCTGTCGACGCTTTTACACCACAATACTCTACCAGAAACTAACTCATAAATTAACTTTAATGACTAATCTGGCTTGTTAGACTATGTAAGTGGAAACGTTTTTGCATAATTTCTTGTATGATTAGCATCTGAAATGAGTGTAATCATGATTTGGAGTTAAGTTTTCACGACTTAATGACAAATCCCACTAAATCTAGATAAACAATAAAACCAACTGCAGTAACCAAAACAAGTGAACCAATTACACCAGCGAATCGTGCAACAGGACGATTATCAGCCGCACACCTCAATTTAGCTTTAGCTGTACTAGTACTTTTCGGATTTATTGAAATGGAGGCTTTTAAATCTGTAAGATAATCATTTAGATGTAAATATAATTGTTCCGTTGTTAAATTAAGATCATTCAGATAATCCCAATGATTTCCACTGGGTGTGCATGAACAGGTACAGTTTGTTTGAATATCCGGCAGAGTTGTTGTTTCATCTTCTCCTTCACAAATAATGTCAGCATTTATACCAATTGTATCATTGATTTCTGAAAGAGTAATAACATGATTGTTTACTCTCTACAAATTGTAAATTGTAGTTTTGATATACATGTAGATATATTACAATGCTTATAATGCATTTAATGGTTTGCATTCTCAAGTGGTGACATGAAAGTTTACAGAGATGTTTATGTGAATCGAAAACTCGCCCATAGTTGATGTAATAAGATAGGACAAAGTAATATAGTTACACTTAATTTGAAATCTACATACAGCATCGGAAGTATCAATTCTCATTTATAATGATTTTTTTATGCCAGATAGTTACCAACGACAACAACTGTATTATACAATAGACATAACGAATGTGGCGCGGTTTAAAATATTTGTAAGATTACAGCTCTAAGAATAATCGTAGTTAGTTTAATCTATTTAAATGTCCATTTTCAGCTAATTAATTTACCATGGTTTCCCTTGCTAAAAAATCTTGTTTTTATGTACCCATATGTACGTTTTGAAACATAATAATCTGGAAGATAAGGTTATCACCTACTCTTGCATTTAAGTTCTTATACGTTTATGATAAGATGGTAATGAAAAATGATTATCTTTTGTTGTTATTTTGCTCGCTTCGCTCGGTGGTATATAATCCGTTTGGTGGAATAATTCGATAATATTGTAAAACCATACAAAACTATAAATTATAGTAAAAAAATATTCAGATATAGTTTTATTAATAATGCTTCGAATCAATGAACACTTTTTATTTGTACGAATTTGATAATCACAAAGTGTAAAGATTATATATATTCTCCTCCGCAGCCTCATTAATACTCCTTTAAATATTAACGGATTTACACTTGACATATAATAGAAACAAGATGATAGGCTTGGGACAGCGAATGTCTGCTGAATTTTTACTTTTCATTGGGTTCCAAAATGGCTTTTTACCTTATTTCTGAAATTGTTTGTTTTCTTTTTTAAAACCCAGAATATTAATTTCTTTAAACCAAACAAGGGAGACTGGTTGTTTTTCTTGTTTCTTTTTTCCCTGTGTTTCGATTGTACATTAGTCATTTGTGCACTTTTTGAAAAAATCAAATACTGTTTAAACTTAACTGTTTAATATTACATGTATGTCTAGATATCAAAATTCATATGTATAACTTAGAATGTTTTGTTCTATCTGAATTGTTTCCTAAAGCGTTATATTCTGTATATATCTATAATACTAAAATAACGAGGTCCAATTTGTCAGCAGGCATGACATAAAGACGACGATTCAAAGAATTCAACTTTATATATAACTAATATAGGACAATGGTGTTGATTAAAAATTACATCATTCCAGGCCCTTTTGTTTTCCAAATAATTAATATAACCAATAATTAACAAGTTCCAGGTCGAATCCGCTACCGATACTAATAGTATATGTCACATATAGTTTCCGGTTTAAGTATGTATGTATGTTCTGCATCTTCCTCCTTTAGGAGCACCACCATGGGATATTGTGTAAAGTAGGACACTGAACTTACCGTATCAGTACAGATTAAATGTGAGCATTAGCCTTCCCAGTTTCCCAGTCTGGCCTAGACGGGTCTTACTACCAGAAGTAGTTAGAAAACCAGGACGGGTTCAAACATAAAAGATTTAGAATAATGTGCACCTTATAATCAGCACGACTTTATTAGATGACAATACGAATACAAAAAGTAAAGGCTAAACATAAGGCGTAGGTACTTTAATTCAGTCACGGAACCGCGATGTCGCGGGTGTTTTCTAGTTTATATAAAGTATGATACCGAGTGTCGTATAATAAAATAATAAAATGTGTTTTTTTTTTTTCCCAAAAAATTGAATGCTTTTAAATAAATAAATAAAAAATTCGGAATTGTCTCTTAATTACGTTTAATACAATATATACCAGTCACATTTGTATAATATTCCTACTTCGGAAGAAGTGTGGGTTCGCTGCTGTGCTTAGTTATGGTGAGTGATAATTTTCCATCGGCTTTACTGTTGTTCATTCAGTTTCACAGATTGTATTTCGTGTATGTGTATGAAATACATTGTGTTTTTGATTCTACCAAACTTATAATCCTAACTCAATGCTTGAGTTTGTAAGCGATTGGTTTACAAAATTGAGGGAGAAGATACCATAGGGGCAATTAGTCCATAGGTAAAAAAAAACACCTGAAAATATAATGACAAAGTTGTGAATAATTCGTTATCAATTTTCTAACGTATGCTCTGTTTTGTTGCTAACCATTTATTACTTCATGAAAGGGAAGTTACTCGCACCAAAATGTCATTTGAAACACCATTCAGATTTCAAACGATAATTTTGTAAAATGACATTTTATCCATTTTTCAATTGGGGATAATTTATATATGTGCTTGATTATAGATATATTATACATTAATATTCTTATAGGTTTAGAAAAAAAATACGATACCTGAGTTGAATGTCCATATACCCTTATTACCAGATACAGTTTGAATTGCAACAAAATCAATTACCACTTCATTGTATAGCATCTCAGATTTTGTGATGTTATCTCCAATTATGTTGCCCTGTCCAAACGTTATATTATTGTTCCATGAAATCCAAAATGTTCTAAACTCACTACAGCTCAAAATAGAAGGAGTTTCTACTGAAGAATATAAACATCTCGTGAATTTTACACTAAAACATGTGGTGATGCGAGATACGATCTGATTGTTCTTTGTCCATAATCCAATTACAATTATATATGAGGGTCTAAATGAAGTTGTATTGTCAGTCAAAAGGATTCTTGCTTGTTGACATGTCTTTACAGAAAATATCAAGGACGTTTGATTAGTCTGTGTGATTGGTACAGTGTTCAGAATCTGATAGTAACCGATGCTATTGCTCTGTGTACATATGGAGACTTCACTTTCCGGCTCGACACTAGAAACTGAAAAATAAATCTAAGCAGTGTTGGTTCAAAATTAAAAAAACATTAAAATAATTTTTCTGAATTATCACAAAACGAATATACTCAAAGTACATTGGGCTCATCTTAAAGAGCATCATTACAATAAAAACACTTGTAACATGATGGTAATTTTTCCTTTGATCTTCGAGTGAGTTAACTTCGGTTATTTTTAGAGGAGTGCGCTAACTGGATGATTTTTAGTTATTGCAGTCTCCAGCCTGCCGTGTGTCGCTTGTCGTAGGAAAAGCAAAGAATGGGAGGAGCTTAGACCAGTGCTCTAACTTCCATCTCAAAGTTGTTACTTCACTGTATAGCTCCGCCTCCTTGGCCTAGTAAACTATGAAATCAATGACCATAAAATGTCATAATAAATGTAAACAAAATGCGTACACAACAATATATCAAAAAGAAATCGCGAAAAGGGGTGGGGTGATGGGACTTACCCTAACACTAGCCAAACTTGTAAACCTAGCCCTAAATTAAAAATGGTTCTCTATACATTGTACTTGAAACAAACGAATGCTCTAGGAGGGCTACAAAAAGGAATAATGTGGTCTATAAACGAAGAGGCGATATTGATAAATTGGTGTAAACTTGTTTTTATCGTGACAATATAAACATTCCCCAAAAAATGTCACTGGAATTTTGAGGGGGCGGACAGGGTAAAGGGAGACAGGGAGAAAGGGGCGGGAGAAAGGAGAAAAGGGGTAGATAAGGGAGACAAAAATGTTTATAAAAAAATGATAAAATGTGAGCCGGAAATTGATTATTTTATTAAATTAGATAATACAAAGCTTGAAGAAAGTGCTAATAAATGTCATAGTAGGCTTAATGAAAACGACCTCATAAATACGCCAAGCGTCGTCACTTATTCAATCGTTATGATCTCTTATATACGGAGAAAGACTAAAAACTAACAGAATATCAATGATTGTATTCTGAATCCGTGCATTTATAGAAACAAACATGTTACCATCCCTGTGTTTTAGATAAATTGCGTCAAAGTTGACCAATATGCAAAGAATTTGAGAGAAAAGGGATGACGCTACTGCATATCAAATAACGTTATTTTTACGGAGAGGTATGAAAATATGTAACGGGATCTGAATGGTGTTTGTTATTTTGTTTTCATTTCCCCTGTCCGGTTACTTACATTTCGTTCTAACCGGGTGCACAATTAGCTTATAAAGAAATTCAAATCTTCAACTTAACCCTACTAGCCAAACTATACAAGGGTGATGCCACCGCAACTTCCGTGTGTCAAATATTTCATGCATGTTTAGGACGATTCAATACAATTAGAAATAGTTGTGTTTAAAAGACACATCTAATGCAACCATCAAAAAAGGTTAAACATTCTGTTAGTTGTAAAAATGATAGATACAAACAATATCTTGATGAAATACAAATTCTTAATAAAGTCTACTGCATGGTGTAAACGTGTGATTTTTTTAATGAATTTGCTCATTTTAACATTTTGATAATATATAAAGGCACCTTACAAATTGTATTCAAAATTTCACTTGAAAAGACAAAGTTCAACATTCTGTCATTCGTGAAAAATTATACAATATAAAATCCTGAGAATATATATGCACTCTCTACATAAGTAAAACACTCGGCGCAATATAAAAGTTCAAGCTTGAAATTGTACATGTAGTCGTAGAAGGAGTAAGCAGGGCTATGTATTCTGCGTGCATTTATATATCATCAAAATGCCAAATTAAGCAACCTGTCATTTAAAACAAAAAACAAACAAAAATCCTGACAATATGCGCACCTTTGGTATATATACTAACACCTGGTACTTAATTTAAAGTTGAATCTTAAAACTTAGCAATAAGAAATAAACTGAATAAACCCTCAGTTATATATACCAAGTCAGGGACGGGCGGTCATACGGACACGGGTAAAACAGTATGCTGCCGGGACCAAAATATATATTAAGCGTATCTGATGATGGTCTATTTTATAAGGCATTTTGTGACAAAACATTATTTTGTCTTTGAAAGAAAGATGTCTCATAGGCACCAAATCTCCTTATTTCATAATGGTTTGAGTTTTCTTCTGAAATACGAGTTGTTTAAAGAGTAACAAATTTGTACCTTACGAGATTGACATATGTTTGTATTATAATTAATATGACTAATGTTGTGAACGTGTGATGTTATCATTTGATAGATTTTATACTTGCTATAGTAAATATACTTATTAACTTTCAAATTCAAGGGACCAAATTATCTTTTCTAAATCTACAAATTAGCAGTATAAAAATTCTAGTCCATCCTGCATTTGTCCTGTGTTATCTAGATGTCTTTGGTTTTTGTGTGTCGTTAATTGGCCAGTTGCAGTCTTATTGAATCTCCCATATCTCCATTTACAACACTTTTATTTAACATACATACTTGTATATGTACTTGTTATAAAATCTCTTTTAAAGATCGTAAATACCCTCTGACTTTTTTCGACTCTCATGGAGTCATGTCAGCAATGTGTCCCTCCCCCAAAAGACACCTTTGTTAATCATTTATGAATCGTTTTGACTCACAGTTTTATGAAATGGTGCATTATTCATCATTTGTACCTGAACAGCATGTCCAGCTCAAACAAACAAAAAATACAACCATCCCTGTACACCGAACGTAAATTAACTTGAACCTATATTAAAATCAATCAGGTCCAGGACCAATCCAGTATATCTTATTAATACTTCGTAATTAATTCCATTTTCTATGTGCATATATTTAGAGTAATTCTGAGCTAGTATACTCAGCATATGATACATATTTCTTGTTGTGGAATCCATTTTTCAGAATTTATTTTCATATTTTTTAAGACATTCACATTTCCATGCTTGTAGTATAATTATTGTGTGTGATACCTCATAAATCATATCGGATTTCTTCTGAACAGTCCAATAACAGTTATTTTTTTTTTTTTTCTTCTTATTTAGCAGCATTTGGATTTCTACTTTAAAAAAAAAATCATCGGGAAACGGCGTGCATCAAACTCAGTTGCAAATTCAATGCAAACAGACAGCTTAACAGTCAGTGAAAATAATATTGAGGTTCTTGAAGCAGAAGAAACAACACTTCTATCTTGTGAAAGGACAAGACAGGGACTAGCTACCAAAAGGCAACACATTTGATCGATTTTTATTAAAACGAGATTTCTATACATTAGTTTTTCATGTTTGAGGTCAGGAGACAAGAGAACGGGGTGGGAGAAAGGAGAAAAGGGCAGGAGAAAGCAGAAAGAGGGCGAGAGAAAGGAGAAAGGTACCCCCCTGTCCGCCCCCTCAATTTTAGTCTTTTAATTTCCACCACTTAATGAAAGAATAAAACAAAATGTAATAGAAATGACTATAAATTTTCCTACTGTTATTTTGGTTGGATACCTGTTTTTATCGTGTCGAAATTAATGAAAAAATAAATGTCACTGGATGTTTAGTAATTTTCTTCATTCTATAAAGGCCTATCTCCGTGAATTGATTATGCTTCAAATATTTGTCCCTGGATCTTACACGCATTCAACATGCAACCATTGCAATCGATTAACCGATTTTTTTCCAGTTCTTGGGAATGGAAGAATAGTATGAATTGCCTTTATAAAATGTTTCCTTATTATCGCAACGATAAAACTACGTCATTTTCGAGTAGGAGGGCAGATAAACATCGAATAAAATTGTGCAAATTTTCTGGAATCACGCCACTATTTGATTGACATATTGAAAAGTACAGTAAAGTTTTATTGGTCAGCATTTAACCTTTGACGTGTGTCATAGCCCATTAATGTTACAAATCATATATAGCCACGCCTTATTCATTAACATATTTAATCCACTCAAAGCTACGCTTCGCTCTTCGTGAATTAAATACGTTAATTCGTAAAAGGCGTGCTATATATATAACAATAAAGTTTTCAGACCACCCGGCCACTAGATTTTTATTATTATTATTATTGTTATTAATGTGTTTGTATTAAGTCATATGGTAATCCAAACAAGGGCACTGAATGCATTTTTCAAGGACACTGAATGCAATTTTCAAGGACACTGAATGGATTTTCAAGGACACTGAATGCATTTTCAAGGACACTAAACTAATTCAATATAAATAAGAAGGTGTGGTATGAGTGCCAATGAGACAACTATCCATCCAAGTCACAATGTGCAAAAAGTAAACAATTATAGGTCAAAGTACAAGTCCATTTAAATTCTTATAGACGTGTCCGATATTTCCTAAAAAGAACATAACTTTAGCTTTATTCCCAACGGACTGATAAATAGACCTAGATTTAATCTGGTTTCTAACCAACGTTTTAATACGGTTTCTAAACAACCATTTTATGCAGAAATTCATAAAACTGCACGAAGTAAAAATTTTATAACCACAGTGTAAATGTTACAAAGATGTACAGTCCTTGGATGGTGTAAACTTCCCAATAACACCATACACCATTACACCATTCACCATACACAATTACACCATACACCCTGTGCCATTACACCATACACGTTACACCTTTGCACCATACACCTTACACATTACACCATAATGTAATTTAATTTCAAAGAAAGCGTGCGACTATAAAATTATTTATTTATTTTAAAAAACGAATTTTGATCACAATATTGTAAATTAATGTATAAAATTAAAAATCAGTTCTTATCAATATTTTGCATAGTTTTAAATGTCCTACACCATTCATTCACTCCATTCCCGATCGCACTTTACACCATTACACCATTCCCCTTACACCATACACCATAGCACCATACACCTTCTACCATTGCACCATATGCCATACACCATTACACCATACACGTTTTTTAGGAAGTTTACGCCATCCAAGGGCTGTATCTTATAGTAATATTTAGAGTTTTGAAAAAATGATTTTTCCTGTTTTTTTTTTGTTTTTTTTTTTGCGAATGGGGGGGTCAGTTTAATTTCAGAGGATATCGGAATGAAGCTTTTACTTACATTCACTTTTCAATATTTTTTATAAATCATTAATTGCATTTACAGAATTTTATCCCAAAAAAAATTCTGACAAATTTAGATCAACAGAATGAGTAAAAAAGCAAGAATAAGATCATGAATAAAATGGAAAGTAGGGATATAAAGGACAATGAAACAGCAATCCAACGACGCCTTTAATAAAAAAAATCAGCAAGAGGTTAGAGTGCATGATGTTTTTAAAACATCTTCAACATACCTGTCAATAATGTACTGCATGCAAAGAAAAACGTGGTAAAATAATGTAACATTCCGCACTATTAAGATTCTATCAGTTTTTTATCTGTTCATTCCATCTATTGAGAATGTATAGTGAATTTAAATCTCTATCTCGTAACAGGTATATCTCTCGTGTATATCATCGTAACAACTACATTCATATCCTAAGATATCTTTGCGCAAGCTATAAATGTATCATAGATGTCGTTGTACCAGTTTTGAATATATCATAGATATCGCCGAACCGGCTATAAATATATCATAGGTATCGTCGAACCGGCTATAAATATATAATATGTATCGTCGTAACGGCTAAAACATATCATAGAGATCGTCGTACCAGCTATAAATATATCATGGCTATCGTCGTTCCAGTCATAAACATAAATTATCATACATGTAGATATCGTCGTTCCAGCTATAAATATATCATAAGTATCGTCGTACCAGCTATAAATATATATTAGATATCGCCATACCAACAAAAAATGTTTTATAGATATCGTTGTACCAGCTATAAATATTATAGATATCGTCGTTCAAGCTATAAATTTATCACAGTTATCTTCGTACTAACTATAAATATATAATATACATCATCGTTACAACTATACTTATATCCAAAGATATCTTTGCGCAAGCTACAAATGTATCATAAATATTGCCGTACCAGCTAAAAATATATCATACATATCGTCGTACTAGCTGCATGCATAAATTTATCATAGATATCGTCGAACAAGCTATATGTATCGTAGATATCGTCGTACCAACTATATATTATCATAGATATCGTCGTACCAGCTATATGTATCGTAGATATCGTCGTCCCAACTATATATTTATCTTAGATATCGTCTTACCAGCTATAAATATAATTATCATAGATATTGTATTACAAGATACATGTAGATAATTATCATATATACGTTGAACTAGCTATATGTATCGTAGATAGCGTCGTACCAACTACATATTAATCCCAAATGTCGTCGAACCAGCTATATGTATCGTACATATAATCTTTTATCTTATTTAAAAGGCCGCAATAACTCAAACATTTTTTTTTTCTTAACGATATAAAACAATTTATTCCATGAATTCTGGTTGGAATGATAGAAAACGTTTAATGAGTGTTCCATCTATTAACACAGCTATAATTGATCCTTCGATAAAATACTTATCCCTCAGGAGTAACCCATATTTGAAGAAAAACATTCAGTCCATTATGGATCTTTGAAGTGTCTACCGTTTTTGTTTTTTTTATTTTACACTTTTTCAATCAGCAAATATCATCTTATGTCAAAGTCACCAAAGAGCATAGTTCTAAATGAAAAGAATTAATGCATTCATGTAATGTATACAACTCATCATGACACTATAAATTATATACTAATATATTGCAGCTTTATCCATTATCATACTCTAAAATTGAATTGAGGTCGATTTACTGGTTGAATTATTCATTTGTTAATTATAGGCTTGGGTTAATCTGACTAATAAATGAAATATAGTCTCTGCAAATATTTCAAAAATTCTCAATTTTAAAGTACGAATATAGAAAAAAATATTGATTATACATAACTGCTAATGTAAGTGAACAATACAATTATTGTATTCTGCTTATTGTCGATTGCATAAAATAAACAAAACATGTGCTGAACATTTCTATTTTGCTCAAAGTTATATCATTATTCTATATTTACAAATTGTATACGTTTTCCCTTGATTTCTCATAGAAAAATATAATTAGTATTTTCTGCAAATATGGAACTTAAAATCATTCCTTTTAAAGGTTGGAACAGTGCAATGCAATTAACAGATTGATTTTGTCTTTTGGAGTAATACCACCATAGTTTCCCTTATTAGTCTTTGTTAAATTGACATTTTTAAAAAAATTGTGCAGAATTTATCTTTGTTTCAAAAAAGAAATACTTGGCACGAGTAAGGCTTTATCCTGTCCAGTACTACAGTTAAAATTTCACATCACATTTCATAGAAATCCTAATGATGTAGTTCCTGAGAAAGATGCGACGAAAAATATTCATGGGACGGACGGACGAACGGACTGACGGATGGACGGATGAACGAACGGACGGACGGACGGAAGGAAGGAAGGACGAACGGACGGACGGACGGACGGACGGACAGACGGACGGGCAGACAGAGGTAAAACAGTATATCCCCACTTTTTTAAAGCGGGGGTATAATAAAGTGGATGTAAACAATTATAGGCAACCGTGGGGCTTCAACAATGAGAAAAACCCATACCGTATAGTCGTCTATAAAAGGCCCCGACATGAAAAATATGAAACAATTCAATTAAGAAAACTAACGGCCTAATTTATAACAAAACAATAAACGAAAAACAAATATGACAGACATGAGAAGGGTTCTTTGAAACACACAAGATATA
Source organism: Mytilus coruscus (assembly GCA_017311375.1). Classification (NCBI taxonomy): domain Eukaryota; kingdom Metazoa; phylum Mollusca; class Bivalvia; order Mytilida; family Mytilidae; genus Mytilus; species Mytilus coruscus. The sequence continues at coordinate 9,615,528 of CM029602.1, read as the reverse complement.
TGTTTATGACTAAGAAACTTTTTTTCAAGGGAACATTTTTTTTCGACCCTTTTTCGTATGAAACCGGTTGTGACGTACTATGATTTGGTGGTATTACACCTTTTCAGCTGACAAGAGTTATCGTGTGTGACAACCTTTTTATTTTTATCAACTGGGCGAGTTATACAAATCAAAACGATACTACTGGTCAACGATAGTTATTAAAGTTTAACGATAATAAAATAATTCATTTCTACATGTAATATACCACACCTTCTCGAAATCACATTTGGGAAAGTATACAATTAAACAATTTACATAAGAATTGGTACATCTATGCTTCAAAGCTGGTGAAATAAAGTAGAATTTAGATATTAAATACTATACTTCATAGATTTTTCATCTCTTTTTTTTAAACCATTCAAGTCAAAGTGTTATTCAGCCCTAATCATAGCGTCGTAATTGATGAAGACATTTTTATGAAATTTGATAAATGAAAATTTAACATATTTTACTTTGATAATTTTAGGCTGAAGAACATCTGTATTTAAACTGAATATGTTTTGTTATTTTTCAAAAATTAGACATTACCTTAAATTTGCCATCATCTTCAAAGTTTTAAATATCTGCAATGTACAATAATCACGAGACAATAAAGATACAAACCTTCCTCTTTGTTTATCTAGACTATTTGTCCTAAAAGTATAATAGAACACAAATATAAACACGCACAGTTGTTTTGACAGCACTATGTTATATAGATATAAGAAGATGTGGTATGAGTGCCAATGAGACAACTCTCCATCCAAGTCAAAATTTATAAATGTAAACCATTATAGGTCAAAGTACGGTCTTCAACACGGAGCCTAGGCTCACACCGAACAGTAAGCTATAAAGGGCCCCAAAAATTACTAGTGTAAAACCATTCAAACGGGAAAACCAACGGTCTAATCTATATAAAAATGTCTAGAAAATTAAAATACAATTTACGATACTGAAACAACCGCTCTGGCTACCTGGAGCTATGAGGGGCTTCCTGTATAGTAACGGGCACATTATGTGTTTGCTTTTCAAATGATGTTTTGTCTTTTTATTTCCTTGTTGAATTTTGTGGTCGTTCTGTTGGTAGCTGGACAAAGTATATAAATATATCTTTGATACATAATTATTGAAGACTTAAGTTTAGTCTAAAGGTATTTCTGTGGAATCATGTGCATAACAGTGTAGAAGAGACCATTGATTGGCTCGCTAAAATCTCCCATTGACTGGGTCAGATTAGGTGAACGTTCGTCTTTTCATGCCTACTGCTCACGACGTACTTATTATAGACATTTAAACTGTGGGGTCACCAAAGGTTCTCAACGCCTAAATAAAATAATTCGAAAAACTAATCAGGAATAACCTTTGTGTTTTGATTTGTATTGAATACTTAAACGTTCTTTACTTGTGTTTTTGATATGTTTTGATAATTAATTTTTATGATATCGCACGTTCTTTCAGCAAAAAAATTTATTTAACTGCCTTGAAAGTTACAATGCATGATTATTATCTTTTTTCGGACGTCAAAGCGGTTTAACAATTGCGGTTGTCGAACTATGTCATCTTTTAACTTTTATCTGGTCTGAAATTTTATTTTGTTTTAGACCGAATGCATGATCAACTTTCAAAAGTTGTGCAAATACAAAACATATAGACAAAATATACTTCTGTCCTGTCTTTTTCGTACTTGCAAGTTATTGGACAGTAAAAAAGCTATTTGGATCAAGCCTTGTGAAATTTGCATTTACGTTATTGAATAGTTAAAATGTATAGTTTGGTGTATATAGGAAACTTGAACTGTTCTATTCTACTATACTTGTGAAAAACCTTTGGCAACAGAAACGTATTCACTGACTTATTTTTTTTTTTTTTTAATCGACCCAATTTACATAGTAATGGATGACTTCGTACATTTTATGATCGCAAATAAAATATGTATATAATATACTGTGCACTGTAGTTCGTATATTCATTTCTTCTTTTGTTGATGGATTTGTCGTCTTTCTGGGAGTGATTATTTGTTATTGACTCCTTTAGCTTACTCGCAAATAATCTAAAACCAAGACTTGCATTAACAAACCTTGATTTTCCTTTTTTTGTACATACATCTCAGCTATAGATAAGGGCTTAAATTCGCCAGGTTTTTAATTTCAAATTAGTGAGTTGACCAAAGTAATATTTTTTTTTTCATCACATTGGGGATTAGAATATTTTTTAGAAAAAACCCATACCCCCACCCTCTACCTTTTTTGAAGTTAAATGGTCGTTCCCTTAAAATACAAATGTTGAAATTGGCTCAAAGTTATTTACTATTAAATCCATTTTTCAGTTAGAATATCTTAGATCAGATAAGAAGTATTTATATAAACTCAAACATACATTTTCTTTAATGTAGACTTTTTTCTCGGGGATTGACTCATTGTGAATAGTTTTTGAGGTAAACACTTAAGTTTGTCATGAGACTCAGTCGTATATTGTTGATTTTATTTCGTTTTGTATAAAACTGATTCTGAAAAATATGCATACACCGCTGTCCCAGGTTAGGGAAGGGTTGAGCGCTTACAAACACTTTAACACCACCACATTCTTTATGTGCCTATCTCTGTACTTCAGTGGTTGTCGTTGGCTCATGTCTGTCAAATTTGTTTTTCGTTAATTGTTTGATTTTAGATTAGGCCGTTGGTTTTCTCAATTGAATTTCAAATTTTCATGTCGGTGACTGGTGTAGCCGACTATACGGTATGAGTTTTTCTCATTGTTGAAGGCCTATCATTGCTTACATCTACTTCATTTGAACTTTGGTGGATAGTTGTCTCATTAGCAATCATACCACATCTCCTTATTTTTATATAAAATTAAGTTGTAACGTACACCGATCAATTGTGACTTTAGATACAATCGTGTATTGATTTTTGTTTGCTTTACGTCTAGTGTCAAATTTGTCATGCATGTTTAGGACTATTAAATATATTGCAGATAGTTTCGTAATTAAACGGCTTCAGATCTGTTATACAACAATAATACATCAAAAAATAAAAAAGCATGGAAATTAAAAGAGACCACAACAACAAAGACCATAGAGTCCTGTCCATAAATAGTAAAAATAGAAGTTTAATCAACAAAAATTTGTAAGGGTTCCGCGGAACCCAGTGTCTCGCCTAGTTTTGCTGTTATTCGCAGGCTCAACAAAAATAGGGAAAAATTATTAAAATTTTCCTCTAGATTATACAATTTTTGATTGTAAGAAGCTTCTATCCAGGTTTGGTAAAAATCCGGGATGGTTTATGAAGCTAATAAATGTTTTCAAAACTTTAACAGCAGACTGTATGTAATGTTAACTGGAAGAAAACTAAGTCCAGTGGGTTAAATCAATATAACATGTACCCTACCCAGCCCGACTTAGTTCTGGCACAATATGTAGCGGTGTATTGCTGTGTGTTTGTTTAATCTACATTGGCTTGATGTATAGGTATATTAGTCTTATATGTTTATTAATTTTAGTTCATTTATTTGTTTAGGAGTTTAGTACGACGTCCATTTTCAGTGAACTAGTACAGAATTTTGTTTAGGGACCAGCTGAAGTGCGCCTTCGTGTGCGGGATTTTCTCGCTGTGTTGACCCATTGGTGGCCTTCGGCTGTTTTGTTTACTCTTTGGTCGGGTTGTTGTCTCTTTGAAACATTCCCCATTTCCATTCTCTATTTTAACATGTAACCTTCCAACTTTTTGTCTGTCTTGACTATATTTGGCATTAAACAATAAAGACTCAGGGGCGGATCCAGCCATTTAAAAAAAGTGGGGATCCCAACCCAGGATAAAGGGGTTTCAACCATATGTCCCCATTCGATTGCATTGATCGTCCAAAAAAAAGGGGGTTCCCACCCTGAACTCCCAAAAGTCAAAATTTGCACGCAGCGGAAAAATGCAACTTACAGCTTGATATTCATTTGAAATAAAATAATTGTTATGATTTACACAACGTTACCTTTTCCAATATAAACATTCGAATTATTTTTTATTTTTGTTTAATTTACAACATTTTTACAAAGACCATATTGTGACTTCGTTATTAAGTAGACCGTTAAAGTGATGTTCATTATCTTTCTTCTGTTGTAAGTTTAATTTATTATTTTGTGTCATGAATTGGTATTGATGTCATCTCGTATGTTTTTAAATATGAAGAAAGGGGTAGTCCGGTTGTCTAATACGTCAATGAGACACAAAACAGCGACAAAAATTAAAAAAGAGGCAACATTCATTCTTCAACAAAAGAATACATCACAAGAATATAAGTTTTGTAGGAAAAAGACCAAATTCGTGAGAAGTTGTGTAGGACTTGAATAGCCAAGGCAAACTGATAAATATCTGAATGAATAAGTCGATTTATGGTATTATACAAAAAAATTAATTGATTTTTTTTAATTATCCGGAATTCTTCACAAACAAAACCCACATGTATTCATTGAATAAATAGTAGGCCACTCTTAAATGATCACAACGTAGAAGTATTTATTCTCGTAATCAATAAGATAGTTTGTGAATTAACCCCATCAACTTAAAGTTTTTTTATCATGAATACACGTATTTTTTTATTATTTAATGATATCAGCTCTGAACATTATTATTCTTAAAAATGAAACTGTTGTATGTGATGGTATAAAAAATATTTAAAACAAATTCCTTGTCTAGGTTAGTCTATGAAAAGGTATATACTGTGGATTCATTATTTTCGTTGGATACCAATTTTCGTGGATTTCGTGGGTACAGGTGAACCACGGATTTAAATGTTCACCGAATTACTGATTTTCCATTGGCTTGTAGACATACTTTGGCAAAACCGCGAAATTAAATATCCACGAAAGTGTAAGTTTTCCTCGATCCACGAAAATTGGTACCCACGAAAATAAATGAATCCACAAGTACTATGAAATTTAGAGCGAGGGCTTGCCCGAGTTCTTAATTTCATAGTATATACCTTTTCATAGACTATCCAATTTAGCACATATTTACATCTCGAGTAACCGTTTAATTGATCTATTGATAGTTTATTTTGGCTGACTTTTGTAAAACGGAGCTCATTAAAAAAGTTCTGTAAATCTACTCACTAGTATCCTTGTAAAATATTTGATTTCAAAAGGCCCTTGACTCCAGAATGAAAAGATGGTAGCTGAGGCAGTAAGTATGTTTATCGGTAGAAAGCGGTGTTTTACTATATATGTACTTCCTTACATGGTAAGATGACAAATAAATTGACCAAAAGCAGGCAATAATTAAATTGCAGTGGAAGCTTTACATGTCTTGAAAACATTTTTCAATTTCACTGTAAAACTAAAGCTATAATAAATTTGAAACATATAAATAGTATGCAGTGGCGGATCTGGGGGGTTCTGGACGATCAATGCTTTTGAATGGGGACATATGGTTGGAACCCCCTTTTAAAAATGGCTGGATCCGCCCCTGGTATGTCCCCATAGATAATCTAGCGGATAGTCATTAAAAAGCAACTACCAATAGATCAAAGATACTAGGGTTTATGTTTTTTTTTTTTTTTTTTTTATTTCAAAGTAAAAACTAAAAGATGTATCAGAACACGTATATACATATATATATATATATATAGGTGGCACATTCTCTTCAGACATTATTACGGTTTTTCAATTCAGGACATCGTCCTGTACATGCATGAAATATTTGCCACTGGACATTAAGCAACCAATAATCAATCAATCAATCAATTCATGACGAAATAGATCAAGTTGCCTTAATTTCCCTTCACAATGTTTCATAGTACACACTTTTTTGTGTACAAAGTAATTGCATGGATGATAAATTATCACAATTTTAAGATGGCGTTGTACTCTAATCAAGGTATAAAGAACCATATTTGTTGCTCTTTATTTAAATGAAAGAAACTTGCAATCGTCAAAAACATTTTTTAGATCCAAAGATTTTAATAGCAGGATATTTAAAAATCAATGTGAAAACTATATTACCAACTATACAGTCCGCCAAAAGTTAAGCACCACCTAAATATTAATCGCAATTAATTTTTAAACTATTGCAAAAAATATTTATGTTTGGTGTTAAGAATTGCCTATAACATACACTAAGAAAATTCATTACGACCAAAAATTAAACTCCGATAAACACGCTAAGCAACTTTTATTAAAGGTCATCTGCACTTTTCGAATACACTGTTTCGATGCCTTTAAATCATCTTCCTACTGTCGCGCGTACAGGTGAAATTTGACCTTCACCAAGTCACTGTGAAATATGGCAAGGTGCAAGTTATCTGTGACTGAACGTTGACAAGCAATTGACATGTCAAATGCCGGTAGGAGCACTAGGAGCATAGGTAACCATTTCAATGTTAATCACACCGTCATTGTCAGAATTTTACAACGTCATGTTGACACAGGAACTGTAAATGATAGACCAAGGTCCGGAAGACCCCGTTTAATTACCGATCGTGATGACAGACTGCTAATTGGTCGTGCTAAAGCCAACCCATTTACCCTGCCCCACAGCTTAGACACCATTGACCTCAAGGTGGTCGTGTTAGTGTTCTAACATTGTTATGACGACTTCATAGAGGCTACCTAAGAGCACGTCGTGTTGTCAAGGGACCTGCCCTAACAGTCAGGTACCGTTTAATCAGGTTTCAAAGGGCTAATGACCATCGACGCTGGAACATGAGAAGCTAGCAAAATGTTCATTGGTCAAATGAGAGTCGGTTTCTGTAACTACCAATAGACGGCAGAATACGAGTTTGGCGGGAAAATAAAACTTCTTATAACCAAAACAACATTTGCCCAACGACTGCATACGTTGCTGGTGGTGTTACAGTATGGGGTTTCATCTCATACTGTTGTAAGGTGGGTATGCATAATCTGCAGGGTAGCATGAACGGACAGACATACAGGGATTTTGTGCTTAGAAACATTGCAGTCCCTCATTTTGATAATCCTCCACTTGCGTCAAGACCCTTGTACATGTACGACAATGCTAGACCACACAGGGCAAGGATTGTAACCAAGTACAAAAGCAAGAAGCCATTGACACTATCTTTTGGCCTTCCATGTCTCCAAACATGAACCCTATCGAACATGTCTGGGATGCCATTGGCAGAAATCTCAATCGCAGTGATCCACCTTTGCAAAATCTTAGCGATTTAAGAAGGGCAATTGTTGCTGAATGGAATTAATTTGCTCAACTAAAGTTCAGAAGGCTTGTACAGAGTGTGAGACGCCGTGTTATGGAACTGTACCAGAAGAGAGATGATTACACATCCTATTGACTCAAATATTGACATTAAATTTTCCGAACATACCAAAGATTAATTGTAGAGACTTTTAATGATATTGGGTGAATAATTGTTGTAAAAAATAAAATCACAGTGAAACTTCAATTCCGTTTCTGATTTGTGTAAATTTTCACTATTTTATGAACGCAAAATTCAAATGCATAGAACCTGCATCAGTGACTAAACTTAAGTTTATGGTTTGTTTATGGTATATGTTAGCAATATTGCTACATGAATATTTTCTATTTTCGAGTATAAACTGATTTTTTAAATGAAAAAAATCGATGCAATAAAAATAGGTGGTGCTTAACTTTGGCGGACTGTATATTTAATTTAATTTGGAACACAGCATTTTATTTCAAAATAGCCAGTGGCAATTTTTGTTTGAATACCTTGATTACGATACAATGAAATCTTACCCTTGTGGTCATTCATGCGTAGTTACTTAGTACACGGAAAAAGTATGTACTATGAAAATTAGAAGGCAAATTCTAGCAATTTGATTGGACGAGAAGTTGTAAGTATGTGCTAATAAAGTTTTGTGAAAAGAAAGTTTCATTTTATGTATCGAAATGTGTAACAAGTGATTTTAATCCCCACTGGAAAGCCTCTGATAGACTGAGTGAGCGTAAAATCATTGTTATCGATAGCCGATGGCAAACAAGTTAAAGGTAAATTATTCAGTATTATTACCAACAAAAGTTTTACGGTTTTATGATTCTAATGAGAATGCTAATTAGATAAGTCTAGAATATTGTGATTTTCATATCGTTAGAACTACTCACCCCTTCTGATCCCTTCTCGTCCAATGAAAAGTCAGTTTTTTTCCTTCTAATTTTCATAGTACATGGCTTTCCATGCACTATAAAATGCTGTACATGAATGACTTTTCATTGTAGATTAATTATGAAAGTGAACTCTTAATAACTTCACTAACGAAGTGTACAATTCCCTGAGGCATTTTCCTTGGGAAAATAGCCTACTGATTAAAGATGAAAGAGAAAAGAATTATAAAAAACATTTTGAACATTGCAAATCTTTATATTAATGGTACATATATATAACAAACAAAAAATTAAATTAAAACGGGGGCAAATATGTAGGTAAAATTATCTTTTATACAATTTTTATACCAGACATTCGAGTCGATTATTTTTTTTCAAGAAAACAATGTCAGACTGCTGATATATAAAGCAAAGGATTTTTGAGAGAAAAACCCACAATACATGTACATTTATCAATAAAAAGTAAGCATCTGATGTTGAATGGTCGTAATTCAAATATTTATAGAGTAAGTTTTATATTTATCAAAAATATTCAAATTTCAGAAAGCGGATTGATATAACATTGTGTGCTAATTAAAATCAAGAATTTAAGGTATATAAGTATTAAATTTTTACCTGATGCAGAAGAAAAACTCAAATGTTTGAACAATTTATCCTTTTTGTCCTCACAAACTATGTCAGTGCTATTTCATTCCATCCATTGTAATGGTCATTACCTATGTTATATACTCACTTCATTATAAAAAATGCATTCTTATTTAGTTTTGAATATTACAATAGGAAAGGATAATTTTGTAAGGTCGCTCGAAAGTGTGAATATGTTCTAAATTGGTCAGACAGTACTTGGTCATTTTTTATGAAGATTTAAAGCCCTCGGCTACGCCTTGGGCTTTAAATCTTCATAAAACATAACCAACAATTGTCTAACCTATAATTAAAGCCCTCGGCTACGCCTTGGGCTTTAAATCTTCATAAAACATGACCAAGTATTGTCTAACCTAAAAGTAAAATAGCACAAAGGTAAATTTAATCACTGTCCTCTTTAATTTGTATATGGCCAAAGAGTGAGTCATATAATTTTATTTTAGAGGGATTATTTTTTATATGAATGGATACACAGTATATCTTCTTGACCATTACATAAATTGAAAAAAAAAATATCGCATATATTGATCTGCTTCCTCAATCTATCTGTTGACAGACAGTATGCTATACCCCCATAATATAAAAACAGCTAGACATCAATATCAATGGTTTTAAAAATGAATGACTGATTGTTGTTTTCACAATTGGTTGCACTACCAAATTATAATTGGTAATTAAGTTACGTTTTTAAACATGTTAAATATTTTATACGTGTTTCTCGTTTCTCGTTTTTATGTAGACTAGACCGTTGGTTTTCCCGTTTGAATGGTTTTACACTAGTAATTTTGGGGCCCTTTATAGCTTGTTGTTCGGTGTGAGCCAAGGCTCCGTGTTGAAGGCCGTACATTGACCTATAATGGTTTACTTTTATAAATTGTTATTTGGATGGAGAGTTGTCTCATTGGCACTCACACCACATCCTCCTATATCTATTAACGCCAGTCCATGTTTTATAAAGCTTTATCTATCCTACAAACTACTTTTTTTCTAATTTTTTTTTTTTTTTTTTTTTTCTTTAACATTTGGTTTAAATTTGTAAACGAAGCACCGAAATGTGAATGACAAATATCAGATATGAAATCTGTTAATATTTTATCGCCAGTAGTACGCTTCGGAATACAGGTGCGTTTCTTTATGTACCACGCAAATCAGGCGCGCGACCCCCTTAAAAAGAAAACAAATGTGTAATAAAGGTAAATTGCTGAAGACAGTTACTATACATATCAGTGGTTGTCATTTGTTGTTGTATGATTGAAATAGTGTTATTGAAATTCATACGAGCTTTTTTCGTTTAATGAAAACCGCACTCTGTATGTGCCCGTCCCAAGCCAGGAGACAAAAATCAGGAGTTGTCGTTTGTTGTTGTATATCATATTTGTTTTTCGGTTATTGTTTTGTACATAAATGAGGCCGTTAGTTTTCTCGTTCACATTGTTTTACATTTTTACGTTTTGGCGGGGCCTTTTATAGCTTGCTATGCGGTATGGGGTTTACTTATTGTGGTAGGTCGAACGGTGACGTATAGTTGCTAACATATACCTCGATTGGTCTCTGGTGGATAGTTGTATCATTGGCAATCATACCACATCTTCTTATTTTATATCAATCTCTTCTTTAGTAAAAAAATGGCATAGCAGATCAAGACTTATACTTCTGTAGTGATAGAATTAAAATACTGTATTAACTTTTCTATATTGCTCGGTACTTGAACACAAGAAATCAAACAAGATCACACATAGAAATCATTTCAAAACATATAATATTAAAATATGGAGATGTGGTATGATTGCCAATGAGACACCTGTAAAAAAAACTACAATCATCAACGTGCATATGGAGTGCTACTGCTTGATGTTACTTCTATATCATATAAAAATTGCGTCTAACTTAATGTTTAACACAGAACGAACACTGGATTCCGATTTGTAACAGAAAAACATACCTGTCCAAAATTCACATAAAATTGAAAGTTTGATTAAATATTGAAACCGTCCATGCATCCTTGATTTTCCTCTATTATTCTAATCATTTCGTATTATAAATAAGTCCCACGTTGATAATGACGAATCAAATGTACCCGTGTAGATGTATTATATATTAAAGCGAGACATCTGTCCCCCTCTTCAGTCTAAATTCATCCATAGAAACACTCTTATCTCAAAATTATAATTATCTTATTATTAAATAAAATTGAAAGGCAAAACCAATAAGAAAATATTATCACATGATCCATTGTTTTCCAAACATACTTACTTTATTTATTTTATGATCATTTATATCTTAAAATCGAATCACTAGAGTTAATATGCTGAACTTTGTTCGATACAAAACTTTCATAGTTAACCTTTAAACTCTCAAGATATTTGAACAGAATGTCTAAACATAGATTGTACGTCAGAGAGACATAATTATCTACCCTCGATTACCCGTCTACAGGAATGCTCTGAAAGCCAAACATATATAAATATGTGTCGAATAATATTTTCAAAAGAGACCTGAAGAGAGCAACCGAAATGTTTTACACCCCAGTTCTATTGTTATACTTCATAGTTTCTATTTCTGAAACAAGTGTTTATTGAATAGATCTATTGTTACGAATAACAATGGATTTTGACCACAGGGTGTGACGAGCGGGTTTCTGGAAACCCCTGCTTCTACATCCCGCGAACAAAGTCCATTGTTATTCGTAACAATAGAAATTGATTATTTTTAAATAGCATGAACATAAGAAATTACTAATAGTGTTCACTACAAATTGTTTCATGATATTAAAAAACATTTTAGGAAATTCAATAAGCATCTATATGGAATACAAAATAATCCTTTAAATACTCCTTTGCTTGAAAGTAATTTTTTATCCCAGTCATATGTCTCTACTCGGACCCCCTCCCCGGTTACCCAGTGGCCGATCCGGGGTTGGGGTTCCAGATTGGACCCGACTTTATTTAAAAGATCCATGCATTTGAATGGTTGGAACCCCCTTTTTCTCTTGAGTTGGGAACCCCCGGCTGGATCAGCCCCTGATTGCCCCCAAAAAGGGAGTTCCTCTACATTAAATTTTGTATGTTGAGCGTGTCTGGTAGTCGGGTTTCTAATGCAGACACACTTATCCCTTAGTATGTTCGAATATGAATTTTTGATTATTCTCGAGAAGAGGTAAGGGGAGGCTTTGATTTTGATAAAATCGTAAGATATAAAATACAGTTATGATTACCTTTATTAAACTGATACAGATAAGTACTTTGGGGTATAATATTGCCTTCATCTTTAGTCTCTTCTACCAAATCCAACGCTTGCCACAAAATGTCGTCCGTCTTATACCCGTCCATATTGACAACTGTATACCAGGAGCATGATTTTTTTTTAAATAAGAATGCACGAAACGACCTGCTGATCCATATTAGCACATGGATTTAACGGGAATATGCAAAACAGCAACTTTGACATCTGTTAAATCTACTCACTTGTCAAAGTTTGAACGAAGATAGCCAAAGTAAGATTACTAGTGGGGTTTCATGTAAAAAAATTCTATAAATTATGGTTTGATATTGTAAATAAATATGCTCTCAATTCTTTTTCATTTAGTAATTAATGTTAAGAAATATAGGGTTTAGAATGGGTGTAAGTTAGTTATACACCTCGGGATACGGTGTGTCTGGATAGAAACCCTCCGGCCTCCGGCCGTCGGGGTTTCTTATCCAGACACACCTATCCTCGGTGTATAACTATTACTGAAAAGATACACGAACTGAGAAGTTATCAATTGCATGTAACAAAAAAAACGTTGTCAGTTTTACGTGTTAACTTATTACTCAGTAACAGTATTGATGATAATACATTTTGTATAACAACGCAATGCATTCTAAATTGTCCAAAAATGGAAATTGAAGTGACATGCGTGTTTGTATATTTGCATGAAGTTATTCAGCCTTGTAATATTAATTGCGTTTTGTTTTTTTTTTTGTTTTTTTTTATATTTTAATGAAATAATTTGCTTTTAAAAGTGTGTTAAGGGAAAACCATGGTCTATTATGTGCAATTTGATGTTGACCCATACTTTGGTAACTAAACATGAAACCAATCTAGAATCTAAGAGGAAAGTAGGGGGAGCTTAGCTATGGTACAACATGTTCATTTTGATGTTATTCCATGGCTGAAGCTCCACCCCATTTTCTGAAATATATCCGCCTCTCAACTATTTAGGAACTATTTATAGACAAAAAAAACATTTGTTATATTTTTGTTGTCTTTAGTGTTTGGTAGTGGTCCTTATAAATGTGTCTTGTGGCTTCTCAAGAATTTGTATAAATATGATTTTAAATGAGAACCAATAATCAACCCTACAAAAGCCGTTTGTACGAAAAGCTAAAGGGTACATTTACTCATTTTTTTCAAATGAAATGAACAACTTGTAGAATAAAAATAATTGTACAATATCTTGAAAATTACCAACAAAACAAAACTTGCAATCATTAGAATAATGCTTAATATCCTTGTCAGAGGCAGATTAAGAAGAGGGTGTGATTTAACCATATATGGAACTGCATATATGGTTAATGCATAGAATTTTTACATGTTCCACTACTAATGGTTGCTTAGTTTGTTCCCCCCTTTTCCAAACCTTGGGTCCGCATCTGCTTGTTACAAATCTGCATGTGTGCCAGACCGCCATTATAATTCAAATGCAATAATGACTTGCGGAGCCGCCATCTCATTGAATAAATAGGTAACGGGGTCAATGTCTAATATCAGTTCAAGCTGTCAATCATTTTATTTATATTACAAATTATATATACCACGTGTCTTACTCATTAACATATTTAAACAAACTCATCATTCGGATTGGTTTGTTTAAATATGTTAAATCGTAAGAACCTTGGTATATATAGTACTTAATTGTTTTTTTTAATACAGTATGCCTATTGAAGCCCTTATCAAAACAGTGGAGAACGGGTTCAACAGACTCGGCCTTATATTTATAGCTGTTTCATGTTGTGTAGTTTCCAAATAATTATTTGACACTCCACCATATGCAAAATTAGTTTCATCTAAAATTGAAATCGTTTGCACCATTTTGAACCTTTCAACTGCCATTGGTCACTTTACAGAACTTAAACTTCAAAATTTGCCCACGAGTCTAGTATTAGTATCTCGTTTTGGATATTTATCGATTTGTATATTTTTTAAATGAAATATCGATATATTTCAACAACGCAAACTTCTTGTATTCTTCAATTTTTGAGTTCCTCGATCACTTAAAAATAAACAAAAACAAGAGATTTAGACATTTTGGTTGTTACAATTTGAGCTGGAACTACTAACCCCTCCGGAGCACCTGAGTTCACCCCCGGATTTTGGCGGGGTACTAAGCCCGATTGGAATCGTTTTCCTCTATTGCAAAGGCAGAACTTTTTAATATTTTCTGTTATGTTGAAAATAAATATATTTTTGTACAACATATATCTCTGGATCATCTATTTCGATTCTGTACGTCCGATTTTGTTTTGAACTTCTTGACAAAGGCTATCGGTCATGTAGATCGTGAATATTTCCACTAAATGAGTTTCTTAATATTTCCGCGGTAAATGATTGATGTCGCTAACTTTTGATTGATGTCGCAAAATATAAGCTTTTTCTTTGAACTAAAAGATCGCCGCAATATAGCTTTCTGTGCTGATGCGGCGTGAAGCAATCACCAATCAATCAATCAATCAATCAATTGAACTAAAAGGCTATAAATATTAAAATTCCAGGTTCATTCTGCTAGCTCTTCAAAAATCTTATAAAAGATAACATTTCAAAATTATTTCCAGGTTTGACTGTTTTCGACTTATGTAATATTGTTCATTGTTAAAGAGTGGAGATATTAATACGTGTATGACCATCTGTTTATATTGGAAGCTAAATATAAATATATGATTGTGATGGTACACAGGTGATACACCTCAAGTGCAAATGAGAGCTATTGTCATCCAGTTGAGTCTGTCGTCTATTGCCCGTCGTCGTCCGTCGACCGTTGTACAATGATCCCGCTTGTCGACCAACATGGCAACCAACGTTAAAAGAAGAATATAGGTGTACAATGCAAGTATTGTCTAATATCTTGAACACTTTTATAAATAGAGAAATTCTAGCGAGACAAAAGTGTTAAGATTGTCAAGATCTACCTACTGTCCATTTTGATTAAAAAGTCAGCTAGACAAGACCTCCAAATAGTTCGGCTTAATCAGAATTGTCCGTTGATTCCTTATAGGAGATGATTTTTACCTTTTTGCAGTTTTGACGGAAACAATAGTACATGGAAAGAAACAGTAAACCGCAAAAATGATCAGCAAACTAATATATATAGAAATAATCATTGTGACTGAAATTGTCAGTTGACTCCTACTAGCAGTTATTACGTTTTGATGATTTAATGAACATTCTAATTTTTAGTTATTTTTGTGCTTTTGACTATAATCTTGCAGCCCTATAATAAATAGAGAGAAACTTTAATCAGCAAAAAATGATCAGCAAGTCAAAATTTTGGCTCACACAGCTTCCATTCAATACAAATAGTCATGTTACACTTCTTCAATTTTATGCATAAATACAGGCTCCTTAGAACCTGTTTGTTAAATAGATATCCCCAGCATTGCACATATATGAATTTCAATGAAAGGGGGATTAACATTAATGGACATCTTCCTATGGAATATATGAAGTTGGACTGAAGAATCTTCTTCTTCTTCTTAACTGCATGTGGCACTTCTCATGTCACGTAACCTTGTCACATATATAGAAATATAGAAGTATAGCCAATTAACAGGTTGAAAAGTTAACAGTCGTGATCCTTCAAGGATAAGTTTGTAATGTTTCTAACAAAAACAAACAAAACATAGGTATCACAAATTTACAACCAGACAAGCTTACGTCTTAAAATAGTAAAGCTTTTACAATGGTTTTGCAAGCTAAAATGTATAATGTTAAAGTTAAAAATGAAATTTAATATGAATTTAATGTCGTTTTATGACCCAAAAAAATACATTAACAGCGAACTCGGAAACTTGTATGTAATTAGTTTATCTACAACTTATCAATAAAAACTGGTAGTAGAATGAAATATTTTAGATATAATTCTGTTTTTATCATTTATATAAGTTACAGCTGACGTTTGCAGTTGCTTTAATACATTGTAATTCAAACCATGTAATTTATTTTAGGTAAGTGCTTTGCATATTTATTATAATTTAGAATGCCAATCATTGGACATTATTTAGACTCCTCGATGACCAGTCTTAAGTTTTCTCCTACATATGATTACATTTTCATGACTCGAAGCTGCATGTTTCCAAGTGTTGATCACCGTTGGGATAATTGTTTGTTTGGATTGTTTTGTTTTTTTTTTCTGAAATCGCAAGTAAAATTTAGAAGTAGAAAGATGCAGTTTGCTAATATTTTTTCCGGATAGGTGACGTAAAGAATGGAAAGGAAGGCAACTGGTTAAAAAATTATCTAAAAAGAATTCACATTCTTGAGGAGGTCAACAATAAATATAATATTACAATTATTTCTAATTGGTATTACAATGTACTATGTTATTAACAAGTCTAATTATAACCCAATTAACATTTAAAAAACGTCACTAAAAACATTCAGCATGCACATTCCGGTAGATTAGGTATTAACTTAATACATTTTGTCCCATATTCTTTTCTGTGTGTACATCTCAATACTAAATGAAAATAACCCTTTCTAAATTCCGTGCGTTCGAAACGCTTTTTCGATTAACCTTCATCAGGAAAGCTTAAATCCCAAAAATTGAAAGACAAGGATAAGTAAATACATGAATGCACGAGGAGATACATTGTATATGAATAAAAGGAACCTAAAAGGTATAGCCGAACTTATCTAAGGTCATCTTTGCTACAGGAGTTGGGACCTTAGTTTTAGATAATTTCTTAATTCATCAACGGAGAATTATATTAGAATTAGATTAGTAGATAGATTTGTTTGAAACGTCCTGTGGAAAATATAACATGCATATCTGGAAGAGAACATGCATATACCACCTGCTTTACACTAGACAGACATGCTACGCAAGATTTTTAACGAGCTGGTTCACAAGGTAACAGTCTGTAAGAAGGCATGTCACCTTACTCGGACAAATTTTTCCGACTATGAGCCAACCCGTCTTTACTCATACTTATAAATATCATGTACTTAAAGGAGAAACCGCAAATACCAATTTTTAAGTCTTTTATTTAAACCGGACGGTGTCGAACCCACGACTTTTGGCATGCTATCACGGGACCGACGGGGCGGATATACAGTATTTAATTGTATGGGGAAAACTCTAATGAGTTGTAAAAAGTAATAGTTATCCCATGAGGACGCGGTGTGTCAGTGTAAGATCACCCCAATGGCCGGAGGCCAGAGGGTGATCTTACACTGACACACCAAGTCCGAGTAGGATAACTATTTTACATCCCAGCTTTTCTAGACTATATGAAAAACATTTACGCTTCATAACATCTAGTTCAGAATGTCATACAATATAATTATAATATACTTTATATATTACTATATAGTATATACCCTTTATGAGCCCCGGATACAATGTTTAAATATGTTAAATTAACTGACAGTTCGTACCCAGTCGTCCTGGAGTAGGGGTATGAATCGTGGCATCAAGAGAAAAAAAATTAAAAAATGAATCGTGGCATCATATGCTTAAGGTCCTGAGTTCGATTCCTCGCATAGACACGGGAAATTTAGTGGATTTTTTCTACATAAATTTTGAAAGTTTGTCTTTATTCCGCATAAATATTTCTAAGTTTTATTGTGTGTTCGACATTCCCGCCAAAATGTTACAGAACAAAAGAAAGCATGCAGAACAAAGAAACTCAAGGTAGGGTGATCTGGTAGGGGTGATCCGACTCAGATTACCCCTGTTAGAACAAAGGAGTTGGGATGTAACACTTGTTCAATCCAGTTTGTATTTAGCAAATTAAATATGTTTAAAATAAACACAACGAAGGAAATTCGGCGCTTTTATATGTGATTTTTATTCAGGAAAAAAAATATGGTCACGTGCACATTTTAGTGAACGGAGGATAATTATCATGACTAAATTTGTACAATGTTTTGTGAAATTATATTTTTTAAAAGATAAACTAATATTTCAACTAATATAATGGGAGTGTTGTCTCGCGCGATCAATCCCATATTCGTTATCTTACAACGAATGGGAATAAACCTTTTTCTTTCAATTTTGCCTTCAAAAATTTCCAATAATTTCTACCAGAAAAAAAAGTCCCTGTATTCCTTTGAAAGAGATATCCATAATTCTTCGAAATGCTGTATTAACCCCCCTTTTTAGGAAAATATTCAGACAAAATTCATTAGCTGTACATTTGAGTTAAATATTCAAGTACATTAAGGGACGACCATTTGATTTTCTGGGAGTGGGGCCAGGATGATTTTGAAAATGAATCCATGAATCCATGATTTTTTTTAAAAGGGGCGTTATTCCATAAAATAGCGATTTTATGCTGAAAAATCACATAAATCGTGAAAAACATGATGTAATTATTTTTTTTGATCCCCCACCCCCAAGAATATCAAATGGTCGTCCTTTAAATTGACAGATATTAATTCGAATTGATAATGAAAAAGATTATAATTAGTATTCTGTTTAATAGTTATTTTTAATTTCAGAATATTTTGTTGTGTAAACAATGTTTCTTGGGGCATCTCTAGTTGCCCTTTGCGCCAACGCATCACTCCTTAACTTCCTGTCAACGCAATTACCAGACCAAAAAGACCCGGATGGTATATTTGATCAACCTTTCAAAAAATACTACGACTATATTGTTGGTTTGTATTTTAACACTTTCAAATAACAGTCAACTTTATATGATGCAGTTGCAGCTTTTAATGGAAATACAAGTACATGATTTTTTACGCAAAATTTACAGTCAGATTGTATCATTTTAAAGTGAGGTAAAATGGTAATTTTAATTTCTGCTGTATTTAATTAACACCAGTGCAAGGCCATTTTCAAAACGTCTTTTCAATCTTTACTTCATCTTTACTTCATTGTATAGCAGTCCAGTTTGCATTGAGGTTCGGACAATATTATATAATTAATGTCTTTTGATGAGGTAAATATGTGGTGTTAATGACTTTGAAAAAATTGTGATTACTGAGGCCAACGACCAAAGTGAATACCGGTTTTCAAAAGTCAGTTAAACCGGCAATATATTTTATTCCATATTCCATGAAAAATTCTTTAATGACAACATACCAAAACCAAAGTTACATCATACATTCAACCACAATTATACATGTAAAAGCATGTACCTTAGCGCGATGAATATCAAGTGTTAACCTTTTCTTCGTTAGTTGCGTCAAACTGTAGGGCATTTGTTACTCCGTTTGTTAAAACTTTTGTCGGTCATTCAGTATATCAAAATAACTTTTGGCTGTTTAATACATGTAATAATGCACGATGCTATCTTCAATATTTTCCTGTTTGTCTACATTTGAAAGTGAGAGAAAACAGCGTATCGATGTGATATTTAGCACGCAACTACACTCTATAGGCTAACTTCGCATTAAACAAAGATAAACGCTTGTGTTGTCTGGGAAGTAGTCATAATAATAAAAACAATAAAAGAATTGTTAATTGCAGATTTTCATTTCATTTAGGCAAAGTGGAAAGCAATTTAGTAAGTATTATCGGCGGCAAACTTTATGAACGCATTTTCTATACATTTTTGTCACTTTACAGTTGGCTCCGGATCTGCGGGAGGTATTATCGCAACAAGATTATCCGAGGATCCAGTCAGAGTTTTATTATTAGAAGCTGGTGGGTCTAATCTAGACAATGAATATACCAGAATACCATTGCCATGGAAAAGAGCACTGAAATCAAAAGAAAATTGGGGATTTTATACAGTCCCACAAAAACATTCATCTTTTGCAACTAAAAATAAAGTAAGTGTTTAGAAAGTAGCTTTCAAAAAAACAATTATTAAAGTTATTATTATACCATAGCATATTTTTGTTTTATATTTATTTTTTATTGCAAAATACTTTTACAGAATATTTGCCTGTCAATAGTTTCAAAGACTATCTATTATATAAATATGCAATCATATTTCGTTGACTCTTTATACAGTAACAGTTACTTATTTTTTGTTGGACAAAACTGTTGTCACTGATTTTCACTATAAGGAACTAATGAATTACACATCAGGAGCAAAGTTTAAAAAAATGAAAAATATACACTAAAAAGACTTTTGTGTAGAACTAAAGCGTAGCAAAAAAAATAATGTATGATATACATTTGTAGAAATAAAGGAGGAAATTCTGTAGGAATTCTTATGAGACAACTTCCCACAAGAGACCAAAAAAACGAGGATGTAAACAATTATAACCACTGTACTGCCTTCAACAATGAGCAAAACCCATACCGTATAGTAAGTACATGGCAAAATATGAAACATTTTAAAACTGAAAACCATCGGCCTGATTTATGGTAAAAATAACAAACGAAAAACAAATAAGGCAAACAGCAACCAACGACTCCACTGAATAACAAGCTCCTGACTTGGGACAGGAACACAAAAAGGGAGATGTGGTATGATTATCAATGAGACAACTATCCACAAAGGACCAAAGGACAATGTTGTAAACAACACAAGATCACGATACGGCCTTCACCAATGAGCAAAATCCATACCGTAACATAGGCCATAACATTTCTTTCATGTAGATTTTCTTCTTTTTAGAAAGCTAAAGCGACGCGTGGTAAAGTATTGGGAGGAACTGGAAGTATAAATGGAATGAACTACGTCAGAGGAAGCCGCCATGATTTTGATCAGTGGAGAAATGAGGGATGTGAAGGATGGGGTTATGACGACGTTCTTCCGTATTTCAAAAAATCAGAAGACATTCAAATACCAGAACTTAGAAATTCCTGTAAGTTGAAAATAATTCTTAAACAATCCATTCTACGATAGGAAAGATGTAAGGTGTAAATCAATGTATCAACAACAAACGAACATAATAAAACCAGGAACGACATCCCGGCCGACATAAACGGTCTTAAACAATTCGAAATAAGTCTATATATGTACCGTATATGGAGCTCTAAATGAAAACAATGAAGATAAAACTTTTCGTGCGTTTGAAACACTTTTCTTGATTTAATTTCACCAGGCACACTCGAACCTTTTATAAACATATAATAACATTAGATGTATGGTTCATTATTATACGTTATTTTGATTGGCTAACAGCAATTTCGCGTCATTCTTCATAACAAAATGAATTGCATGAATTGAAACATTCATGATGACAAACGTTTCCACAATAAAGTGTACATGTAAATAAAAGAAAAACTTGATAGGAATCGTGTTTTCATGATCATAGCGAAAAAATGTAATTATAAGTATTGAATGCTTCTTTAAGTAATTTCATAGGGTTGTAAAAGCGTTGACCGTGCGTACATTTTTAGAATGAAGCGGAAGCGCTTCATACAAAAGGTACTTCGGTCAACGCTTTTACACCCCAATGAATTTACAAAAAGAAGCATTCAATTCTTAGTTGAAAGCCAGTGATGTATAAACGTGTTGAAACGTTAGTATCTATAGGACAAAAGAGGACAACAGCTATAATTGCACGTGCTATCCGTGACAATGTTACAATAATGCATCGAGAAACAAACGAAAAACATTATTGTATATTTAACATTGTCACGGATAGCACATGCATTCATAGTTGTTGTATTTTATACGGAAATAAAATATGACATTTGAGTGCATCACGATTGTTGTCAGCCAATCAAAATTACGGATTCTAATGAAACATACATGTAATGTAATTATAACCAATTGGTTTAAGAATTTAACAGAGACTACTGAATATAAAATGTTTTCATTCAATGCTGAACTCTTTATAAAAGAACTATAACTCTAAAATGTAGAAAAAAACAAAGTTCCTGATAGTTGACAGGTTATTGATATTTTACAGAATCAATTTTCCTTCAAACCATCTCCCTAGAAAGAACCCAGATTTTATAGAAGCTAACCGTCTATCGTGCCGTCTATATTTTCAAGTCTTTTAGAAATAAAAGCGTTCTAAGTATTCACTCTATCGTAAGTATTCAGAATTTGGCGCTCCTTTTTTTTTTTTTTTTTTTTAATAAAACACGTCTTTGGAATGAGCCTCTATTATAATATGTACCTAATATATTGTCTATCTGCACTGAGATATCCATTCTCATAATATTCACAGACGAAGTCTTATTAATGCATGTGACCTCTAACAATCTTGTTTGTAATCCTAATGGCATACAGAGGGATATCGAGAGGATTATTAAATAATAAAAATTTTAATAAAATGAATAGTCTCCTAATATGTCTTACCTTTGACCTAGGCTAGTAGCGACCTTTCCTTGTCCTGTCCCCGCAGTAGGACCCTTACAATGTGCTATTGAAATGGAAACGTTAGTATGTATATTGATCTCTGTGTTTTGAGAATATTATTCACTACACAAATACATTCTTTAAGAGGGGTTCGTAGATTATGCCATGCAAAAATATCTGAGCCTATCAAAACATGCTCATTTATTCCAGTGGCAGTCCAAATGTTTGGAGTAATCTGTACGTTGGACGAATCATTTTTCATAACATACACAGTTTGTCATTGTACATGTGCATAAATGATGAGAAAATGGGGATAATTCTTCAAAAAGAAAGTAACCCAACAGAACAAAGAAACAAGAAAATACATCTGGAGGTGATATCAAAGTGAATAAGTGTTGTTTCCTGAATATGCATGACAAATGCTTGAACGTGAACCATGTTTAAAATTGACCAGCCAACGATTGTAAAGGGGTCAAGTATACAGAATAAATATAGGATTGTTTGGGTTTTTTTTTTTTTTTTGGGGGTGATTTTACACAGAATCTTAACTGTATGTAATGAAAGTGACTTGAAACTCGTATTTATTATTAATTTGTAAATATTGTAGCTTTTCATGGCAGAGGGGGTCCTTTGGTTATTACGGAAGGCCATACATCGCCAATGGAATTCCTACATAGGTCTGCCGCCATTGAGAAGGGTTTACCAGTTGTTGACTGTAATGGTTTCAACCAGATTGGTAAGCATACACAAAAAAATCAGTGAACCGTGAAATCTAAGGACTAAACCGTAATTTGGCATATAATCTAATTAATTCACATAATAATGTGTCCGAATTTTAAGTTGATTTGACCACAGACTTGAGGTAAACTACCTTCAACCAAAATTCTCAATGCTTGATTCTATTTTGGTTTTTCACAAATATTTATAAGAACAGGGCATAATGAATTTAATAGGAAATAGTTAGGTATAAGTAAAGAGTTCGTTTGAGACATCAAGACTGTAAAATAATTTGTAAATTGTTATCCACCAAACTAACGTTCCTTTTTTTCAAGTTTGCAGCTAAAAAAATATCGACGAATTAAAAGCGAACTTAATTACAGCATGTTTAACCATTAATTTAAGTGTTAATCTCGTGAAAAAAAGTTCTGGAAGTATGTTCTCTAACACAAATTATCAGTAAAGCATATCTAATTGTATGTATTTTAGGATATTGTCCTCTGCAAGCAAATATTAAAGATGGTGAACGTTGTACTTCAGCAAGCTGTTTCCTAAGACCAGTTCTGTCGAGACCGAATTTACAAGTTGTTACCAATAGCCATGTTGCAAGGGTACACCCAGTTACAATATTATATAGATATAAGAAGATGTGGTATGAGTGCCAATGAGACAACTCTCCATCCAAGTCAAATTCTATAAAAGTAAACCATATATACGTTTTTACAATCCTGCGGCAATCTTATTGTATTTTTCTATTTTATAAGACAGTTCTTCACAACATCCGTTAAATGCACTTGTATTCCTGAATTTAAAAAAACATTTCAATATAAAAAACTCTTCCTTAAATTTTACTGCAGCCAGTGATCTAGAATTTCTATTTCTATACTTTTTTTCTGTCAAAATTAATATGGTGGGGAAGAACCTAAAACACTAATAACTTTAAATAATTACAACAAACCGGAATATCTGTAATTAATTGTCTTATAATATATTGATTGATAATTTAGTCTTAGATACATGATTTCTTTTATACTAGTTGTTATTGGCTTTGAACTAGCTGTTAGTAACTGCGAGTACTCTCAGATATGTACTTGTATGTCTTTTTTGTTGTTAGGATGTATAAATACCCTGCCACGTCCGGTCTGTGTTTTTGTGAGATGTTTTTCTGCTTTTTATCGATCTGATGAGTTAAGCCCTTTTCAGCAAATTTTTTAGTTTGTACTTATGTTGTGCTGTAACACTACTGTCCCAGGTTAGAAGAGGGTTGAGCGCTCACAAACATGTTTAACCCCGCCATATTCTTTATGTGCCTGTCCCAAGTCAGGAGCATGTAGTTCGGTGGTTTTCGTTGGTTCATGTCTGTTGTATTTGTTTTTCGTTAATTGTTTATTTATGAATTAAGCCGTCATTTTTTCTCAATTGAATAGTTTCATATTTTTCATGTCGGGGTCTTTTATAGCCGACTATACGGTATGGGTTTTTCTCATTGTTGAAGGTTGCCTATAATTGCTTACATCCACTTCATTTAAACTTTGGTGGATAGTTGTCTCATTGGCAATCATTCCACATCTCTTTATTTTCATTTAAATTAACTAACGAGGATACATTTGTACATATTGCCGTCAATTAACTTATTAAGGCTGGACGATGAGAACTCAGTATGGTTTGTTATGTCTATAGTTTATTACCTCTCTGTACTAAGCTGCAGATTTGGGAACAAAGTTCTATTTTCTTAATTTAGAGCTTATATCTTTCATTGACTTGGATATTCTTTTTACAATTATAAAAGTATATGACTCCAATTTATATGCATGGGTTATTATCGCTTCGTTGAAGATCCATTGGTGGCCTTGTGCTGTGTTCTGCTCTTTGGTCGGGTTGTTGTCTCTTTGACACATTCCTCGTTTCAGTTCTCAATTCTATGTATATACCCTTGACTGTCCAGACATTTCATCCAAGTGTTCTTACTTAAGGTTGATTGATGAATTAACATTATTGGCAATAAATTATATAGATATAGGAAGATGTGGTGTGAGTGCCAATGAGACAACTCTCCATCCAAATAACAATTGTATAGATATTAATTATGATATACAACCAAGGGATCGATTTCATTGCTGATTGAGTGTAAATCCCTTCTGGTGTAAACTGTCCAGTAGCCATTGCTTTAATGATTATCACATATAGATTGAGAGAATCTAGCTTGATATTCTATTTATAAAATATAAATTCTAATAAAGATGATTTAAGTAGGATTGCTAATCCGTTTCGACCAATTATGAATAATTTGCTCTTCATGGGCGTAGTCATTTTAAGCTTCAAAACTGCGGCTTTGAGCTCTTAATGGATGAACCAGATATAAATTAACGTAGAAAATTCAGTTTTTTTCTGTTGATGACTATTATCAATTTTATTAAACCACAACAGTAAATTAACTGCATTTAAAAATATATATATATCCACACTGCAAAATTTTATGATTATTGAACACTTATAATGTAAAATGGTCAACGTGCAACAACCTTTTGTAGGTCATTATACGAAATGGCACGGCCAGAGGTGTCACAGTGATGAAGAATGGGAGAACGACAAGAGTGTATGCCAAGGAGGAAGTCATTCTATCGGCAGGAGTGTTTGGTTCACCTCAAATTTTGCTGTTGTCTGGTATAGGACCGAAAGCTCATCTGCAAAAAAATAGGGTAAACATTATTCATACTTTTAAAACAGTTTTTGCGCTAGAATTTTACGTGAAGACGTGAATGCGCCAAAAATAAAAAGCATGAATTTTTAATAAATTTCTAAAGAATCTTTGCATAATCTTGAATTTTTTTATTCCGATATTTTAATATTATAAGCGTTGTTCCACAAATACAGGAAAGAGCAAATTATCTATAATTTAGGAAAAACAAATACAAAAGCACAATTTACTTTGTTGTGACGTCACAAATTATGTAATTGTTACTTGAATGAGGAAATGAAAGACGTTGAAAGCAGGGTAAAAATGTTCTCTCTACTATAGGAAGTTAGTGAAGGTAGACACAGCTGTGGACATTCGTTCAACAGTTCTAACTGAATTAGTAAGTATATCACGCTCTTGCTGTTGAAAGATGTAAGAACTTTCCAAAGTTTATATATATATATAATTTTTTAATGTTTAAGTTCTATTTACGACATTTATCTAAAAGATATCGTGATATAAATCATCAAACCAATTTCTGTACCAGATATGTCGTATACATGTAGCTCTTCACATGTTTTGGTTTTTTTTCGAAATGCGCATCTGATGCAGTAAACTTGGTACCGTTAATGTTATTAGTACTGATTCCTTTTCCGGGTTCGGCTCTACTTTTGGTTCTTTATCATGTTGATGGTTTTATCAGCTTTTCAACGTGTGCATAATGTGTTTGACTTTCAAGTATTTTGGCCTCGATCATCACTGAAGAGACATTTTTTGTCGAAATACACAATTGACGCAGTAAAATGGTATCGTTAATGTTATTATACATCCTTGGCTTTCAAATAATTGGGTTGAACGTTCCTGCTGAGGTAATTCCAAAAATTCATAAAGTGTAATTTTCATTTTTCATGAGAATATATTCTAGCTTACTGTACAAGTTGTCACATGAACACTTCATAAGCGGTAAGAGAAACATCGTTATCTACCATGAGAAGATTTTGAAGGCAAAATTTCATTTCAATTTTAACATTTTTTACCATTACATTTATTTATAAGAATGAACAGTATTACCTGTTATCATCTTTTATTGTTCTTTAGAACAAAATGTCGATTTGTTTCTCAGAAAAATAGTTTTCCCTTTCTGAAATTTTTCCATGAAAGAAGATTCATAGAAATTTTGAAACGATATACAATTAGAGGTCACAGTTAGTGACCGTATAAAATCTTACCCTAACAATCAAAAGTATTTCCAAGCAAGACATTGAAACCTTTAAAATGTTTCCAAAGTCCAGGAACAATTATTGTTTTCTAATACAATGTTTTTTAGATTGTCTTTTTCATATCAACCTATCTCAGCCGTCTCGGTTGTCTCGTGGTTTCATGTTTGCGTCGAGTGCGTGAGGTCGTGGGTTCCTTTTCCCGGGCGGGTCAAACCAAATACTTACTGCTTCTCCGCTAAACACGTGGCACATAGGAGTAAGAGCAAACGATTTTTCTGTTTGCAGTCTAAACAATGTGATCGAATAAGGTGGCATTTCTTTGATCCGGACGGTAAGATGTGCACTATTACGTTAAAATCCTGCTTAACATATCTGTTTAGTACAAAGCAGGGTTCATTTCCATACAGTGTATCATATAAACATGTCCTCGTTCTGATTTGCATGTAATATATGCCAGTAGTCGTTAAACTCAATTCATCATCATCATTAACCCATTTCCGAACCAAGATTATACAAAAATTTTACTGCTTTTCGTTCGGTTAAAAATAATTCTATAGGATAATCGATGTTGCATATAGTATAAAAAAAGGAGGTGTGGTATGATTGCCAATTAGACAACTATCCGCCAAAGTTCAAATGAAGTGGATGAAAGAAACCGTACGGCCTATAGGTATAGTTATGATAGCAAATCTTTCTACCTTAAAGGTCCCACTGAAGGTAGATCTTCCAGTCGGTGAGGGAATGCAAGATCACATGCAGTATT
This sequence comes from Mytilus coruscus, assembly GCA_017311375.1. Lineage (NCBI taxonomy): Eukaryota > Metazoa > Mollusca > Bivalvia > Mytilida > Mytilidae > Mytilus > Mytilus coruscus. The sequence goes on along the minus strand of CM029602.1, from coordinate 9,587,986 downwards.
ATTTCCAGTATTCAACAAATACAAGTCTTAACATGAACCAGGAAAAGGCTTTAGATCAACGAGAAGTTATGGAATATGTATTTTACAAAAAGGGTAATTTTATACTGTACTATCACGTGATTTATTGGTTAGACAAAATATCACTTTTTTATTTTTGTTTTTCATATCTAATAACAAATAAGCAAAACACCATTTTGAGCTGCTTTGAAAACTCAAAAAAGATACCAGTCTTATAATTTTGTAGTCAAACGCGTGATTCGTCTACATAAGACTCCACAGTGGCGCTCGAATGAAAACTGTGGGAAGGAGAAATCAGGTAAGAACTTTAAGAACATTAAAAACAGACAGTTCCGAAAAGTTCGTGTTTCGAATAATTCAACATTTTATAGTTAGTAAATTTGACAGAAAATGAATATATCAATGCTATGTTGTTTCAAAAGGTACAAAGGTACTGACAACTTATAAAACTGCATCTATGCAAGACAACATATACACATAATGGTTTATGAAATCACAAGTTTTCTTTTCAATTACTCAAGTAATAACATTTTATTTAGGTGTTCAAACACGCCCTGGTAATGATGGAACAATTTTCGCTCATTTACCTGATAATGAAAATGACCATTCATATCCGGATTTACAGCTAAGTTTTAAAGCATTTGCAAATGAGAAGGACCATATTAAATGTGCTGTTGACAGGATGAATAAAAGGGTATGTTAATTTCAGACACCTAAAGTTGTGTTTCTATCAGTATAAACATAAGGAGATGTGGTATGATTGCCAATGAGACAACTATCCACCAAAGTTCAAATGAAGTGGATGTAAGCAGTTATAGGCAATCGTACGGCATCAACAATTTACGAAAAAGAAATATGACAGACATGAACCAACGACAACTACTGAACTACAGGCTCCTGACTTGGGACAGGCACATAAAGAATGTGGCGGGGTTAAACATTTTTGTGAGCGCTCAACCCTCCCCCTTACCTGGGACAGTGGTGTAACAGCACAAAATAAGAACAAACTATAAAAATCAGTTGAAAAAGGCTTAACTCATCAGATCGATACAAAGAAAAACATCCAAAAACACAGCTAGACGTGGCAGGGTATATATCCATCCCTCATCCCTTACAACAAAAACGACACTAAGTACAGATCTGAGAGTACTCTCAGTTACTAACAGCAAGTTCAAAGCCAATAACAACTAATAAAAAAACATGTATCTAAGACTAAAATATCAATCAGTACGCATCCAACATCCAATGGATTTAGTGTAAAGACGTCAGAGAAAAACATGACCTTGTGCAATGCCAACATATTAATTCATTATTGACAAAAGTGCTAAAGTGTAACACACTTGTATTTTGTTATTGTCATTTGGCAAATGTCAGATATCCAGACAAATAACATTCATCTGATGAAATTATAAAAGAGGCTGAAGATACCAAGAAGACAATAAAAAATCTTTATAACACTATGCAGAAAACCTAAGACTGGGCACTTCGAATCTAACCTAAAACCCGGTGTGATCGCAGGTACTCCGAAATGGTAAGCAGATCCTTCTCCACTGCTTATAGGAATAGAATATTGGCTACGACAATAGGAGCATAATGTAAGATAAAATATAATATAGTTGAAAATATTTAAAAGCATTAGGAATTGGTTAAAAAAACACAAGACCGCGATTAGGAATGATGCTGTACGACATGGTAATTGGCAGAGGTATAGTGAACCAATAATTGTTAATATAAAAATCCAAAATTAAGAAAAAATAAGATTTACTTACAAGTTCCTTGTACAGTTTTTATCGAAAGGACAAGAAAAAATAAAATAAATTGAAAAGAAATAAAAAGCTTAAAATCCGTAATTTTGTTGTGGTTTTGAAATATTTTTTTTCTTATTTCAAATATGTTGAGGGGTGATTAATGCTAAATATTTGCCAAAATCTTTTAAACCACAGATTTGATCTAATTTGAAAATACAACAAAAGGATAGATAAAATGATCAAAAATACTGGACAGTACAACAGACAACATCAACCATTAACACCCGACTCATAGAAAAGACGTACAAACACAGAAAAAAAAAACGAACAACACATGGTCCAGATAGCCTTCCTTGGCATGCATCCCTAACAGGTTTCAAAAAATCTTATTACAAATTTAATTGATTGATCGACAGTATTTGTGAGAAGCCATTAGAAAAAAGAACCATTAACAGAATTTAAGATTATTTCACGCCAGTAGCTCTTGCTTTTTATGGTGTTTGCAATTTCCATAGTTTGAATATAAAGACTGAGCAACACGAACCCCATCATATAACAGTCTACAAAACACAACATAGAACACTAAAGACTGAGCAACACGAACCCCATCATATAACAGTCTACAAAACACAACATAGAACACTAAAGACTGAGCAACACGAACCCCATCATATAACAGTCTACAAAACACAACATAGAACACTAAAGACTGAGCAACTCGAACCCTAACAAGAAATGATGGTGATCTCAGGTGCTCCAGGAGGAAAAGCAGATCCTGCTTCAAATGTGACACCCGTCTTGTTTCTCCTATAGATAAGTTGATAATTATATCAATAAACTCATTATAGATACCAGGATTAAAATTGTGTACATCAGACGCGTGTTTTGTCTAGAAATAGACTAATCATTGACGCTCGAATAACAAAATATGATTTATGGCGAGCGTTGAGGATCCAAAATCCCGAAAGGTCGTTGCCAAATGCAGCTAAGGTAGTCTATTCCTGGGGTAAAAAATCATTAGTATTTCGAAAAATTCAAAGTTTTGTAAACAGTTAAATTTATGAATATGCCCATATCAATGATTATTCATGCCAACACAGAATACTGGGCTAGTGATACCCCCGGGGATGAAACGTCCTCCATCAGTTGCATTGACTGAAGTGATTAGACATCACACAATAGTGGATTGGTAATTGGCTCTTATCTAATCCTAAGACATCACCAAATTCTTAAACCATCGGTCATGTAAACTCTGAAACTTGTCAAATATGAAATTTGACTTAAAACAAGTTTTTAATGACAAAGGATATACCAGACTATTACTAGTATAAACAGTACATAGATCGATAAGCATGTATAAGAATATGAAAACATTTGAGATTCTCAAAAACATGTACAAAAATTTCAAATGTCTGTGGTAACTGCAAACATAGAAAAGTAATGTTTGTTTCAATGCAATTATCATGAGGTCATCTTCATTGGAACATAATCTAGCAAACAGTGCAAGTTGTGCTACGTAAAAGGCACGAGGAAATGAATGATAGCATAGTTGAAATCGTCTCTTTTGTCGTCTCTTTTGTTTTAAATTGAAGATCTTTTGAAAACATATTGTACTTAAGCTTGCTTTATAATCTCTGGACACTCAACAGTAAGTATATCATCAAGGTTTCTGCTTTTGTTGTTGAAAAATGTCGATTTATTTCTCAGAATTTTGTTTATTTTCCCTATTTGATGTTTTTTCAATGAAGGAAGATTTATCACAATTAAGAAAATGGATCACAAAAGGAAGGCATTGCGATTTGACTTGAAGCGTTTAGATGTTCAGTTTGAACTAAGTGGTTTCTACTAAGGGCCTATCAATTCGCCTCATCTTCAGATATAAGATAAAACAAATTGTTATAAATACCTGAACGTATAATCATGAAGCCTTGGTACTTTTAATTTATCAAGATTGAATGGTTTTTTTTCTTAAAGTATCTCGTAAAAAATTAAAATCAGTGAAAATAACTCTGAAACAAATTGGAACCATGCGTTATAAATTACATGCGTCCGAAGCGCTTTTCTAGATTTACAATGTCTGTGAACAGGAATAAGTCCCTTTTTGAGACA